>CM056058.1:45746440-46236440 GCA_029574335.1 Rana kukunoris | reverse complement strand
CCTGGATCCTGTGAAACATAGAGGCCACCTTGGGCAAAAAACTAGGGTCTGTTTTCAGGATGATTCCGTCGTTCAAGATCACCAAAAACGGCTCTCGAACTGACAGTGCCTGAAGATCACTGACACGCCTGGCTGATGTAAATGCTACTAAGAAAACTTACGCTGGAGTATCAGGAGCTGCGCCTGCGCAATTGGAAATATGCGCCTTCGTATCTATGCGCCGTATCCACAAAACGATATGCGCCAGAAATTATTTTTTTACGAACGGCGTAATTTCGATAGACCGGAGCATCGTGCGCGCAAAAATTGCGCTAGACACACCATTGATTTGCTAGGCAAATGAGGGAGTTAGGGCAATCCACAAAAGTAAGTTTGTGCAGCGCAGGCTACGCGCATCAGCTGCACGTCCTGTCTAAAATTAGGCAATATAAAAGCTTTCTTAAAATTAGACAATCCGTCTACATGTCAGCTAAAGCAACACTGTTAGGGACGAGCTGAGCAGCCACACTTGCAGGACAACAATCTGAATGCCAACATGCCAGGGGCATCCTTGCTCATAGCTATACTACTGACTTTAGATAAGCGCAGAAGGAGGAGGGCACGGGAGAGGATATACCGCACACGCATAGACATCTTTGGCATGAGTGATTCTGGGGTGTCTCGCATCTTCAGATTCACCCCTGCTGCCATCATGGAATTAACCACAACCCTGCAGGAGGACATCACCATCCCAACACAACGCTCACATGCAGTGCAGCCACTGATCAAGGTCCTGGCAACACTCCCATTTCCTTGCCAGTGGCTCTTTTCAAAGAACAAGTGGAGTGGTGGCTGGGATGTCACAATCCTCCATGAGCAGATGTGTGCACCAGGTTATCCCTGCAATTCTCAGACGCATGGCCAACCAGATCATCAAACCCACCCAGGAGGACCTGCGGCAGAAGGTAATGACAGATTTCTACAGAATTGACAGATTACCATGAACCGTGGGGGCCATTGATTGCACTCCAGCCCCCCCGTGAGACAGAGCACATATACCGCAATCGGAATTGTAACGGATTGAACCGTGACAGACTGAGATTCTCCTATGTCTAGGGTCACCTTATGTCCACTAGGGCCATAGGGTGACAAAGAATCATAATTCATGTATTACAGAAGATGGGACATTAATAATAATTCATGTTTGCAGGATGTCTTGAGATATCAAAAGCTGTTGGCTATTCAATCTGGGCACACGTGCTTTTGAAAGGTGTTAATTCAGGTCTACAAGACAAGTGACTCAAGACATTGTATAAAGACTATTGAAGTGTCTTGAGGTGTTGGCTTTTCACTGTGAAAGACACATTCTGTTGAAAAGGTGTTAATTGCACCCACTCCTATAAAGTCTCTTCCCTTGTGTGATAAAGCGGTCTAGATAACTTATTCAACTAGATGTCTGTTAGACTGCGATTGTGTTATGCTAAAGGTTAATTGAATTCTATTCATACAGGAATGTATTGAGGCTCAGGTGTGATTGTATTTAGAAGTGTAATGTATCTCGTCAGTAGCGATGCCGACATGTCTACCTTGTAACTGGCCATAGTTATGTGGACGGAGGTCAAGGCATTGTGTAATTGTATTTTGAAATGTCTTTTAGAATATGATTAAAGCCCCCCCATGGTGTGAATAGGGGGGTGGAGATGGCATTGTCCTGTGATTGGCTGTAACATCTTGTACTGTATAAAAGAGCAGGAAAGATGCCATTAAAATGTTCATATATTTGGAAACCAGAAGATAGAGCAGTCAGTCTCATTTTCTGGGGAATGATATGGATCGTGTATGCAGGATTGTGGAGTGTGGGGATGGAAGGTCGTAAACGGTGGTGACCGTTACATTTGGTTGGCAGCGGTGGGATGATTCCATCTTCAGAAGGACGGCTACAAGAACACGACAATGGAGACGGTGTATGAACGGATGAAGCTCTCTTCCCTCATGGACTTACTGGAGAGCCGGGGCAGACCGGCCAGCAACCGTAAGAAAAGGGACATTATCGCAGAACTGGTCGAAATGGATAGTGCTAAAAGGCCCGCCGTAACAGACAGGACACTCGAAGAAGCAAGTTTTGATCGGGTGGTTAACATAAGACTGACACATTATGGTCCTAACCCTCCACCGGAGATCAGGGACCGAGTTATAGCGGCTCTGAATGCCACCTTTCTACAGCGAAGAAGTGCTGCAGCAGCTGAAGTCACAGCAGCACCACCCTGACCGGAAGTGTCCAGGGCGGACAGATGGCCAGCTTCTTCAGGCTGGCGAACCACGGCCTTTTGGGCCAGAACAGTGTGATCAATATCAAGTCCTTGGATTTCCTGAGGAATCTCTGAAGGACCTTGGCAATCAGCCTCATCGGAGGAAAGGCATAGGCCAGCCTGCAACGCCACTGGTTGGTGAAGGCATCTCTTCCCGTGGCTTGGTCCTGCGGGTGGATAGAAAATAATTTTGGTGCCTTCTTGTTCTTCTGCAGCAAAGAGGTCCACTTCTGGCTGCCCCCAGTGAGACACTATGTCTCTGAATACTTCCTCGTTGAGGGACCATTTGTCCTAGTTTATGGGCTGCCGACTGAGAAAGTCGGCTAGGGTATTTTGCCGTTTCTTTTATTCTGGAAAGGATTTCTTTTGATCCTGAGTTCTCTCTAACGCCTCCCGGAGGCCAGGCCCGAACAAATAGTCACCCGAGAAGGGTAAGCCGCAAAGCTTTAACTTGGACACCGAATCTCCCGTCCATGTTTTAAGCCAAACAGCTCTTCTGGCTGCATTGACCAATGCAGCCGACCTCGCCGCCAATTTAACGGACTCTGCTAGGAACCCGACTGCTTTAAACAGCAAGGGAAAAGACTTAAGTATCTGTTGTCTAGAAGTACCCACAGAGATGTGAGACTAACTGCCCCAGCCAGCACTCCAGATTCCTAGCCACACAGGTGGCTGCGAGGGCTGGCTTAAGACCTATTGCAGAAGCATCCCAGGCTCTTTTAAGCAGTACTTTGCCTCTCTTGTCCATGGGATCCTTTAGTGACCCCAAATCATCAAATGCCACGTCCGTTTTCTTAGACACCTTGGCTAGAGGCGCATCTAATTTTGGAACCTTGTTCCATGGATGGGAACCATTCTCCTCAAAGGGAAACTTCCTCTTGAGACTACCTGAAAAGAAGGGCCTCCTTTCGGGTTTGTGTGCACTCCAGCAAGATCGCTTCAATAAGTGATTTGTGTACGGGAAATACTCTGGCTTTGTGAGCACTGCACCCCTGATACATTTGTTCGTGCTTGGACAGTTGGACTGGCTCCTCGTGAATCTCCAATGTCTCGTAAATCGCTTTTAATAAAAATCGCCTACATCATCGAGGGGTAACTTATACCTCAAACCCCTGGAGGAATCTTCCTCCATTTCAGAACCAGATGCTGAGTCCACCTGAGAAGAAGTTTGGGATTTGGAGAGACTTCCCCTCCTGCTTCCTCCTCCTGCTCTATCCCTACCACGGAGGGTTCAGACAAGGATGGTATACTAGCTGCCCTGTAAAGGGGGGACGGCGTCTAATCTATCCATCATACCTCTGAATGATTTGAAGGTAGATGCTAGCTCGTCTTTAACAGATACCAGGACTTTTTGGCACTCCACTGTTGAGTCATCTTTGACGAGACTGGCGATACAATCCAATTAGAGCCTAACTTAGCCCCGCAAACAACACACTCCTTAGGTATCTGTACAGGCGTCTTGTCCTGGGCTTTACCCTAAAAGCAAACAATCAGGGACAAGATCTAATTAGAATACCCCCCTAACCCACTCCACCTCTGTATACTGAGTCAGCTAAGAAGTGCGCCAAAAAGCCCATCACCTTTAGGTTCCCCACCCAGGGAGGGAGTAGTAAGGTCCCAAAATAAGAGTCCTGATCCCCCAGTGCAAGACATGGCCTGCTCTCACCACCTTACCTGGGAGATGACGGAGCCCGTTGAACCGGAGTCAATAGCTGTCCCAGCCTCCTCCATGGTCCCTGGTGTCCGCGCAGCCTCACCGAGCTTGCTTTGCACCACTCCGGATGCCTGCTGTCCCACACTGCACCGCAGATGGACGGGACTATGTCCATACGGTGCTCCTTGATGACGCCGTTCCTATCGGAGCATCACTTCCGCTCGCTGGAAAGCAAAAGTCCCCGCCCCTCGGTGCCGTTCCGGAAGCCGGAACGGTGTGGCCAGCCAGCGTCTCCCGCTGCCAACCTGTCCTAAGGCACCGTGACCCTCTGAGCCCTGCGAACGGGATACCCAGGAAAACAGGTACTGGGCTGGGGAATTGTGTAACAAGGAGTCCTGCCCCTCTGAGCAGCCGACAGCTGTGGGACTGGCTACCACCTCTTCCCCTCCGGACAGAGGGGTGCCCAGGCCAAAAAAACAGTCCAGCCAGAGGCTCACTCAGGACAGTCCTGAGTCTCAAGAGCTCCCTAGTCCCTTAGGTGTGCTCCTTCCCTTCTGGCAGGAAACACAATAAGTGAGGAGGGAGGCCTGGAGGTCCAGCTTTAAAGAAATGGGTGTGTGTTTCCTGGCCCAGAGGAAGGAGCCCAAGGTCTCAAGAGGCTGTCCTGGAAGACTTGAGAAAAATATAGAAAAAAAAGCAATAAAACTATCCCCTATTTTGTAAACGCTATAAATTTTGCACAAACCAACCGATAAACGCTTATTGTGATTTTACCATAAATAGGTAGAAGAATACGTATTTTTGGGGGCTATTTATTATAGCAAAAGTGTTTATAGTGCAAAAAATAAAAACCGCAGAGGTGGTGATCAAATACCACCAAAAGAAAGCTCTATTTGTGAAAAAAAATAAAAGGCGCCAATTTTGATTGGGAGCCACGTCGCACGACCGCGCAATTGTCTGTTAAAGCGACGCAGTGCCGAATCGCAAGACCTGGTCGGGTCCTTTAGCTGCCTAAAGGTCCGGGTCTTAAGTGGTTAACTGGCCATGCAACAGTACACCAGGGGTGTCCAAACTTTTTTCAGAGGGCCAGATTTGATGAAGTGAACATGCGTGAGGGACGACCATTTTGCCCGACATTCTTTGAACCATTAAAATTCGGTAAGTGTGTTCGTCCGAGCACTAATATACTACCCAACAAGAATTCTCTTGCCTTTGTGGCCGTGTGTGGTGAAGAGATGAGCTTGGGTGTGTTATTTGGATACACTGTATATATCCCTTTTGTGACCCCAACGAATCCCTGAGCGCTGCTCAGGACTAAGGATGAGCTTGGGTGTGTTATTTGGATATACCATATTTATCGGCGTATAACATGCACAGGGTTACCATTGCCATGAATGCAACCTTACATGTGCCATGAATGCAGCCTTACCATTGCCATCAGTGCAGCCTGATTGATGCCCATCTGCAGCCTCGGAGGGGACAGGGAGGGGGGCGTGCAGACAGATTACAAACAGGAGAATTTCTTGTTTACTCCGTTACCTCTTTAATACAAAGTCCCGCCTCCTATGATAGACAGAACAGTCATCCAATGGCATCCCAGGGAGACTGGACTTCCTATTACAGACGCCGCTGAGTAAACAGGAGATTCTCTTCATGTAATCTGATGTCGCTCATCCCGCCCCCTTCCTGTCCCCTCTGAGGAAGCGCCGATAAATACGGTATATACCTTTTGTGCCCTGGGGGCCACAAACAATTTTATATATTTATATTACATACATACACACAAATCCCCAGGAGGGCCATATTAAATCACCAGGGGGGCCGCAATTGGCCCGCGGGCCGGACTTTGGACATGCCTTTGTTATAAACTTTTGTGCGAAAGTTAGTCTACAAACGATGGTATACAGTATATACTGGGATTTACGCAGCTATATTGTAATAGCAGTGATCAACAACTTATAGTGAGACTGTGATAGGGTGGCGGTCAATCTGCCACTAACAGACACTATATGGGAGGGTTATTAACCGACACTGATGTCGCTAGTGACACTAATACTGTACACTTACATTGTACGAATGACACCGGCTAGGAAATGGTTAACATCTAGGGGGCAAACAAAGCGTTAATCATGTTGCCCAACAATGTGTGATGTGTACTGCATTTACTATCTGGCCGTTTTTTCCTCCCTGCTTTTCATGGAGAAGAAACAGCTAGATCACTGTTCCTATGCACACAGTCTTATGTTTATAAACACAGAACTCCGTACGATTGGACACAGGCGGTCTGAGCCAGGATCATTGGCTGAAATCTGCTGCCAAACTTGTGCCGTCGGTTTGGATGTGGGGTGCACACGCATGCCGATGTACATCTACTCGATTGTGCCTGTAGTATATTTTGCTGTAAGCGGTTGGCAGGTGGTTTAACTTTATTCTTCACATGCTTTTTATTTTTTTCAAAGCAATTTGTGTTGGGCGGGTGGAGACTTTTTTCATGGAAAGCCCACTTTTAAAAAAAAAAAAAAAAAAAAAAAAAAAAAAAAAAAACACAAAATAAATTTTCAAAGTTTTTATTTCTTACTAGCATGTTTCCCATTCTCAGACAAAATTCACAACTATGATTTCACCACTTTTATAAAATTCCTAGGATTTTTAGCTGAGCATTAGAATACTGTTCACCAGTTCTGCGTTTTTTTTTTTCATTTTGGTGGGTTTCACGCATCAGTTTCTCTCCAGAGGAAAAAAAATAAAATTTGGAGGGTTCTTAAATTGAAGTCTGTTTAATTAGAGTTTGTACATTTTTTACTGCTTGTTTTGCTTCTATGCAAGAGTATGGACTTCAAGTTTATAAAGCCCAGCCTTCATATGCCAAAAAAATAAAATAAAAATATATATTTATATTATATATATGGGTTATGAAATCCCTCTAATAAAAACAATTAATGAAGTGAATTTTGAATAAATGGCAATTAGTCCCATTTCACTGCATTACTTAAGTCCATACATTCAGTTTGCTTTTAGTTGGCACACAGGCTGTGGTTTGACTGGCATTCCTCTGAAGGATGGCACTTGTTTTAAAGAATGACACACTTCCTTTTGGAGGATTTCTTCTTCTTTCCATTGTTGATCTTCTCTTTGTGTTTGCGGATTTCACGGACAAGGGTGTAAAACGCATCTTCAACTCCCTTTGTGTCAAGATGATTCCATAAGATACACGGGGGTGGATAAAAAGGAAAAGCCAGTTAGTTGTAAAATGAGCTGGAATTTCCCCCCAGATAATGTCTTTTGCTGCTAAAACAGGATGAGAAAGCCAGTTTATTTAAATGGGGAAGGGATCATGTAAGCAAACAGTTTAATGTACTGCCATTGAACAATGGGATTAATCATTTTTGCCCACTTTTGACATTTTGTGATCTGCTGTGTCACACAAATTTTAAAAGGATTTTCACTTATTTATGTACTTCTGAAAACAGTTTCCAATTCTGTCCCTCAATCCCACCAATAGTAAGCAACCTCACATATACTCAAGTGCGATCATCAGTGTCCTATCCACTAATAACCTGAAATTTAGTTTGCCTTATCTGCCATTTTATTATTAGCAGAAGGAAAAGGTACTTCTCCCCAACCCTAAACACAATCCTGAGCGCTCGCATACTACTAGTCACGTGCCTCATTCCCTGAGGAACAGGATCCGGGGCCTTGTGTTTGGCCATTTAGACACTGCTTGCTGCATTGCGGGAGGGCAGTAGGAACATTTATGTCCTATAGTTTAATATCACTAAAAACACTGTTCTAAAACACCAACGATAAGTTATTACTTCTGCTCCCTATATCTCTGGATTGGCGTGAGTGTTGAGTGTTTTTAACCACTTTATTTAGGGAAGGCGTACCCCCTCTCCACTGCTGTATCTGGCAAAAATTACCAGTACCAGTTGGATCCGGATCTCTACTGCAAGAGTGCTTTTCCATTCATATGTAATTTTTGCCTCTTTTCATTCCTTCTGTGCAATTTGTTTTTGTTGCATCTCATCACACACACTTTGAAGAAACTCCAGAATTCTAATTATCTTGTCATAGTAAGAAATCCCTATAAAATATGAACGTTTATCGACATCAGTTTTAAAACGAATAACGTCCAAACTAGAACAATACTTCCCTAAGTTCCCTCCTTTTGTTGCTTTTGTCTTTAGATCAGATACAAATTTCTTGCAAGACAATATTATCCTCAATAGATACAGTATATATTTTTTTCAATGCATTTCTTTTTACTTCAATTTTACTTTGATATACATAAAAAAGGCAAAATTACTGCAGAAGCAATACAGAAATCAACAGCTAAAATGTAAAATCTGCTCTGGTCCATGAAAGGTTAAAAAATGTAAACCGAAGGCAATTGCTTATAATGCCATTTTGTGATGTGCATTTAAAAAAGTTTAAAGTTCTTACAGCGGTCCTAAAGTGTTAAACATAAGCAGCCTTTTTCAGCCTTTTCACTACCGAGGAGACCTAAAAATAATCTTTGGGACCCTGGCTGAAAACAATTTGAACTTACAGCTCACAGTACTGTACATGAGAATGATCAATAAGTTGTACAATGTTTTAACCACTTAAGGACCGCCTCCTGCACATTTACGTCAGCAGAATGGCACGACTGGGCACATGCACTTACGTCCTCTTTAAGTGCCCACCTGTGGGTCGCGGGCGCGCGCCGCGACCCGGTCCGAAGCTCCGGGACCCGATTGCCGCTGGATCCTGCGATCGGTCTCCGGAGCTGAAGAACGGGGAGAGCTGTGTGTAAACACAGCTTCCCCGTTCTTCACTGTGGCGCCTTCATCGATCGTGTGATCCCTTTTATAGGGAAGTACAATCAATGACGTCACACCTACAGCCACACCCCCCTACAGTTAGAAACACAGATGAGGTCATACATAACCCCTTCAGCGCCCCCTTGCGGTTAACTCCCAAACTGCAATTGTCATTTTCACAGTAAACAATGCATTTTTTTGCTGTGAAAAAGACAATGGCCCAGAAATACACTACGCTGCCGTTTTTTACCTGGCTCTACGTGGAATCCAGGTAGATTTTGTCCAGTAAACGACGGCGGCGTAGTGTATTTCTCCCGTCGCAATCCATCTAGACGAGTAGGGGGCGTGAAGCATTTAAAATAGGCACGTTCCCGCGGCGATCGAACTGCGCATGCTCCGTTCGCAAATTTCCCGAAAAAAAATTGACGCGTGAACGACGGCCATACTTAACATGGGCTACGTACCGTTAGACCAGCAAAAAGCTGGTCTAACAGTACGTAAAAAAAAATAGACGAAAGCGATTGCGAAGACCACTCGTATCTTCGTGGATCGCCGTAAAAACACATTTGCATATCCCGACGCATCAAAACGACGCAAACTCCTCCCAGCGGCCGCAAAAATAATGCAGCGTAGATCCGAAGGCTTACGAAGACGTAAGCCTCTCGGATCGAAGCCCGAAGCCGCCGTATCATGGTTTGAGGATTCAAACTAGTGATACGGCGCGCGAAATTTGAAATTACTCCTGTCTAACACCAGTTAGACAGGCGTAATTGCTTTCTGAATCTGGGCCAATGGTCCCGAAAATGTGTCAAAATTGTCCGAAGTGTCCGCCATAATGTCGCACTCACGGAAAAAAAAAGAAAAAGCTAACCGCCGCCATAAGTAAAAAATTAATTAAAAATGCAATAAAACTATCCCCTATTTTGTAAACGCTATAACATTTTGCGCAAACCAACCGATAAACGCCTTTTGCTAATTTTTTTAACAAAAATATTTAGAAGAATACGTATCGGCCTAAACTGATGAAAAAATAAATAAAGTTTTAATGTATTTTTGGGGGATATTTATTATAGCAAAAAAAGTAAATATTGCATTTTTTTTAAAATTGTCGCTCTATTTTTGATTTACAGCGCAAAAAAATAAAAACCACAGAGGTGACCAAATACCACCAAAAGTAAGCTCCATTTGTGGGAAAAAAACGACGCCAATTTTGTTTGGGAGCCACGTCACACGACCGTGCAATTGTCTGTTAAAGCGGCGCAGTGCCGAATCGCAAAACCTGGCCGGGTCCTTTAGCTGCCTAAAGGTCTGCGTCTTAAGTGGTTAAATAACCAGGAATGTACCTAGAGCACATATGTCAAAACACAAAGCCCACGGGCCGCACTCAGCCTGCCAGGCCTAGTCATGTGCCCCTCACACCCAGTTTTGCAGCCAACATGAAACCCAATTTCACCACCCCCTAGCTCTCACCCACACATGTAAACACAGAAGGCTTCTGTGTTGACAAGGGACAGTTTTGCTCTCAGCGGCTCCCGGATCTAACAGATCCCTGCACATGCTCATGGCAGGGACAGATCTCCAAAAGCTGAGAGAGAACGATCTCCCTGCAAGGTGAGGCAGAGCTGCCTGCACAAGGACGTGCTAGATCCAAGCCGAGTACACCAGATACAACTGGCTCCTTGAAGGCAACCCTACTGCTGATGCGACCTTTGGTGAAATGGAGTTTGACACCTGTGACCCTAGCGTATCCGACACCCAGGGTAGATCACGTATAGACACTGTCACCACCTTCCAGTCCCATCATATTTTGAATGGCAATTACTCAGCTATGCAAAACTGCAGCCAAAATTAATCAATTTTTATCTTTTTTTTTTTTTTTAAAGAGAGCTTTTGGTGGTTTTTAATCACCACTGGGTTTTAAATGTTTTACTATATAAATCAAAAGAAAACAAGTTTTCTTAGTTGGGGGATGGCAGGGAAATCCACACCATTTTTTTTTGGCACGGGGTTCCCCTTAATATTCATACCTGATCCAAAGGGTCTGGTAATGGACTGGGGGGGGGTTAAACCATGCCATTTTTTTCAATGATTTTTATCTATATTGCCGGTAGCCGACAATAGATAACAGCCCAGCCGCAAGCAGTTTTAAATTACATTTTTTCCTTTAGAAATGTAATTTTGCTGTGAAACTGTTATAAACACGGGAAACATGCGCTACTTTACAGGCAGAACCCCCAGGCATGATATTTAACCACTTCTGTATCGTGGGTGTTTTTCAGATTTGGTGTTTACAAGACTAAAACAGTTTTTTTTTGCTAGAAAATTACTTAAAACCCACAAACATTATATATATTTTTACCCTAGAGAATAAAATGGCGGTCATTGCAATACTTTTTGTCACACCATATTTGCGCAGCGGTCCTACAAGCGCACTTTTTTTGGAAAAAATTTACTTTTTTGAATTAAAAAATAAGACCGCAATAAATTTGGCCCAATTTTTTTTATATATTGCGATACCTCACTTGTGTGGTTTGAACACAGTTTTCATATGCGGGCGCTACTCACTTTTGCGTTCGCTTCTGCGCGCGAGCTCGTCGGGACGGGGTGCTTTAAAAAAAAATGTTTTTCCTATTTATTTTTATTTTATTATTTTTTACACTGGAAAAAATAAAATGATCACTTTTATTCCTATTACAAGGAATGTAAACATCCCTTATAATAGAAAAAAGCATGACAGGTCCTCTTAAACATGAGATCTGGGGTCAAAAAGACCTCAGATCTCATATTTAGACAAAAATGCAAAAAAAAAAAAAAAAAAAATATATTAAAATGTAAAACTGTCATTTTTTCAAAATACAAAAAAAAAAAAAAAAGTTTCTTTAAGACGCTGGGCGGGACTGACGTTATGACGTCACTTCCACCCAGCAGAGCTATGGGGACGGATGGGGCGATTTTTCCCTCACTCGCATCCCCACACAGCAGACGAACGGACCCGATCGCCTCCGCCGCTACCGACGGCTCCGGTAAGCAGCGGAGGGCGCGGGAGGGGGGCCCCTCTCCCACCGCCGATAATGGCGATCTCGCGGCGAGACCGCCGTTGTTTTTTACAGGACCGCTCACACTAAAGATGGATATCTCGGTTGTGGCAGCAGCTGCTGCCGTTACCGAGATATCCATCTTTAAAGTTAGGACGCATATATGCGTACAGCGGTCGGGAAGTGGTTAAAGAAATATTTCATTTTTATTGTTTCACTTTAAGCATTCTTAAAATCACTGCTCCTGGAAAAACTGCAGTTTTTAAACTTTTTTTTGCATTGATACATGTCCCCTGGGGCAAGACCCGAGTCCCCAAACACTTTTTAGGACAATAACTTGCATATAAGCCTTTAAAATTATCAATTTTCACGTTTGCGTCCCATAGACTAACCACTTCAGCTCCGGAAGAATTTGCTGCCCAATGACTGGGCCATTTTTTTACAATTCAGCACTGTGTTGCTTTAACTGACAATTGCGCGTACGAGGAACTTTGCACCACAACAAAATGTATGACATTTTTTCCCACAAATAGAGCTTTTTACTTGTATTTAATCACCTCTGTGGTTTTTATTTTTTGCGCTATAAACAAAAAAAGGTTAACAATTTTGAAAAAAAAAGCAATACAAATTTTTTCCTTATTTTAGGGCGATTTTTTCACATATTTTTGGTAATGAATAAAATCGCAATAAGCGTATATTGATTAGTTTGCACAAAACTTATAGCGTCTACAAAATAGGGGTTGGTTTTACGCTGAGAAGTAACCATGTAATCCTTAAGAAACGTGCCAAATAATGAACCCAAAAAGACCCAATATGTTTCACTTTCACATTAGAGGCTGTGGGGGTACTGTGATGAAACAAAAAACTGACGAACACACATTCTGTGTCCGTTTTGTCTGCAGCTGCACGGTTTGTGGGTTATATAACTTGTGTATACTCTGCCAGGATTGGTAGTAGAGCTGCACGATTCTGGCTAAAATGAGAATCACAATTTTTTTTTTTGCTTGAAGATAGATCACGAATCTCGTGGCGTAAAATCATCTCACATTAAACAAAAAAAAATTGGCTAACTTTACCGTTTTGTTTTTTTTAATTAAAATCGACATGCTTTTGAAAGACCACTGTGCAAATACAGTGTGACATTAAATATTGCAACAATCACTATTTTATTCCCTAGGGTCTCTGCTAAAAATATATATATATGTTTGGAGGTTCCAAGTAATTTTCTAGCAAAAAATACTGATTTTAACTTTGTAAGAAACAAGTGTCAGAAAGACTTTAAGTGGTTAAACTTCCTGCAATTACACACAGAAGTTGTATCCCTTTGATCCAAGTACAGTACAAAGAGTTACAATGTTTCTACTTATCTACTAGCACAGACATCGTTTTTAAAAACTTGTCAGACTGCCAAAGTGAGCAGAGAACTCTCTACACTTGTTACATGAAAGAATACAGAAACTCTTCAATAGAGATTGTGGGGGGGATCGAGACTGCAATTTTTTAACGATCAATTGTGCAGCTCTAATGGGTAGTATCTGTGCAAACAGGCCAGAATATGTTCTCTATCTAGGGTACATCATGACCATGAAGAGCAAAATTAGCAGCCAGACAAAAGTATGTAACATTGGAAAAGAAAAGAAAGATGATATTTCTACCAAGGAAGAGAGCAGCGAATTTAGTGGTACGTGGCCTTGAGGATGTACAGCAGTGTAGGAACCCTCCGCTACAGCCAACTAAACAGTAGATGCTCCTCTGCAAGGAAGAGCTAGGAAGGGGGAATGCAATACAGAGCAGAGGGAGAAGGCATGTGATCACTGAAGATGTAAAGGTGAATAAGAAATCATTTTTTTTTTTATAATCATATAGGGTATAGCCACAAATCGACACTACTTTTGCAAAAGTTTTAGTCAGGTGTGAAAAATGCTGGAAATTAAGAATGC
This sequence comes from Rana kukunoris, assembly GCA_029574335.1. Classification (NCBI taxonomy): domain Eukaryota; kingdom Metazoa; phylum Chordata; class Amphibia; order Anura; family Ranidae; genus Rana; species Rana kukunoris. The sequence continues at coordinate 46,222,721 of CM056058.1, read as the reverse complement.
TTTCAGAAATAAAAAGTATTAACATTTTTTTTTTTATCAATCAACAAAATAGAAAGTAAATGAACATATGAGAAAGCCAAATCAATATTTGTTGCCTTTAAAAGATCATCAATTATTTTAGGTACAGTTGCAGGAACTTGGAAGGTAGGTTGTGCCAAACATCTTGGAGAACTAACCACAGATCTTCTATGGATGTAGGCTGCCTCAAAGCCTTCTGTCTCTTAACCACTTGACCACTGGGCACTTAAACCCCCTTCCTGACCAGCTTTCGGTGCTCTCACAATTTGAACAACAATTACTCAGTCATACAACATTGTACCCATTTGAAATGTTGTCCTTTTTTTCACACAAATAGAGCTTTCTTTTGGTGGTATTTGATCACCTCTGGGTTTTTTATTTTTTGCGCTATAAAAGAAAAACGACTGAAAATTCTGTAAAAAAAAAAAAAATCTTGTTTCTGTCATATTAGCAGGTTATCTCTCACACACAGCATATGCATACCACAAATTACACCCCAAAACACATTCTGCTATTCCTCCCGAGTATGGCGATACCCCATGTGTGAGACTTTTACACAGTGTGGCCACATACAGAGGCCCAACATGCAGGGAACGCCATCAGGCGTTCTGGAGCACCCAGACCAATTCTGACATTTCTCTCCTACATGGAAAAATCATCATTTATTTGCTAGAAAATTACATAGAACCCCAAAACATTATATATTAGGGCTGTGCAAATTAACTTTTAATTAATCGATTAATCTTTAATTTTCTTGATCGATCAAAATCTTTTTGATCGATTAAAATTCTTTTGATTGGTACTCACCTCTCCGCCGGCTTCTGGGCCTTCAGTCAGAGATCCGGTAACGTCACCAGCGGGGCTTGCCATGTCCATCTGAAGGGCTCCTTTGCTGTGCCTTTATATCTGCATGCCGGCGGGACCTTACTATCTGCCACAAGCAAGGGCTACACTTCCCTCTATCAACCTGGGATTCCTGGGATTCTACAGCCATCCACTGGGAGTTGTGATAGTTCCCTTCATGGGACATCTACATGCCGATGGACTGATGTTAACCTCTCCTCATCTGGATTCAGCAGTGGTATCGTTGTACATATTTTTATGCCAGTATCATACTTAGCTACATGTATTTATGACTGCTTCTGCTACCGTTTGGTATTACCGGCACCATTTTTACAGTTTATGTAGCTACATTGATTTTTTTCTCCAGTGCAATATTTATTGTTACCTACTTGAAGACTATAAAAGTTTAATACTATTCCCATCGAGCGCTGCCTTTGTGTGTTTTTAGTATCCTGCTATCCTTTTTTCCAGTGGTTGGTAGCTGCACTGGGAATTGGCCTGCAAGGAGATCAGCTAAAAGTAGTTGGATCTGTATGTGCGTTATAATTAATCGAAATTAGTCGATTAATCGATTAAAAAATAAAACGATTAATCGAACACAAAAATTTTGATCAGTAACAGCCCTAATTATATATGCTTTTTTAGCAAAGACCATAGAGAATACAATGGCGGCCGTTACAACTTTTTATTTTGCATGGTATTTTCGCAGACATTTTTTGAACGCGTGTTTTAAAAAAAAAAAAAAAACTTGTGCTAAAAAAAAAAAAAAAAACAGTAAAGTTAGCCCAATTTTTTTTCATAATGTGAAAGATGAAGCTACTCCGAGTAAATAGATACCCAACATGTCACACTTCAAAATTGCAAACACTCATGGAATGGCGCCAAAACTTTGCTACTTAAAAATCCCCATAGGCGACGCTTTAATTACTTTTATTGGTAACATGTTTTAGTTACGGAGGAGGTCTAGGGCCAAAATGATTGCTCTCGCTCTAACGTTCGCAGAGATACCTCACATGTGTAGCTTGAACACCATTTTCATATGTGGGCGGGACTTGCGTAACGGTTCACTTCTGCATGCGAGCACACGGGGACAGGGGTGCTTTAAAAAAATGGGTATTGCAGAGAATCGCGCAGGGTATTGCAGAGAATCGCGCAGGGTATTGCAGAGAATCGCGCAGGGATGGCTGAGCTGGGATGGATGGCTGGATCTGTGACTGCAGTTGTCACAGATCCAGCCACAGCGCTGCTGCTGCCACCCGCTCCCCCCCCCCCTCTCCTCTCACACTGTACCGAACGGTACAGAGAGGAGAGGGAGGAACCGGCGTCATCAAATGACGCCGGTTTGTTTACAAGTGATCGCTCCGTCATTTGACGGAGCGATCACGTGGAAAGCGGCCGATATCAGCGGCAATTTACCGTGATCCGTGATGCGCCGGGTCTTCTAGACCCGGCGAGCACGGACACTTCCGCGAGCGCGTCCCAGGGGACGCGCAAACGCGGACGTCCCAGGGACGTCGTCCCACAGTTACCCCACCGCGCTGTAGCAGTAAAATGTCTATGGCATGGTGGGCAAGTGGTTAATGTAACCCCAGACAGGCTCGATCATATTGAGATCAGGGCTCTGCGGGGGCCAAGCCATCAACATCCAGGATTCCTTGCTCCTCTTTACACTTAAAGTTGTTAAAGGGTCACTAAAGGAAAAATAAAAATTGGGCTGAAATGACGGTTTACAGGGTATAGAGACATAAAAGTTAACCGATTCCTTTAAAAAAAATTAAAAATAGATAAAAATCAATCATATAATCAACCTACAGTTCTAGTTTCGTTTTTGCTGTTATTTCCTGTCTCTCTAATGTACAGAGCCAGAGAGCCAATAGAGGGCAGTGATGGTTTGTCTAAAACCCCTCAGCACCAACCCAGTTTCAGTTTACACACAGTAATCCAGTGTTTCCCAACTCCAGTCCTCAAGACACACGAACAGGTCATATTTTCAGCAAGTAGCTGAGGAGTACTACTTTAGGATCTTTTTTTCATCTGTTATTCACGTTTATGTAACTTTATGTCTTTGTACTTCCACTTTGGAAAAGTTTTTATCCAATTCAATTTTGATAAAATTATTACAAATAAGGAAATAAGGGTGACTATGCTCTCTCAAGGTTGATAGGAATTTAATTGGAGATAATACGTCTGTTATTAAGGTGAACACACGCGAACACACACACACACACACACACGCGAACACACACGCGCGAACAGTAACACACACACGCGAACACACACACGCGAACACACACACACTTAAGAAAGTATACATTTATTAAAAATAGTACAATTTAAAAGTAACAGTCATATTACATATTTAGACCATGAATTGATACTTGATGCACAAGATGCGATGCTTGGTAATGCAGGGAGCCAACATATTTCGCAATGTGCTTCTTCAGGGCACTGCATACATCTATAATTGCATCTAGTTTATACGGGACATAACGCATGTCATTAGTATAATATAGAAAAAGCAGTTATAAGTAAGAATGTGCTCACCTGGTCTATAGAGTCGGACTCTTCAAGCACATTATATAGGGTTATGTAGGTTGTTTTAACCAAACTATAATGTATCATTGTCTCATGTCAGGGATATCTCCTTATGAGTATACCGGACACTGGGCAGATGCATTTAGGACTGACCATCATACATACAGCACTTCTAAATGGCCATAATACTATCCTTTGGGCCAGGTATTTCAGTATACTTACCAATGGGGCCCTATATGCTGTGCGCTATGCTTAGCGCTTTCCCTATTATATAGTAAAACACCTCCTTGCACACATACCCTCTGTGTCCCATGCAGTACTAATCTAGCTCTATCCTTCTCATTAGATTAATCCCCCCTCCCACCCTTCCTATTTAAATCCTATTCCGATTCATAATATAATCTGTATTAGCACAAATAAGCGCCACTATGAGGATATTAACATTTTTCTCAAATTTACACCACCCTGTACAATTAGGGCCATTTATATAACAGTGGGTCTAGAATATGTATTTTGAATAGAATACATACTGGGTATTTCGTAGTTTTAGTACTAGCTTCACTAGCCTTTTGTAACACACTAGTAGCCTTTATCAAAGCACACCTAATTGTACCTAATCTAGTCACTGATTATTTTATCATAATTACCCCATAGATCTTTTTGAATGCACCATTCCGACTGCTATAACGATCCAATATCTCCCACTTGCCATCCTGTTTGGATCTGGCCTCCACTAGGTTAATAGTTACAGGGGGGGGCTGCCTGGTGGGGGTGAAATCCGTGCGATGATGTGCTTGAGTCGTCCGACTCTATAGACCAGGTGAGCATGGGCAGCTTCTGCTGCCAATTTATAGGGTTAAATAAGACAAAAAACGTATCTTTGTTAGAACTGCTTGTTCCATATCATACTAATGACATGCTTTTATGTCCCGTATAAACTAGATGCAATTATAGAAGCAAAAAGTGCCCTGAAGAAGCACATTGCGAAACATGTTGGCTCCCTGCATTACCAAGCATCTCATCTATCAATTTGTGGTCTAAATATGTAATATGACTTACTTTTAAATGATACCCTTCTTAAGAAATTTTTGTGTGTGCTCACCTTAACAACAGACATATCTCCAATTAAAATTCTCCAATTAAATTCCCATCAACTTTGAGAGAGCATAGTCTCCCTTATTTCCTTTTTAATGATTACTAGGGATTGGGAGATACCTGTCTGTTTCTGGAAAGTGGCCAACCAATACTTATATATATTGTAATACAATTATATATTTTTTAAACAATGTGCCCACTTTTTTTTCAATTGCCCTTAAAGTCACACAATTTGAGGTTTAGTCTTATATTCTATTTCAAGGGATGATGGCAATCACATGCACAGCCATGAGTCTTTAATTCTTCATTAAGTTTCCATTGGCCAACCACTGCAACGCTCCTCATTGTTTCCCTTTTCTTTCTGCTTCTTCTAAAAAGCTTGAACAGAACATATTGAAACCCCAGTCTGCTTTGCAATCTTTGCCTGGAAGAGACATTGCTGATGCAGTATAACTACCTTGTGTCATGTTGCTGTGGTGTTTGCCTGTGACAAAGCAGCCTTCCACAACATCATCTTAGTAGGAGAGTTTGGCTGTTCCTTACACAGTTTAAAGCCTCCTACACAGCTTTTTCAGTTAATGACAAGTTAATGAAAGTGTACGAAGTATGCAAGTGTAATAATTAATGCTGGTTTGAAGCCAAAGGATAAAAAGGATAGTCACACTAAATATTCATTTGATTTTTAGAGTTCCAGTTCGTTCACTGTGTTTTTAGTAAATTCATAAAAATAAACCAGCATTCATTTACAGCATTTTTTCACAACTGCCTAAAACTTCTGCACAGTACTGTATAGCTGCAGCAGTAGAGGCATATAAAAAGACACAAACTTATTCTGGTTGTGAACAGGCCAAGAATAATACTAAACAGATTCCAGAAAGCTGTGAGAAGCTCAAGAAACAGAAGAAACCATTCAGTGAGTTGAAGATGTTGAAAAAAGCTCAAAGGAACTCACCTGTCTTGTTTTAGCAGAGGTTTCTATAAATGGAATACCATAACTCTTTGCTAGCTCTTGTGCTTGTTTTGTGTCCACTGTCCGTGATGGGAGGTCACATTTGTTACCAACTAATACCATAGGCACATCATCAGAATCTTTTACTCGGTTGATTTGTTCTCTATAGATAAAAAAAAAAAAAATCATAGCCGATATTTCCAAATGAATAATGTCTCAGTCTATCTAAATATTGCCACTCCTTTTTACATTACTGTCTAAACCGCTGGCAAAAAAAGTGAGTCCACCCCTAAGTAAAAATGGCAAATTGGCCATTTTCCCTCCCCCGGTGTCATGTGACTCGTTAGTGTTATAAGGTCCCAGGTGTGAATGGGGAGCAGGCATGTTAAATTTGGCTTTATCGCTCTCGCTCTCTCATACTGGTCACTGGAAGTTCAACATGGCAAAGAACTGTGAGTATCTGAAAAAAATTATGGTTGTTCTACATAAAGATGGCCTAGGCTGTAAGAAGATTGGCAAGACCCTGAAACGGAGCTGCAGCATGGTGGCCAAGACCATACATCGGTTTAACAGGACAGGTCAAAGAAGTGGAGTGCACATGCTCTGCATCATTTCCAGAGGTTGTTTTGGGGGAAATAGACATGAGTGCTGCCAGCAATGCTGCAGAGGTTGAAGGGGTGAGGGGGGAGGTTAGCCTGTCGGTGCTCAGACCCTATGCATGGATTACTGGAACTGTGTCCTGTGGTCTGATGAGACCAAGATAAACTTATTTGGTTCAGCTGGGGTCAAGTGTGTGTGTGTGTGTGGCGGCAATCAGGTGAGGAGTACAAGTGCGTCCGCCTACAGTCAAGCATGGTGGTGGGAGCGTCATGGTCTGGGACGTTCTGCTGATGCGCTCCGGCCATCCGGATAAAAATCCACAGCATCCACCCTTCAGGGGACCTATCCGGTATCCTACACAGCACCCAGAGCTCTCCAAACAAAAAGCGCATTGTTTGGGACCGATATTGCGGCGCTCCCAAGAGTCTAAAACCACCCAGGAGACCGACTGCAGCTCAGGTCTGCCACCGGGAATGGTGGCCATCTTACTACACCGGACCGAGGTAACAAAGTCCGTTCCCAGCCACACAGGTCTCCCCACACATAACTCGCCCTCTATACAGGCACTGGAGACCACCCGGAGGCTAACCTCTGCCTCGGTGCACAGTGATACCCACCCACAGCGAACTGCAAGAGGTCCGACTGCTCCGGCCTATTGAACCGCGGCCATCTTGCTCCACCCGGCTGTGACGCCAAGGCCTATTTATAGCCTCAGAGCCCACCACGCACCTAGCTCTCCCACAGCAGAGTCACCGTTGCACACCCATATGCCACCCACTGCCTACAACACCTAGTGGCACCCCTCATCGGCGGCCTATAAGAGATAGACCAGATTTGGCCTTGTGGTAGGAGGCCATCTTGCTGCACCCTGGTGCTCACCTTCTGGACGACTCCTGATCCAATAAGTCACCCTTGAAAGTCAAAGGATTTTAACCGACCAGGCTGTGATACCTTAACGAATAGATATATATTAGTACCTTAAAATACATATTGAAATCACAACTCTAATCCCGGCTCCAGAGTCATGTGCAGTGGCCATCTTGCCCCACCCTGCTGCAATGTTCACAAAAACGGGGCTGACCATCGAGATCCAATGATGTAGCTTGGGAAGTGGCTTGGTGCGCAGGGTGGATGACCACCAACTAGAAGAACTACAGTCACCAGAAGGGATTGGAAAATAAAGGACGATTATGCCCACACAGACCAGGAAGGGAACCCCCAGTAAACTCCTACGCTCGATGGGCACACCCAAGAACAAATTCTCATCAGCGAACCTAAATTCCGTTATAGCGGCGAGAGCAAAAAGTTAAAGATGGCGTCGACCAGCAGAAAGGACGAATGAGAAGTTTTGGAGGACAATGAAATATCCCTACCTGTCTCAGAAGATTCCTCGAGAGGTAATGTACCCAACGACTTCCCCCTGACTTACGCAAGCATGATGGAAATGGCTGCTGACATAAAGAACTCATTCTCTGTGGCCATCACCGACATAAAAATGTAATTGCTAAGGATGCCAGCACAAATGGCGGTAAACGAGAGGGCAGGAAAAAGGAGAGACAGAGCACGGATTAGATTGGACGACATAGCAATCACTCGCTCTCAACATTTGATCGACACAAACAGGCAGATCGAAGACCTCGATAACCAGGGAAGGAGACAACATCAGAGTGAGAGGTGTCCCTGAATCTTTCACACCAGAACAAATTAGACCGGCACTCTCCTCCATCTTTAAATGGCCTACTAGACAGACCTGAGGCCTCAAGTTTGATAAAGCTCACAGACCCAGGGCTCCTGACAATAACCCTCCCAGAGACATCATATGCTGTCTTCCCAACTTCAGCTTAAAGGAAGAAATTCTGAACAAATGATCAGGTTAATGAGTGGTGAAGGTCTATTGCGCTACTGCGAGTACCAAAATGTGACAAATATCAAGGATAAATAAAGTGGGAACTAAAGCCGCTATATCTATAGGGTAACACAACCGCTAAACAAGTATATGATAAGTAAAATGATAAGCGCTAAAGTAAAAGTGAAGTACACAAAAAAATGTATTATATAAATATGTAACCAAAGTGCTGTTCTGGTGCGTGACAGAGCTGGCTGACAAAACTTCAGAGTGGAGAAGTAACCCCACAGTGCAACTTAATAAAATGTGCAACACTAGACAATAATGAGAGTCTATTGATGGAATAATCAGATGGATCAGAAGTGACAGATTTATCTTCTACACATGATGAGCATGTCCAATAGTCGGTCTTATAATGCCCTTACCTTCCAATCATTGTATATGTGCATAAAGGGAGGTGGAGGTGCTTTTAATAAAATTAGGACTCTTACATCGAAAACAAAAAATCAACAGCAAATAGCTCAGTGACAGGACGCGGCGAATGATACCGCCGTCTTACGTCTGCTGGCCTCCGGCTGGTTGCCTGAATCACGTGGTCGCACTTCCTACGTCACGGTCTCGTGACTTCTTCAGGGATTCGCCGCGTCCTGTCACTGAGCTATTTGCTGTTGATTTTTTGTTTTCGATGTAAGAGTCCTAATTTTATTAAAAGCACCACCTTTTATACGGGCTTCACTATTTGTGGCAATATTTCTTCTGTCCCACGCTCTGACTCACATGCACGAGCCATTAGATCCCAGGATTACCTTCCATCTCGGATGACAACTGAGAGGCACAGTACTGAGGAGCGGCGCTGATACAGCAGGAGAAGAAACCACTTTGCCCTTTATGCACATATACAATGATTGGAAGGTAAGGGCATTATAAGACCGACTATTGGACATGCTCATCATGTGTAGACGATACATCTGTCACTTCTGATTCATCTGATTATTCCATTAATAGACTCATAATTGTCTAGTGTTGCACACTTTATTAACCACTTAAGACCCGGACCAAAATGCAGGTAAAGGACCTTGCCCATTTTTGCGATTCGGCACGTCGTTTTAACTGACAATTGCGCGGTCGTGCGACATGGCTCCCAAACAAAATTGGCGTCCTTTTTTCCCCACAAATAGAGCTTTCTTTTGGTGGTATTTGATCACCCCTGCGTTTTTTTTTGCGCTATAAACAAAAATAGAGCGACAATTTTGAAAAAAAAAAACAATATTTTTTACTTTTTGCTATAATAAATATCCCCCCAAAATATATATAATTTTTTTTCCCTCAGTTTAGGCCGATACGTATTCTTCTACCTATTTTTGGTAAAAAAAAAAAAAAAAAAAAAAAACCACGCAGTAAGCGGTTATCGGTTGGTTTTCGCAAAATTTATAGCGTTTACAAAAATAAGGGATAGTTTTATTGCATTTTTATAAAAAAAAATTTACTACTACTAATGGCGGCGATCAGCGATTTTTTTCGTGACTGCGACATTATGGCGGAAACTTCGGACAATTTTGACACATTTTTGAGACAATTGTCATTTTCACAGCAAAAAATGCATTTAAATTGCATTGTTTACTGTGAAAATGACAGTTGCAGTTTGGGAGTTAACCACAAGGGGGCACTGTAGGGGTTATGTGCTCCCTGTGTGTGCTTACAACTGTAGGGGGGTGTGGCTGTAGGGCTCTCCCCGTTCCTTCAGCTTCGGGGACCAATCGCCGCACTGCAGCGGCGATCGGGTCCGCGAATCCCGCGGTCCCGGAGCTTCGGACCGGGTCACAGGAGGGCACCGCGGGAGCGTGCCCGTGACCCACGGCTGGGTACTATTTACTGACGTGAATATACGTGGATGTGCCCAGCCGTGCCATTCTGCCGACGTATATGTGCAGGAGGCGGTCCTTAAGCAGTTAAGTTGCACTGTGGGGTTACTTCTCCACTCTGAAGTTTGTCAGCCAGCTCCGTCACGCACCAGAACAGCACTTTGGTTACATATTTATATAATACATTTTTTTGTGTACTTCACTTTTACTTTAGCGCTTATCATCTTTATTATCATATAAATGTTCAGGTTATATTTAATGAGGCAGAAATTCAGCTGTTCCAAGATTTATCATCTATTACTCTAAAAAACAGAAGAGAACCAAGACCACTACTTGAGGTTCTAAAGGAGAAGGAAATAAGTTACAGGTGGAAGTTCCCCTTTGCTCTTCAAGCCAACTACAATGACAAACAGCATTTCCTAAGATTCCCAGACGACTAACAAAGATACTGTGAAAACCTGCAAATTGCTCCACTTGACCTCCCAAACTGGTACGCCCAGTTTCGCCTCCCTCCAGCCATCAACAATTTGCCTCCTGTACATGACCTCTCACCAGCTAAATCACCACATTCTGCGAGCGTCATGGTGTGGAGCTGCATGAGCACTGCCAGCCCTGGGGAGCTACAGTTCATTGAGGGAACCACGAATGACATGTACTGCGACATACTGAAGCAAAGCATGATCCCCCTACCTTCAGAGGCTGCAGGGCAGTATTCCAACATAACGACCCCAAACCCCTCCAAGACTACCACTGCCTTGTTAAAGAAGCTGAGGGTAGAACTGCAAACTTATATCCGAAATCCCCCCTTTAGACTCCTATCTAGGAGACCCCAGATTCCCCCAAGCATTCAATAATAGCAATATTTTTCACATTTGGATTGAAAAAGGACTTACCAATCTGAACTCAATTATAAAACAAACTTCCCCACTTTCTCCACCCTACAATCCAAATTCAATCTCCCTTCTTCCGAACTCCCACAATACTAATTAATGCATAAAATTCTTTGCAACACATTTCTCGCTATCAACCAACCTCCCCAAAAAAAAGTACTCTTTTTGAACATATCTGTAAGTCATCCTCCAGAGACAAAGGGCCAATATCCACATTATACAACTACCTTATCAACCTAAATCTGCCTGAAAAATCAGGCCCTATGCTACGATAGGAAACTGACTTGGGTAGCTCCATCCGAATAGACACTTGGTACAAAATGAGAGATAACCTTCGTAAGTGCAATAGGGCAGCTGCCTTTAGAGAAACACCACTGAAAAAACTTACTAGGTGGAAAATTACTCCAGCTAAAATCCATTCCTTTTACCCCACAGCTCCCTACAATTGCTTTAGAGCAGGGGTCTCAAAGTACCGGCCCGGTAATAAATGGCCTGCAGGCAGGGCGGCCCCCCGCGATTAGCGATAAATCTCCGAGCTGTGGACCCCCCCCCCCCCCCCGCTCAACAACTCCGATCCACGGACCCCCTTCCGCTCAACAACTCAGATCCACGGACCACCCCCCGCTCATCAACTCAGATCTGCGGACCCCCCCCCGCTCATCAACTATGATCTGCGGACCCCCCTCGGCTCAACAACCTCGTTGGGAGGTATGCCTGATGTGCTCCGATTGTGCCCTGATGTACCCCATGTACCCCGATATGCCATGTGCCCCATGTACCCTGATGTGCTGGGCTCTGTACATCAGGGTACCCTGTACCCTGATGTGCCATGTGCCCTGTACTGATGTGCCCTTATATGCCCCATGTGCAGTTTCATGGGCCTTGTACCCTGGTGTGCCGTTTCATGGGCCTTGTACCCTGGTGTGCCGTTTCATGGGCCTTGTACCCTGGTGTGCCGTTTCATGGGCCTTGTACCCTGGTGTGCCGTTTCATGGGCCTTGTACCCTGATGTGCCGTTTCATGGGCCTTGTACCCTGATGTGCCGTTTCATGGGCCTTGTACCCTGATGTGCCGTTTCATGGGCCTTGTACCCTGATGTGCCGTTTCATGGGCCTTGTACCCTGATGTGCCGTTTCATGGGCCTTGTACCCTGATGTGCCGTTTCATGGGCCTTGTACCCTGATGTGCCGTTTCATGGGCCTTGTACCCTGATGTGCCGTTTCATGGGCCTTGTACCCTGATGTGCCGTTTCATGGGCCTTGTACCCTGATGTGCCGTTTCATGGGCCTTGTACCCTGATGTGCCGTTTCATGGGCCTTGTACCCTGATGTGCCGTTTCATGGGCCTTGTACCCTGATGTGCCGTTTCATGGGCCTTGTACCCTGATGTGCCGTTTCATGGGCCTTGTACCCTGATGTGCCGTTTCATGGGCCTTGTCCCGATATGTCCTGTACCCTGATGTGCCATGGGCCTTGTCCCGATATGTCCTGTACCCTGATGTGCCATGGGCCTTGTCCCGATATGTCCTGTACCCTGATGTGCCATGTGCCTTGTCCCGATATGTCCTGTACCCCGATGTGCCATGTGCCTTGTCCCGATATGTCCTGTACCCTGATGTGCCATGTGCCTTGTCCCGATATGTCCTGTACCCTGATGTGCCATGTGTCTTGTCCCGATATGTCCTGTACCCTGATGTGCCATGTGCCTTGTCCCGATATGTCCTGTACCCTGATGTGCCATGTCCCGATATGTCCTGTACCCTGATGTGCCATTTCCTGATATGTCCTGTACCACGGCGTAAAATCTTTTACATTTATACAAAAAAAAAAAAAAAAGGGCTAACTTTACTGGCTAGTTTTTTTTTTTATTATTCATTAAAGTCATTTTTTCAAAAAAAAAAATGAATTTAAAAATGACTGCTGCGCAAATACAGTGCAACATAAAATATTGCAACAACCGCTATTTCATTCTCTAGGGTCTTTACTAAAAAGTTATATAATGGGGGTTCTAAGTAATTTTCTAGCAAAAAAAAAATGATTTTAACTTGAAAAGAGCTGTCAGAAAAAGGTTTGGTGTTGAAGTGGTTAAAAATGTATAATTTACATACAGAAGAAGTTTATTCCTTTGAAGAGATACAATGTTTTCAAAACTTGGCAGGCTGCCCAGACCTGGCAGATTGCCCAGACTGACTTTTGGCTAAGAGCAGACAGGAAATTCTTTGCATACCAAAGTGCAGAGAGAAAATTATTTTCATGTCAAAGATCGGGAAACCCTGTATTAAGAATCGCAACGGAAAAAGATCTCGATAACGATTCTTGACGATTAATCGTGCAGCTCAAGTTTGGGCCCAAATTTATAAATTTTCACTTTAGGGGTGTACTCATATTTGAAACGCCTCAGAGGCTGCAACACTTATGCAAGAGGCACCACTAACCAAACACTGCCATGAAGACCAAGGAACTCTCCAAACAAGTTATGGACAATGTTGTTGGGAAGCACAAGTCAGGGTTAGGTTATAAAAACAATATCCAAATCTTTGACGATTCCTAGGAGCACCATCAAATCTATCATAACCAAATGGAAAGCATATGGCACAACAGCAAACCTACCAAGAGACGGCCACGCACCAAAACTCAGACCGGGCAAGGAGGGAATTAATCAGACAGGCGCCACAGAGACCCAAGGTAACCCTGGAGGAACTGCAAAGTTCCACAGCAGAGACTCGAGTATCTGTACATAGGACGTCAATAAGCCGTACGCTCCATAGAGTCTGGCTTTATGACAGAGGAAAGCCATTACTTTCAGCAAAAAATAAAATGTAACGTTTTGAGTTTGCGAAAAAGCATGTGGGAGACTCCCAAAATGTATGGAGGAAGGTGCTCTGGTCTGATGAGACTAAAATTTAACTTTTTGGCCAAAGAAAATGCCATGTCTGGCGCAAACTCAACACATCACATAAAGAACACCATCCCCCACAGTGAAACATGGTGGTGGCAGAATCATGCAAAGGTGATGTTTTCAGCAGTCAAGACTGGGAAACTGGTCAGAGTTGAGGGAAAGATGGATGGTGCCAAGTACAGGGATATTCTTGAGCAAAACCTGTACCATTCTGTGTGTGATTTGAGGCTAGGACAGGGGTTCACCTTCCAGCATGGCAATGACCCCAAACACACTGCTAAAGCAACGCTTGAGTGGTTTAAGGTGAAACATGTAAAGGTGTTGGAATGGCCTAGTCAAAGCCCAGACCTCAATCCAATAGAAAATCTGTGGTAAGACTTAAAGATTGCTGTTCACAAGCACACACCATCTTCAAAGTTGTGGGCATGTTCTGTAAATTAATTGATGCAAATCCTCAAACAATCCATGTTAATTCCAGGTTGTGAGTAAAAAAATGCCATGATGGGGTGAATACTTTTGGAAGGCACTGTATATGATTTGGGTTCCTCTACTGCTGTTTGTAATTACCAGAATTTAATAAAATGACCATCAACTATGTTTAACATAAACAGTCACACACCTTCATACCTATATCAAAAAAAGTTTTGAAAGTAAAAATCAAGAAGCTAAAAAGGCAAACATATATGCCTCTAACCTGTAATGATGGACGTCCTCAAATGACTTTGTGTTATTAATAGCAAAGACACATAGAAAGCCTTCTCCAGTTCGCATGTACTGATCCCTCATGGCACTATACTCCTCTTGACCTGCAGTGTCGAGAATATCCAGCAGACATGTTTCACCATCTATCACAACCTGCTTTCGGTACGAATCCTGCATTTGTAAAAAGGAAGACAAAAAAATACAAACTAAAATCTATGATTAACATGAATGACTTGTTCCAATGCGGACATTCCTTGCGTAACCCTAGTACACCCCTCATTATTTAAGAGATATCCAACACCAAAACAGGTCAGGTTTTACTATAAGTGATAGGTGAAACTCCTGCGCTGAAATGGGTGAAAAGGGATTGGACCGTGGGAAAGGGGCCGTGGGAAAGGGGCACGGGAGGTATACTGCAGCAAACAAAGAATAGGTCTATCCAAATGGACAATAAAAGGTATACAACAAGTGATATTGTTTGCGCTGTGGTGGTGATGCCTAAAGGGTGATGGGAAAGGGGAAGTGAAGTAGTAAACTAGGTGAATACAATAAGTGACAAAAATGTATAAATATATAGAAAAAATTCTATAAAACACAATGTGAACAAAGTAACAGTAAATAACAGTGACCGTGTCATCTATAAAGATGTGTGGTGGACATAATAGAATGCATGGTCAAACTCAGTCCTGCAGACAAAACCAAATAAAAGAAGAGAGTCCAACTTAATCATGCAACTCGGTGCAGCAAGTGAAATCTGGTGTGAAGTCAAAAGGAGATGTTCCAGCAGCCAAATGAGTGAAGGTGCAATGGAGGATTCCAAAACGTGCAGCCCACACCTCTAGTGATCCTATCAGCTTACCTCAAGGCTATCTGATATAGCCAGAAAGATAGGGCATCAAACTCTTGATGAATGGAAGCCTCAAATCCGATGGTGCATGGAAGGGGAAAGTACAAAAAAACAAACAGAGTAGTTCTGTCACCACTGGAGGGATTCCTGCTAGCAATCAAAAGATGTGCACTTACACAGAGTGGTGAAAGGGGGTGCCTATCTCCACGAGCAGCGAGCTCGTCAGGTGCTGCTCTGCTGCCGCTGTTTGGCTAGATGTTGATCCGCCGATACTCAAACGATGGTGTTTGAAACAAAAATAGGAGGTCCCTGATGAAGTCACGTGGTGTGACGAATACGCGTCGGGATTGGAGCACTGGACCCTTTACACCTGACGGTGTGGGCTGCACGTTTTGGAATCCTCCATTGCACCTTCACTCATTTGGCTGCTGGAACATCTCCTTTTGACTTCACACCAGATTTCACTTGCTGCACCGAGTTGCATGATTAAGTTGGACTCTCTTCTTTTATTTGGTTTTGTCTGCAGGACAGAGTTTGACCATGCATTCTATTATGTCCACCACACATCTTTATAGATGACACGGTCACTGTTATTTACTGTTACTTTGTTCACATTGTGTTTTATAGAATTTTTTCTATATATTTATACATTTGTCACTTATTGTATTCACCTAGTTTACTACTTCACTTCCCCTTTCCCATCACCCTTTAGGCATCACCACCACAGCGCAAACAATATCACTTGTTGTATCAGGTTTTACTATGTTAAAGGCTCCATTGGGGAGGTTCATGTATTTCCTGTCTGGTAAAAGGGTTGTCTCCAAGATAGGAAGTGAAGAGAAATCTCTCTAAAAACAAAACAAAAAAAAACAGGAAAAAAGGCTTTGTTTTAAGGTAAATAGGGAAATGCTTGAACCCCGTAAGAGTCGGTTCACACTGGGGCGACTGGCCAGGCGGCCCAGCCGCCTGACGAGTCGCGTCCCATTGAAGGCAATAGAACCATTCTAATAGGAGCGACGCAAGTCGCTCCGACTTAGAAAAAGGTTCCTGTACGACTTTGGGGGCGGCTCGGGGTGACCTGCATTGACTTCTATACAGAAGTCGTTTTGCAGGTCACCTCTGAAGTCGTCCTCAGGAGTCATGCCGCTGGAGTGTGAACCGACTCTTATGCTTCAGATGGCTATATTTGTCATATTAGTATTTGAGTAGCTCATAAAAGTGGCACTGGCAAGAGAATACATGGTCAGCAGCCAACAGAAACCAGATGGAGAGAGGTTGGGGAATTTTAAATATGACTTTAGACAGGCAGCAGGCTGATTGATGGTTATAGTCAATCTCCCCTCAGCTCCTCCAACCTTTTAGGCCTGGTTCACATGTACAGTCCATTTAACATGGTTTCCTATGGGTCACGTTCACATCTGTGCGATTTCCACCGGTTTGTGGAAATGCATCAGAGACACATTGCATGCATTTTTATTGCGTTTCTGCTGGTTTCTCCTCCCGAAAATTGCAAAATGTGTAAAAAAAGTCAAGTCAAACTCACTTTGTGTGAACACTCAAAGCACATATTGAAAATGCATCAAGTGTAATCTGCAGGCCTTAGAAACTATCTAAGGCCTGCAGATGACAGTTGATGCGTTTTCAATACAGGGAGTGCAGAATTATTAGGCAAATGAGTATTTTGACCACATCATACTCTTTATGCATGTTGTCTTACTCCAAGCTGTATAGGTTTGAAAGCCTACTACCAATTAAGCATATTAGGTGATGTGCATCTCTAATGAGAAGGGGTGTGGTCTATGACATCAACACCCTATATCAGGTGTGCATAATTATTAGGCAACTTCCTTTCCTTTGGCAAAATGGGTCAAAAGAAGGACTTGACAGGCTCAGAAAAGTCAAAAATAGTGAGATATCGTGCAGAGGGATGCAGCACTCTTAAAATTGCAAAGCTTCTGAAGCGTGATCATCGAACAATCAAGCGTTTCATTCAAAATAGTCAACAGGGTCGCAAGAAGCGTGTGGAAAAACGAAGGCGCAAAATAACTGCCCATGAACTGAGAAAAGTCAAGTGTGCAGCTGCCAAGATGCCACTTGCCACCAGTTTGGCCATATTTCAGAGCTGCAACATCACTGGAGTGCCCAAAAGGTGTGCAATACTCAGAGACATGGCCAAGGTAAGAAAGGCTGAAAGACGACCACCACTGAACAAGACACACAAGCTGAAACGTCAAGACTGGGCCAAGAAATATCTCAAGACTGATTTTTCTAAGGTTTTATGGACTGATGAAATGAGAGTGAGTCTTGATGGGCCAGATGGATGGGCCCGTGGCTGGATTGGTAAAGGGCAGAGTACTGGTTTGTGCTGGTATCATCAAAGATGAGCTTGTGGGGCCTTTTCAGGTTGAGGATGGAGTCAAGCTCAACTCCCAGTCCTACTGCCAGTTTCTGGAAGACACCTTCTTCAAGCAGTGGTACAGGAAGAAGTCTGCATCCTTCAAGAAAAACATGATTTTCATGCAGGACAATGCTCCATCACACGCGTCCAAGTACTCCACAGCGTGGGTGGCAAGAAAGGGTATAAAAGAAGAAAAACTAATGACATGGCCTCCTTGTTCACCTGATCTGAACCCCATTGAGAACCTGTGGTCCATCATCATAAAATGTGAGATTTACAAGGAGGGAAAACAGTACACAGAATCCATGGATGGCAGGCTTTTGAGTGTCCTTGCAAAGAAAGGTGGCTATATTGGTCACTGATTTGTTTTTGTTTTGTTTTTGAATGTCAGAAATGTATATTTCTGAATGTTGAGATGTTATATTGGTTTCACTGGTAAAAATAAATAATTGAAATGGGTATATATTTGTTTTTTGTTAAGTTGCCTAATAATTATGCACAGTAATAGTCACCTGCACACACAGATATCCCCCTAAAATAGCTAAAACTAAAAACAAAACTAAAAACTACTTCCAAAAATATTCAGCTTTGATATTAATGAGTTTTTTGGGTTCATTGAGAACATGGTTGTTGTTCAATAATAAAATTAATCCTCAAAAATACCACTTGCCTAATAATTCTGCACTCCCTGTATGTGCTTTGAGTGTTCACACAAAGTGAGTTTGACTTGACTTTTTTTACGCATTTTGCAATTTTCAGGAGGAGAAACCAGCAGAAACGCAATAAAAATGCATGCAATGTGTAACAAAGATGGGGAAAATTAATAATGCGATAGAGCTGCACGATTCTGGGCAAAATGAGAATCACTTTTTTTTTGCTTAGAATAAAGATCACGATTATCGCAGCGTAATTTTTTCCACAAAAATTGCAAAAAAAAATAAAAAATTGCATTTGAAAGACCACTGCGCAAATACAGTGTGATATAAAATATTGCAACAACCCACATTTTATTCTCTAGGGTCTCTACAAATATATATATTCCTTTGATGACAAATTGTTACAATGTTTAGATTTAAGTTCCACTGATAAATATCCTGATACTTGGCCAACTTCCCAGATTATACAGCTGTGGCTTCAGAGCAGAGAGAATTCTCTGCCATAGAAAGATCGGGAAATACTTTGCAAAAAAAAAAAAAAACGTGATAACGATTGACGATTAATCGCGCAGCTCTATAATGCGGTAGACAGAAAAATTGGAGTTACGCTTATCGGTAACGTCCTTTCCAGTAGTCTTTCAGGACAGCCACACTTGATGATAAGCGAGGACTTACCAACTAGGGTGGGACTACGGCTTGCAGAACCTTTTGCCCAAAGGCCTGTTCACCTCCCGATACCAGGTCCACTCTAATGTTTTACGAAAGTGGCGTAGCTGGACCACGTTGCTGCTTTGCATATCTGTTCCGGCGTACCTCCAGCCTTTTCCGCCTGAGAAGCCGCCAAAGCTCGAGTGGAGCGTGCCTTTATCCCTGTAGGGATCTCTTTACCAGCTAACGTATATGCCTGCCCAATGCTTACTCTAAGCCACCTGGCAATTGTGTGCCGGGACGCTTTGTATCCTTTCCTGGAGCCAGGAAACAAAATAAATAATGAGTCTGATTTTCTAAATGCTTTTGTCAGCTCGAGATAATGCATCTCCTAACATGCTGAAACGAAATTCCCTTTCACCTGAGGGATTGGGGCAAAAAGGTAAAACTACCTCCTGACTTCTGTGAAAAAGCCGGATCGGTCTTAAAAAACGACCCGATCTGAAAAAAATAACACAAAAAGGGGTCTAACGGACAAGGCCTTCAACTCGCTGACCCTCCTAGCAGTGGTCACTGCAACTAAAAAAAACTGTTTTTAAGGCAAGTTCCTTCAATAAACATTTGTCTAAGGGCTCAAAGGGAGAACCGTTAAAGACTTTAACACTAAAGATAGGTCCCAACTGGAGAAGGGGGGACCCTGAGATGGCCTCTGCCTGAATAGTGCCCTGAAGAACCTGACTACCCAGGGGTTGTTGGCCAGGGGTCTTTCCAAATAGACACAGAGCCGAGACCTGACCTTTGAGGGTACCCACGGAAAGTCCCCTATCTGCACCACACTGTAGGAATTCCAAACACGGATGTGGGGCTCTGCACTGAACAGGAGTATTCTACGCATTAAAACAAAGCCAAACCTTCCTATAGATTGCACGGGTTTCCTTTTTCCTATTAAAGCGGAGGTTCACCCTTAAATCTATATATACTGTTATATCCAGCATACTGCTGACATCAACAGTATGCTGGATTAGCTGGATTTTTTTTTTTTCCGGGCTGTACTCACATTTTTTTCTTGTTTTCACCCGACTTCCGGGTTCTCGATCCCCCCCGGGGAGTAGGCGTCACATAAATGATTGACGTGCGGGTAAAGCGCGTCATCGCCTTCCGAAAATATCCGACGGGGACTCGGCACTTTACGGCGCCTGCACAGTCAGCTCTACACGGCAGACGCAGGCGCCGTATAGCCCAGTAAAGAGCCAAGTCCCCGTCGGATATTTTCGGAAGGCGATGACACGCTTTACCCGCACGTCAATCGTCTCCTGGGAGGATCATCACTCACTCCCAGGAGACATTGCGCAGAGCTCCCCGTCGGGGAAAAGGAGCGACACGCCCACTCCCCGCAAGGAAGAAGACCCGGAAGTCAGGCTGAAGACAGGCAAGTGTACACATTGAAAAAAAATGACAACGCTACAAGCCTTTATTAAGGCTGCAAATAGGTTAGCAAAATAGTTTATTTTGAGGGTGAACCTTCGCTTTAAAAAGGGTGGCAATTCGTCCTTCCGAAAAGCCTTTGGATCTCAGTAAGGCCTCTTCAGTAGCCACGCCGCCAGGTTCCACCTGTTTCGCAGGGCCCAGTCCTTTGCCCACAGGTAGAGGAGGTCCTCCCGAAGCGGAAGGAAAAAAGGGAGGTTCTGCAGCCAGTTGCTTGAGGACCAAAAACCAAGCCCTCTTGGGCCAATGTGGTGCTACAAGGATCAGGAACGTGGATTCTGGCTGAAACTTCCTTAGAACCGCAGGCAGAAGCGCCGGCAGAGGGAAGGCGTAACACAGCCCAAACCGCCAGCTTTGGGATAGTGCGTCCACCCCCTGAGCTCCCCTCTCTCTTGCTCCGAGAGAAAAAACAGGGGGTTTTCGCGTTGTCTTTGGACGCGAAGAAGAGGTCCACCTCCGGTGGTCCCCACCTCTTGGTTAACAGATAGAAGACTTTCCGAGGGCCCACTCGCTTTCTCTTAGCTGACAGACTGAGAAAGTCCGCCATCCCATATTCTTTTTGGAGTAGAGTCCAGCAGGTACCCCAAATAAGTAATGCATTGAGACAGGATCAGGATGGACTTCTCCAAATTTAAAAGCCATCCCAGGTCCGACAGGGTCTTTGTCAACTCCAGGTCCCTGGACAGCTGCTCTGGAGATGCTGCGAAGAGCAGCAGGTCGTCCAGGTAGGCTATAATGCATACTCCCTGAAGTCGTAGAAACGCCACGGGTTCTGCCAGGACTTTGGTAAATATGCGGGCGACGAGGAGAGCCCGAATGGCAGAGATTGGAACTGAAGGTGTATCACAGTTCCCCCTAGATCTATTGCTAATCGCAGAAAAATTTGAGAAGCCTCTGCGATAGGGACATGGAGGTACGCGTCTTGTGAGGTCCAGAGAGACCATAAAGCAGCCTTGGGGGAGAGCCAAAAGGGCTCTTCTGGCCAAGTTAGCCAAGGCTGCTGACCTGGCCGACATGCGGACAGAGTCCGCCGAGGCATCCGCTATGTATGTGATCCTATGCAGGATAGTAGGGAAGGAGGATAAAATGGTTTCCTAAGCCGTTCCCGCCTCAATATGTTCCTGTATCTTGGAGAGCCCATGCTCTAGGTTACAGGCCACAACCGTAACCGCCAGTTCAGGTTTTAGATTCCCAATTGTAGAGTCCTACGTCTTCCTCAAGAGGGAATCCATCCTCTTATCCATGGCATCGGCCAGGGTTCCCATATCCTCAAACGCCAAATCGGTGTTTCTGGAAACCTGGGAAATGGCCGCATCTAATTTGGGTGACTTGTTCCAACGTGGGATCGTCTGAAAAAAGGGAACCTCCTTTTTAGTGACCTGGAAAAAAAGGGTTTCCTTTCAGGATCTTAATAGTGTCAATCAGTACCTCGTGTACTGGGAAGACCTTTTTCTTTTGCTCCCCCAGACCCTTGTACATCTGATCGGAGGGTTAAGGGTTTAATGTCGGATTGCCGAGGGTTGTGCAAATTGCCCCTAAGGGGTCCTCAACCTCATCCAGTGACAATTTATATCTAGAGGGCCTCCTGGACTCCCCCGTTCCTGGTCCTCTCCGTCTGACCCCTCCTGGGAATCAGAGGCGACACTTTCAGGATCTCTACCTGAGAAGGGCCTGCAGGGTCAACTGCCGTAACTGAAGCCTCAGGTGTGGCAGGTGCAGGCCCTTGCCCGAGTGGCTGGGTTGTAACCTGTGTGGAAACAGCTGGAAGCTGCAGCTTTTCAAAAAGGGATTTAAAAGAAGCAAAGGTGGAAGAAAGCTCCTTAACTGAGGCTGCTAACCCTGCTTCCTGCTCCAAGTCTCTTTCCCTGACTAAGGAGTGTATGCAATCCCTACACAAAACCTTAGACCAGGATTCTGCAAGAGTATCCCTACAGGAGGCACATTTTTTTCTTTGAGCTATGTGTCTTACCGCTTGTCTTCTCGATGTTTTTCTGCAAAACAGGAGAGAAGGCAACCCACACATTAAAGGATACAACCATGGGGGGGCTAGACCGCTATATTCCGGGGTCCCCCCCCCCGACCACCGAGGGGGTATTCCTCCCCATAGTAACCTTGGGGGGATAAGCCTAAGGCAGAGAGAACCCTCCCAGGGTGCCCTTACCTTAGGCTGGCTGGAGGAAGTGTCCACTGTCAGGCCCTGCTCCGGAGAGGTCGCCGACATGCTGCAGATGGTTGCTGCTGAGTCTACTCGCCTATACGAGCATCCGACTGCCTCCAACACATGCCTGGGCCCCTATCAGCGCCCAGGACACGATAGGGGTCCCCCACATACCGTCTGCCGCGCTCGACACGGATGGGGTGGCGAAACCAGTGGTGCGTAAGTACCTACCCCATATTCCTATTGGAAGCCCCTGCTCCCCTAGAAAAAGTGGCAAGCCTCAGTCCTCTGACTGCACGGCCTTGGTTCCTGCACAGTGTCTCCCCACCGGAGGAAACACTAAGAACTGAGGTCTGGCATGGGGAGGAGAAGTTTTATGGGCTGGCGCAGTGTTTTCTGAAGGAAGAGAAGGAGTCTATCTCTCAAGTGTGGCTGTCCTGAAAGACGAGAAGGGAAAAATAAACTTGGTTATCTTGCTCTAAGAGCAGGCGCCGATAACCTCATCAGCTGCATTTATAGGTAAATGTCTCAACGCTGCACGTTTAGGAGATATTTACAGTACTTTAGGTAAGCCTCATTATAGGCTTACCTATTAGGTACAAGTCAAAGACTGAAGTTTACAACCACAAAATGAACAACATTACAAAGAAATATACACTGATCAGCCATATTATGGCCACTGACAGGTAACATAAGTAACAATGGCATCTGAAGTGGGTGGGATATATAAGGCAGCAAGTGAACATATGGTCCCTAAAAGTTGATGTTTTGAAATAAATAAAAAAAATGGGCAAGCGTAAGGATTTGAGTGACTTTGTAAAGAGCCATTTGGTAATGGCTAGACTGGGTTAAAAAAAAATTCAAAAACTGCATCTCTTGTGGGATTGTACCCAGTCTGCAGTGCTGAAAACCTACCAAAAGTGGACCGGGTTATGGTCATAATGTTACTGCTAATTGCACAAGTATTAGAGCTGCACAATTAATCGTTAAAAAAATTGTGATCTCGATTCAACCCCCGACAATCTCCAATGCAGAGTTTGCCGATTCTTTCATATAACATCCGGGCAGTCTGTCAAGTATTTAACAGGAAACATTGCAACTAATGCTTTGTTCTTAGATCAAAAGGGATCAACTTCTCTGTGTGTGTATAAGGCCCCTTTCACAATTGTCATCTCTCCGCTAAGCCGGCGGATGACAAGTCCCTCCCCGCTTGTGCAGTGCCACTGTCTCTTATGGAGAGATCTGATGAAAAACAGACAGCATGTCCGTTTGTCAGATCTTACCCGAATCGCCATGGACGGATGGTGACGTATCGCCATCCGCCTGATTTTAGCGGATCGGATGTTAGCAGACATGTCTGATGTCCGACGCTCCATAGAGATGTATGGAGCGGCCGTTCAGGTCCGCCGACAAATATGACAGGTGGGCCTGAATGGTCCGACCATGTGCAAGGGGCCTTTGGCCTTCTTAGATCAAACCTGTGTGTAAATGCAGTAAGTTTAACCACTTAGTCCAATATACACATATACATACACACACAGTACAGACCAAAAGTTTGGACACACCTTCTCATTCCAAGATTTTTCTTTATTTTCATGACTATGAAAATTGTAGATTCACACTGAAGGCATCAAAACTATGAAGTAACACATGTGGAATTCTATACATAACAAAAAAGTGTGAAACAACTGAAAATATGTCATATTCTAGGTTCTTCAAAGTAGCCATCTTTTGCTTTAATTAGTGCTTTGCACACTCTTGATGAGCTTCAAGATGTAGTCACCTGAAATGTAGTCTTCCAACAGTCTTGAAGGAGTTCCCTGAGATGCTTAGCACTTGTTGGCCCTTTTGCCTTCACTCTGCGGTCCAGCTCACCCCAAACCATCTCGATTGGGTTCAGGTCCAGTGACTGTGGAGGCCAGGTCATCTGGCGCAGCACCCCATCACTCTCCTTCTTGGTCAAATAGCCCTTCCCCCGCCTGGAGGTGTGTTTGGGGTCATTGTCCTGTTGAAAAATAAATGATGGTCCAACTAAACGCAAACCGGATAGAATAGCATGCCGCTGCAAGATGCTGTGGTAGCCATGCTGGTTCAGTATGCCTTCAATTTTGAATAAATCCCAACAATGTCACCAGCAAAGCACCCCCACACCATCACACCTCCTCCTCCATGCTTCACGGTGGGAACCAGGCATGTAGAGTCCATCCGTTCACCTTTTCTGCGTCGCACAAAGACACGGTGGTTAGAACCAAAGATGTCAAATTTGGACTCATCAGACCAAAGCACAGATTTCCACTGGTCTAATGTCCATTCATTGTGTTCTTTAGCCCAAACAAGTCTCTTCTGCTTGTTGCCTTTCTTTAGCAGTGGCTTCCTAGCAGATATTCTACCATGAAGGCCTGATTCACACAGTCTCCTCTTATCAGTTGTTCTAGAGATGTGTCTGCTGCAAAAAGGTGGCTACTTTGAAGAACCTAGAATATGACATATATTTTCAGTTGTTTCACATGTTTTTGTTATGTATAATTCCACATGTGTTAATTCATAGTTTTGATGCCTTCAGTGTGACTCTACAATTTCATAGTCATGAAAATAAAGAAAAAACTCTTGGAATGAGAAGGTGTGTCCAAACTTTTGGTCTGTGAGAGAGATATATATATATATATATATATATATAATTTAGCAAAGACCCTAGGGAATAAAATGGCAATTGCAGCGATATTTTATGTCACACTGTATTTGCCCAGCGGTCTTTCAAATGCAATTTTTATTAAAAAAAAAAACAGTAAAGTTAGCTCAATTTTTTTTGTTTTAACGTGAAAGATGTTACGATGCGAGCATTGTGATGTATCTTCTAAGCAAAAAAATAGCGATTCTCATTTTAGCCAGAATCGGGCAGCTCTAATAAGTATACAACCCTTTATTACAGCACATGTAATTCATTGGTAGTGCAACAACATTTTGACTTAGGAGGCTTTTCACGTGTTTATATAAATAAAAGTATGTCTGCAGGGTTAAAGTTCAAATTAGGCCAGAAATGGTACGACAACTGTTGTATGACTGTCATCCTACTTTGCCCTGTGACATCGGCCCTTTGTCCAGCTGACTTGAATGAACAAGATACGATTTTGCTTAGACTTTGAGATCGTCCGACTTGTCCTTTGACCAATCAAAACAATCCCAGCGTGCTATAAATTCCTTTTACTGCTGCTGTATTCACCTTGTTGGATGCCACAAGTCAAAATGGTAAGGACAGGGATCCGACTTCAATGATATTCAAGTCAGACCAAAGTAGTGGCGGAACCTTTTTCAAAGTCAGCCGACTCCGTGTCATAGCAGTTAGGACGGCTCTCATAGGGAATCATTGATTTATACACATCATGCAACACGTGGGCCCATAGTCGGAGCGTTTGTCATACCAGTGTAAACCCGGCCTTAGTCAGTGTTGTCATATAAATCAACACCATGAAGGTTAAAAAAACAAATCACTGAAGAAAGCCCAAGTAAAGAAAAAATCAAACAGAAAAACCAGCACAGGGAACACAAATTACAGTCAGCAGGATCTCTGAATGAAGGAGGCAGGACTAGCAATTTTCTGGAAAAAGCTGTAGTGGGGGGGGGGGGGGGGGGGGGGTCCTTTCATCTCAGGGCTGAGCAATGTTGATAAACATTTGCTGGATGATGGTTATTTTTTGACAGCTATGAGCAAGCAGAGAATGGCTCTGCACTGGTTACATGAATGAATCGTGAAAATGCTGGATTAAGATCGTGAGGGAGCCTGAATCTCGATTTTTTTTTTTAGCAATTGATTGTGCAGCTTTAGCTCAAACCATCCCTTTGGGATACACGGTTACAATATATTTAGACATATACATGTATTCAAATGGTGAAACATAAGGCAAAGAGAAGTCCACTGGGGCACAGTTTTGTTCTATATGCTATAAATTGCCCAATGTGACAAATATGAATACGAGAGCAAGATTAGAAAAAAAAAACTTTAATACCTTGGCCAAGTTTTTTTTATATCTTATAAAAAAATTATACATATGATGCACAATAAATTGTATTGAGATAATGCCATAAAGTCCAACCCTGGGCAAAATAGTTTTCTCCCATGCAGTGTAGTTAAATGCTTTTTTTCTAATGGCGAGTAAAAAGTTTATACTCGCCTTATCCGCCAATGCTCCAAAAAACTGCACTCCCCCACGGTCCAATAGTGGACTGTTCCTGTCTGTCTGTTCCTGTTCCCGTCTATACAGCATGCGGACGTCATTAACAGTCCATTTCCAGGACCGCTGGAGCACAGGGGTGCCAGACCAGTCTTGTGTAGGGAGGACCGACAGAGCAGTATATCTCTGCCATCCTCTCCCCTAAGTCTGCATTCACATCTAGGCGGCAAGTAACGCCGCGTACGCTGCATTACTTGCCGCGATTCGATTCATTTTTTTTTTACAAATTATCTCCATTGATGTCTATGGCCGAACGCCAATGTCGCCTGAAAAAACGGGTCCGGGACTTTTTTTCAGGCGACAGGCGTTTCAGAGATGTGAACCATCTCTCTAGACATCAATGGGAATTTTCCCCTCCAGCGGCACGAGCATCGGGCGACAGGCGTTTTGTCGCCTAGATGTGAATGCAGCCTTAAGAGTAAAACAAACAGTTAACCAATGCAGTGCAGGTAGTCGCACTGCATATGGAAAAAAATAAAAATAAAAAAAAAGATTTTGCCCAAAGCTCGACTAGAAGCAGTTTTTTTTGGATATATGTTGGTAATATGCAAATAGAGTGGTCTAGTGGAGTCCGAATCAGGCGATTTATTTTGTTGGATAAAAAATATAATATATATATATATCCATATCCAAATTGCATTCCAAATAATGTGAACCTGTGGCCAGGCTATGGACCATACTGATTTGCATATTACTAACAAGTTATAAACAAGCCTTTAAAAAGCCACCCCTGTAGCTGCAGGCACCGTGGATCAAATAATTTTTAAAGTAGACTCTCACTCAAAAGTGAAAGTACTACTCATTCTCCTCTATACCCCTGCTAAAACATATCAGTAACAATTCATCAGGATGCCATAGCCAGCTCTCAAATCCAAGATAGCATCACCAGGGTCCATGTTTTAAAAAATAGGTTAATTCCCTCTTTAACCACTTCCCGACGGCCGTACGAATATATGCGGCCGTCGGCCGGTCCTGAATCTCTGACAGGGCGCATATATGCGCCCTGTGCTATTCCTGGCCACTAGAGGGTGCGCGGCCGCCGGCGGCGCGCGCCCGCTGCGTCCCTGAGATACCGATGCGCGTGCCTGGCAGCCGCGATGTCCACCAGGCACACGCAATCGGCGGCTACAGGGACAAGACGTGGAGCTCTGTGTGTAAACACAGAGCTCCACGACCTGTCAGGGAGAGAGGAGAGCGATCTGTGTCCCTTGTACACAGGGACACAGCATCGGTCACCTCCCCCAGTCACCCCCCCTCCCCCCCACACAGTTAGAACACACCCAGGATACACATTTAACCCCTTCCATGCCCCCTAGTGTTAACCCCTTCACTGCCAGTTACATTTTATACAGTAATCGGTGCATTTTTATAGCACTGATTGCAGTATAAATGTGAATGGCGCCAAAAATGTGTCAAAAGTGTCCGATGTGTCCGCCATAACGTCGCAGTCCCAATAAAAATCGCAGATCACCGCCATTACTAGTAAAAAAAAATTAATAATAAAAATTAACTAGAAAATGCATTTCCTGAGGAAAATACGTGGGAATGCTGAATAGCTGAATTGCTAAGCCCGCACAAATCCCATTCACCATAACCGCTATACTATCTTTAGGACATACAAGCAGTGTTCCTTCAGTACTTCTAAAGCCTCTCTTTAATCATTAAAGGTGTTGTAAAGGTAAAATCATTTTCCCTAAATAACTTCCTTTACCTTAGTGCAGTCCTCCTTTACTTACCTCATTCTTTGATTTTGCTTTTAAATGTCCTTATTTCTTCTGAGAAATCCTCACTTCCTGTTCTTCTGTCTGTAACTCCACACAGTAGTGCAAGGCTTTTTCCCTGGTGTGGAGAAAGCCTCTTGAGGGGGGAGGGGGTGAGCAGGACGCCCACTGACACACAGCTCCTTTCTCTATCTGCAAAGTACAGAGCGTCCTGACTTCCTGGTCGCCCCTCCCCCCTCAAGAGGTTTTCTCCCCTCCCCCCAGGTGTGTGAGGGGAATATTGCACTGAGGTAAAGGAAGCTATTTAGGGAAAGAATTACCATTACAAATGCTTTTTATCTACACACAAAATAAGTGAAATAACCCTTCAAACAAACCTTAATAAATCCACAACCGTACATGCGATCGATACAGCGACTTCACCGTTTGAAAGACAAGACTCTTGTGAACGCATCGATATGAAATTTATGTTGATAAACTTAAAAATGTGGCCATGTCAGCGATTTAGAAAAGAGTATCTTTGTGTGTCTTACTAACAAATTTTAAACGTTGGTTATAATGAAGGTCTATGGGGAAAAATTTGGAACTCTTGTCCTTTAGAAGCTCCAGCAACGAAAAGTAAAATGCGCATCACAAAACTGATCACATTGCCTGAAAGCAGACAAAAATACCTTCCATTTGATATATAAATTGTGTATGACAAGTAGATCTTGTGGGCGTGAGAGCAATTTGTTCCCCCTTTTTTATAGATAATCCGATTCTTTTCAAAACTCACACTGTAAAGGTCACATGACACACTCTAAGCCAGCTCCATAGGAAGACTGTTTAATCGATAAAATTTTCTGAAAAAAATCACTAAACGTAAATTGCTTTTTCACAAAAACTATAAAAGATTTCAATCTGAAAAGTCATAGCCGGATAGCTGAATATTTTGTGACCGTGGTAAAGTTTGTTTGGTGTCGGTCAGTGAAAGTATGAAGGAGGAGATACATTTTGAATCGGGTACGTTTTGAAGCAGGAATAAGCATGTTCTCATTGACTTCAATGTTAAAAAAAAGCGACTAAAAGCTTAATATTTTAAAAAAGTATAAATAGCACAAAAAAACTTGAAGAAGTCCCATCGTTAGCTGAATGAGATGAACATTTTAAAATTTGAATGGTCTCAATCGCTGAAAGTATGGCGAAGTTACGCAGAGCCAAAAAACGTACGGAATAAAGGATAAAATTAATAAGAATAATAAAAAACGAATAACAATACTGGGAATGCTTATTAAAGCATTCCCACTAACTAGAAAATGCATTTCCTGAGGAAAATACGTGGGAATGCTGAATAGCTGAATTGCTAAGCCCGCACAAATCCCATTCACCATAACCACTATACTATCTTTAGGACATACAAGCAGTGTTCCTTCAGTACTTCTAAAGCCTCTCTTTAATCATTAAAGGTGTTGTAAAGGTAAAATCATTTTCCTTAAATAACTTCCTTTACCTTTGTGCAGTCCTCCTTTACTTACCTCATCCTTTGATTTTGCTTTTAAATGTCCTTATTTCTTCTGAGAAATCCTCACTTCCTGTTCTTCTGTCTGTAAGGGCCCTTTCACACTGGTGCGTTTTTGCCGCGTTTTCGCGGTAAAAATATCGCCATTAAAACGCTCCCCATGCTCCTCTCCATTGAAATGAATGAAAAATGCGGTAAAAACGCAGTAAAATCGCGGTAAAACCGCGGTAAAATCGCGGTGTTTTACCGCAATTCTAACGCTCCGTTTTTACCGCGATTTTACCGCGTTTTTACTGCATTTTTACAGCGTTTTTTAATTCATTTCAATGGAGAGGGGCGTGAGGGCATTTTATGAGCGTTTTAATAGCGCTATTTTTACCGCGAAAACGCGGCAAAAACGCACCAGTGTGAAAAGGCCCTAACTCCACACAGTAATGCAAGGCTTTTTCCCTGGTGTGGAGAAAGCCTCTTGAGGGGGAGGGGTGAGCAGGACGCCCACTAACACACAGCTCCTTTCTCTATCTGCAAAGTACAGCGCGCCCTGACTTCCTGGTCGCCCCTCCCCCTCAAGAGGTTTTCTCCCCTCCCCCGGGTGTGTGAGGGGATAATTGCACTGAGGTAAAGAAAGCTATTTAGGGAAAGAATTACCATTACAAACGCTTTTTATCTACACACAAAATAAATGAAATAACCCTTCAAACAAACCTTAATAAATCCACAACCGTACATGCGATCGATACAGCGACTTCACCGTATAAAAGACAAGACTCTTGTGAACGCATCGATATGAAATTTATGTTGATAAACTTAAAAATGTGGCCATGTCAGCGATTTAGAAAAGAGTATCTTTGTGTGTCTTACTAACAAATTTTAAAAGTCGGTTATAATGAAGGTCTATGGGGAAAAATTTGGAACTCTTGTCCTTTAGAAGCTCCAGCAACGAAAAGTAAAATGCGCATCACAAAACTGATCACATTGCCTGAAAGCAGACAAAAATACCTTCCATTTGATATATAAATTGTGTATGACAAGTAGATCTTGTGGGCGTGAGAGCAATTTGTTCCCCCTTTTTTATAGATAATACGATTCTTTTCAAAACTCACACTCTAAAGGTCACATGACTCACTCTAACAGCTCTCCATAGAAAGACTGTTAAATCGATAACATTTTCTGAAAAAATCACTAAACGTAAATTGCTTTTTCACAAAAACTATAACAGATTTCAATCTGAAAAGTCATAGCCGGATAGCTGAATATTTTGTGACCGTGGTAAAGTTTGTTTGGTGTCTGTCAGTGAAAGTATGAAGGAGGAGATACATTTTGTACGGCATGAGTTTTGAAGCAGGAGAAAGCATGTTCTCATTGACTTCAATGTTAAAAAAAAGCGACTAAAAGCTTAATATTTAAAAAAATATAAATAGCACAAAAAAACTTGAAGAAGTCCCATCGTTAGCTGAATGAGATGAACATTTTAAAAGTTGAATGGTCTCAATCGCTGAAAGTATGGCGAAGTTACGCAGAGCCAAAAAACGTACGGAATAAAATTAAAATTAAGAATAATAAAAAACGAATAACAATACTGGGAATGCTTATTAAAGCATTCCCACTAATAATTCCGTCCCCTATTTTGTAAGCGCTATAACTTTTGCGCAAACCAGTCGCCTTTTGCGATTTTTTTTTTTTTTTACCAAAAATATGTAGAATACGTATCGGCCTAAACTAAGAAAAAAAATTGGCTATTTATTATAGTAACAAGTAAAAAATATTGACTTTTTTCAAAATTGTAGCTTTTTTTTGTTTATAGCGCAAAAAATAAAAACCGCAGAGATGATCAAATACCACCAAAAGAAAGCTCTATTTGTGGGGAAAAAAGGACACCAATTTTGTTTGGGAGCCACGTCGCACGACCGCGCAATTGTCAGTTAAAGCGACGCAGTGCCAGAAGCTGAAATTTCACCTGGTCAGAAAGGGGTATAAGTGCCCAGTAAGGAAGTGGTTAAAATCAACAACGTGCTTTAAAGTATAACTAAAGGCAAACTTTTTTTTTTTTTTGCCATCTGTGTCCCTGTCATCCTGTCTATTTGTCCCATTTACCAAAATAAGTGAAAGTAAAACAGGGATCCTCAAACTACGGCCCTCCAGCTGTTGCGGAACTACAAGTCCCATGAGGCATTGTAAAACTCTGACATTCACAGACATGACTAGGGCATGATGGGAATTGTAGTTCCTGAACAGCTGGAGGGCCGTAGTTTGAGGACCCATGAAGTAAAAGAAAATCACTAATTTTGGGTTGTCCCCTAACAGTAACAGGGGAAATCTGAATGTGGTCCCCAAGGAATTCCCTTCATTTGCAGAGACTTCCTCTGACCCCCTGTTTGATTATGGGATAGGAAGTGAAGGAAAATCTCTACAGTGGGACACAGATGGAGAAGGAGAGAAAAAAAAAGGGGGGGGGCAGGGGTTATTACCTCCCTTACTCTATCCAAAATGAAAAAAAAAAAAAAAGAAGAGAAGGATTTTTGTACTAAAATCCTTTTCTCTGAAGTCCATGGACAGACACAGCTTCCTTAAATCTTGACATCTGGGACACCCCCAAGCAGTGTAAAAGGAGGAGTGGGCACAGCAATCAAACAAACTTCACCCCAAACAAACAGCTCCTCAACGGAAGAGTTGCAACCTTAAAACATGCACGTCTACCTTGTAAAACTTAGTGAAAGTGTGAATGGACGACCAGGTTGCCGCCTTACACACAGTAATGCAAGGCTTACTCCCTGATGTGAAGAAAGCATCTTCAGGGGGCGAGCAGGAGTGTCAGGACGCCCACTAACACACGCTCCTTTCTCTATCTGCAAAGTAGAGAGAGAGTGTCCCGACTTGCCTGCTCGCCCCCACCCCCTTCAAGAGCCTTTCTCCACACCAGGGAGAAAGCCTTGCATTACTGTGTGTAGTTACAGACAGAAGAACAGGAAGTGAGGATTTCTCAGAAGAAATAAGGACATTTAAAAAGCAAAACAAATTCAAAAGGATAAGGTAAGTGAAGGAGGACTGCACTAAAGGTAAAGGAAGCCATTTAGGGAAATTCGTTTTTACCTTTACCACCACTTTAATGGTGCTTGAGGCAAGTTTTTGATCCACTCCACGCTGTAGAAACAGCAGGATCCTGGAAACCGAATATGCCCCTGGGTCCCACCCCATCTCCTCACACATAGAGATGTAGGCCTTCCACGTGCAATGATAGATCTTCTGAGAAGATGACTTCCTTGCCCTCAGTATAGTGGAAATGACTGAGTCCGACAGTCCTCAGCCCCTCAGAAACTGGCTTTCAGGAGCCATGCCGTTAAAGCCAGCGACTGTAAAGCAGGATGAAGTACAGGACCTTGCCAGAGAAGGTCCTCTCGCATCGGCAGTCGCCAAGGTGCATCCGCCACCAGGCGCACTAGGTTGGCGTACCAGGGATGCCGAGGCCAATCTGGGGCAATTAGAAACACTGGAATTCCTTCGGTCTCCACTCTGCGGAGCAGACGAGGAAGAAGTTTCAGAGGGGGAAAAAGGCATAAATTAGCCGATACTGACCCCATTAGGCCACCAACATGTCTGTCAGGTCCGCCCAGGGATCTTTTGACCTGGCCACAAACCTCAATACCTTCCGATTGAGTCGACAAGCCAGGAGATCCACATCTGGCGTGCCCCACTTCAGGCAAAGGAGACAAAACACATCTGGGTGTAATGACTATTCTGCTTGGTCCAGCATCTGGTGACTTAGGTAGTGCACTTGCCAGTTTTCTACGCCCGGGATGTATACGGCCGAAAGAGCTGGGACGCTCCGCTCTGCCCACTGCAGGATGCGAGTGACCTCCGATGCTGCAGCCAAGCTTCTTGTTCCTCCTTGATGGTTGACATTCTGACTGGATGCCCTTGTAGCCTCTGTGCCCATGTGGAGTGGCACTGCCTGATCGCCCGAAGTTTCAGTACATTGATCTGCGGGATACCAACAGTTTCACCGACGTCGGAAGAGTCTGCAATTTTTCCAATGGGAGAAAAACTCTCGTCTCTGAGGTGTCCAGAATCAAGCCCAGGTACTCTCCCTCCCCTCCCAACACCTATTCAGACTAACCTGTGTAAGAAAAGTTGTTTTACTTTAACCTCTTCAGTTCTAGAAGTTTTACCCCCTTCCTGCTCAGGTGATTTTTGCGATAGGGCACTGTTTTTTTAACGAACAATTGCGTGCAACCTTGTACCCCCCCAAAAAAATCTCCCTTCCCCCAAATAGAGCTTTCTTTTGGTGGCATTAGATTACCACTGTGTTTTGTGTACTATAAAAACAAAAAAAATATTTTTTATAGGGATCAGAGTACAGTTGCTGTGTTACCAGCTCTCCCAACATTACACACACAGATACATTTTTCTATCTAAAGACAGATGTTAAAGCTGAGCTCCAGCCAAAACGGAAAGCTCTGCTTCTCTGCCTTCCCCATGCCATGCCACATTTGACAGGTACCCCCTCGCACATGATCACCCGGAAGTCCGGGTTTACAACCCCATTAACATTGTAAGCTTAGAATCACGTGGGTTTATATGGGCACCTAAGCTCAACTCAAACCTTCTAATTTTAAGCTTACAATGTTATTGCTGGTCATGAAATACATTGTTTTTTAAATATGCAGTGAAGCACTACAGGCTTTTTTTTAGGCACTTTTATAAATTGGTCTAATCTTGAAAAGTCATCATAACAAATAACAGTGTTCTGCTCACCTCAATAGTAGGATCATACTCATCAACAAAGTGGTTCTGTATGAGCTGGATGGTCAGAGCACTCTTGCCCACGCCTCCAGCACCAACCACGACAAGCTTGTATTCAGTCATTTCACTTGCACAGATCCTGTCTAAGGCAAAAGATGATAAAATAGAAGTATTTCAATTTGTTAACAGATCATTTATTAAAAAAAGAAACGTCATGCCGTAGAACAAGAATAGAAAAAGATTAAAAAAATACTCTTGAGTTTCTAATATCAAAACTAAAGGCAGTCCTGGTGTGATTTACTTTCAAGACCCATAGCAAGTTTTAGTAAGCTACCTGCATATAATAGTCACAAAGAGATCTGCGTGGAATTATTGAACACTCAGACATAGGTAAAAGATGGCAGCAAGTCTGAAAAGTGAAACACACCCGACATCTGGACAGGAGATTTGGGGTAAGTGTAGTTACAGTCATGTGAACAATAAGAGCCCAGTCACACAGGGATGACTTTGGATCTGACTTCAAGTCGCCGCAAGTCGCGCTGCATGAGAAAATCAATGTAAGTGAATGGAGCCGTCCTAATGCACACTACTGCAGTCGCTCCTACTTCAAAAAAGGTTCCTGTACTACTTCAAGGCAACTTGTAGGCAACGATTTCAATGGAAGTCGCCTCAGAAGTCGGATCACTGTCTTAACTTAAAGTGAATGTAAACCCACTTTTTTATGTCACAATGTAGAGTATAATATTTCCTATCATTTGTGCCCAGTCTTGCCACACATAGTTAATCCAGCGCTGAGTAATCCTCTTTTATGTTCAGTGAAAACGAACAGCCTTCCAGATAAAACACGGCCTAAATCAAAAAGTCCGGAATCTCTCTTCTTGCTTTGAGTGAGAGGTTATTTACAAATATAGCTAGGACATGTTTATCATATGTTATGTTTTGTTTATCATAACATGAGGTGATATAACATCATAACACATCCTAGTAATATACAATGAACTTTGGATCACCTCTTGTTATGATAAACATGTCCACGCTATATTTGTAAATAACCTGTTACTGAAAGCAAAAACAGAGAAACGGACTTAACCTAATTTGGCAACTTTTTATCTGAAGTCCGGTTAATTTGCACTGGACTTTAAAAGAGGATTACTCAGCGCTGGATTAACTCTGTGTGGTTAAGACTGGGCACAGATAATAGGAAATCTTATACTCTACATTGTGACATCAACAAAAATTTTTTTTTTTTGGGTTTACATCCACTTTAAGTAACAATACAGGAAGAGAACATGCATTTTTTCAGGCAAACCCCTCCCACAGAGCTGATTGTTGTTTGATTGGCCACTGGAAAGCCTCCTGCCTTGGAGGAGACTTGAAGTTGCCTTGTAAGTTGCCTCCCAAAGTGTGCTGGAAGTCGTGTGAATGGGCTGTAAGTGAACTCCATTACATTTGCTGACTTTTTCCAAATATCTGACAGGCAAACATTAGATCTTAATTCAAAGAGTGCCTATAAACAGAGGTGATATGCTTGAACAAATGACACATCAAATCAACATAGCGTATTTATTATAATGTAAATGAATGAAAATGCCGATTTCTCACATGGACAAAGTAGACCCCACATTTACCAACACTTCAAATCTATTAAAGCGGAGTTCCACCCATTTAAAATTCAGCAGCTACAAAAAGTGTAACCGCTGACTTTTAATAATTGGCCATTCACCTGTCCCACGGTCCAGCGATGCAGGCACACGAAGCCCTGCTCCTCTCTGCGGCGCCGGTATTGTAACTGTGGGCACCCAGCTGTGGCTTCACAGCTGGGTACGCACTGCACATGCCACACTGCGAATGGCCAGGCAATCTTCTGGGACCTGTGTCGTGACGTGTCCCTGAAAGATTGTAGGGAGGGAAGGGGAGAGGTGATCTTCCTTTCTCCCATGGTGCTGGAAGGAAGTGGGAGCTGGATGCCTCTAACCCCCACTCACCCTCCAAAAAAATGACATGCCAAAAGTGCATGTCAGTGTGTCACCATCACTTAAAGTGGAAGTTCCATTTTAGGTGGAACCGATTGTTCCAGATAAGTTGCATTGAGTAGAACCCCTTTGAAGGTGGCTCAACCGTGCCATGACAGTTCATTGAAACTACAAGCCAAGAGCGGCAACTTACAAAGTGCTCAGTCTATTTGCCTTTAATAAATTAACCTCACAGTTAGGCTCCGCTTTAAGGCATCATATACACATTGCAATCTGACCATACAATCAAGATTAGAATGGAATCAGAGTTCATTCAGGAGGTTGCTAGGGGTTTCCTCTGATACCCACCAATACCAAATGATCTTTTTAGCGATCTGTAAGAGGTAATGCTCAATGTCCACAAAGGAGTGTAAGGAGCATTCTTCCCACTGACCATCACTAATGTATTATGGGTCGAAGTTATAGTCATTTTTATCAGGGGTTCCTTGAGACAGGATAGTTATTTCAAGGGTTCCTCTGTGTTGAAAAGGTTGAGAAAGGCTGCATTAGATGGTTGTGCTTGCACAGCTCAGTTTATAATCCAGAGATCACTATGAGCAGGAAGGTAGGTATGTTTTATTGCAAAAGAGACATTGCATTTCTCTATTGTGATAAAATGCCTGCCTGCTCACAGGGTATAATAGCGGCACTTTAATGCAGGGATCCTCAAACTACGGCCCTCCAGCTGTTGTGGAACTACACATCCCATGAGGCATTGCAAAACTCTGACATTCAAAGACATGACTAAGCATGATGGGAACTGTAGTTCCTGAACAGCTGGAGGGCCATAGTTTGAGGACCCCTGCTTTAGTGCCTACAATGATCGGCTTTTATTGATTTCATGTAAAAAGGAAAATAAAAATGTTTGTTATATAACTAGGGTTGTCCCGATGCCTCTTTTTTTTAGGACCGAGTACAAGTACCGATACTTTTTTCATGTACTCGCCAATACCGATACTTTTTTTAAATGTGTCCCCAAATGCAGCCATGTTCCCCCACATATATTGCAGCCATGTCCACCCACATATATTGCAGCCATCTCCCCCACAGAGAGGCAGCGTGTAATGCCTGTATGCGTGTATAATCCTCAGACAGCGGCCATCCAGTGTACAAAGCCGCGCCTCCTCCTCTGTGGGAGAGAGAGGCAGCGCCAGCGTGTAATGCCTGTGTACCTGTATTATCCTCCTCAGACGGCAGCCATCCTGTGTTCAAAAGCCGCGCCTCCTCCTCGTCTGCGATAGGGGAACACTCCCAGCAAGTGAGTCAGTGTTCTGCCTATCACGGACACCCTCTCATCCTCATCCCATGGACGAGGATGAGAGGATGTCCGTGATAGGCAGAACACTGACTCACCTGCTGGGAGTGTTCCTCTATCACAGACGAGAAGGAGGCGCGGCTTTGTACACTGGATAACCGCCGCCGTCTGCGCGGCGTATAATCCTCATACAGGCATTACACGCTGCCTCTCTCCCCAAGGTATGCCGTCTGATGCAGCGTGTAATGCACACAGGGACACAGGCTGCCTCTCTCTCACTGGTATGCTCAGCTGTCTGAGCATTACACGCTGCATCGCTCTCCCCCAAGTATTCTATGTAGGCAAAAAAAAAAAAAGTGAATTGGAAAAATAAAAATGTAAAACTGACCCAACCCCCCTCCCCTTAAAAAAAAAAAGCATTGCAAAAAATACTGACACATGTGCCACGTATTGGTGTTCAGTTTTGGCGAGTACTTAAAAAAAGTATCGTACCTGCGCTCGGTCTTAAAAAAGTGTTATCTGGACAATCCTAATTTTTAATTTCTGCTATAAAACACATACAGTAAAAATATATATATATATACTGTTTATTGGCATATAACACAAAAATAGAGGGTAAACTGTGCCTGTGTGTTATACGCAGGGGGCTGTGGAAAGTGTTTTTCCTGAAACTTCCCTCCTAAAGTTAGGGTGCGTGTTATATGCCTGTGCGTGTTATACGCTGATAAATACGGGTATATATAATTTCTTCATCAATTTAGACCAATATGTATTCTGCAAAAAAAAAAATCCCAATAAGCGTATATTGATTGGTTTGAGCAAAAATTATAGTGGCCACAAACTATGGGATATTTTTATGGAATTTTTTTTTTCCTTTATGTTATGTCTTTAGTAGTAATGGCGGTGATCAGCAATTTTTTTGCGGGACTGCGATGGACAAATCTAACACTAAGTGAAACTTTTTGGGGACCAGTGGCACCAATACAGTGAACAGCGCTAAAAAAAAAAAAAAAAGCACTGTCACTGTATAAATAACACTGGCAGGGCAAGGGGTTAACATCATAGGGCAATCAAAGGTTAAGTGTGCTCCTAGGGAGTGCTTTCCAACACCAGATCTCCATTTTTCTCCCTCACAGAATGCTGGTCTGCCTTGTTTACATAGGCAGACCAGTGTTCTGTCTCTCCTCTGAACAATCGCAGCCGCCACACCTGCTCATTGGCTCCCGCTGTATGCAACCACAGCGGGAGCGATGCTCCAGGGGTGCACGCCCCAGAGCCGGCAATGTTATGCACTTAAGGGCTGCCCTGCCGCAGTACATGGGGCAGTCCTTAAAGCGGAGTTCCACCCAAAAATGGAACTTCCGCTTATCCCACTCCTCACCCCCTTACATGCCACATTTGGCATGTAATTTTTTTTTTGGGGGGGGGGGGGGGGGAGTGGGGGCTTCAGGAGGAGAGGGACTTCCTGTCCCACTTCCTCCTTCCGCCGAGGGGCTGGTAAGGCGATTAAGCTTTACATTCATTCAAGCTTAATCGCCTACAGCAGCCCCTCCCTGTAGGCGATGGCCTAGGACACTGACAGGTCCTAGGCGATCGCCTGTCCAATGGGA
Organism: Rana kukunoris; assembly: GCA_029574335.1. Classification (NCBI taxonomy): domain Eukaryota; kingdom Metazoa; phylum Chordata; class Amphibia; order Anura; family Ranidae; genus Rana; species Rana kukunoris. Next base: position 46,183,226 of record CM056058.1, on the reverse strand, counting down.
GGGCGCAGAGCCGGGCAACGCGCACATGTGCAGTGAGTGCCTGGCCGTGACGCCGAAAGCTGTCACGGCCGGGTGCCCACAGTAGCAATAAGGATGCCGGCCCTTGAGCAGAGCGGAGCCCCGGCCGGCGCGTCGCTGGAACGCTGGAGCAGGTAAGTGTCTGTTTATTAAAAGCCAGCAGCTACACTTTTTGTAGCTGCTGACTTTTAACCTCCCTGGCGGTATCCCCGAGCGTGACTCGGGGTGTTTTTTTTTGCAGAGATCGGTATCCCCGAGTCACGCTCGGGGTAGCCATGCAGAGCCTGCAGCGCGCGCTGTCTTACCTTCTTCCTGGATCCAGCGATGCATCCCCGCTGTGTGAGCGAGCGGGTGCTCGCTCGATTCACACAGCGTCCCCGTGTGCCGCCGATCTCCGTTCCCTGCGACGTTACGACGCACGGGAGCGGAGAACGGCGCCAAATTTAAAAAGGTAAACAAACACTTTACATACAGTACAATGTAATCTTATAGATTACAGTACTGTATGTAAAAAATACACCCCCCCCTTGTCCCTAGTGGTCTGTCCTGTGCCCTACATGTCCTTTTATATAATAAAAACTGTTCTTTCTGCCTGGAAACTGTAGATTGCCCATAACAACCAAAAGTGTCCCTTTATGTCAAAAATGGTTTTAGATCAGCTAGAAAACAGCGATAATAAATTATAATTACTTTCAGAATTGAGCGATAGCGATTTGTGGGGAAATTTGTCATAAAAAAAATAAATAATGACAGCGACAATTCTGCAACTGAGCAAATTTCAGTGTTTTTGAGTTGATTACATTATTGAATATTTTTTATTATAATTTGTTATAATTATTTATAGTTTTTTATTATATAAAAAATTATGATTTTGTTTTTCAAACTTTATCATACCCGGGATGTCTTGTTTGGACAGATTTAAGCAAGTTATTCCTAAGAATTGCAGGCCTACAGTATAAAACGCCAAACTTCCATGCAAATAATTGTACCGCTTTTGGTACGTAATTCCAGACAGAATCATACCGCCAGGGAGGTTAGTAAACATACAATTTGGCTGGAACACCCCTTTAAGTGATTAAATGTAACAGAGAAACTTGTTTTGATCATCAGGTTGTATTGTCTGTTTCCATATTAGGCGTTTCACTCTCTCCATTTGTCCTATTTGACATTCAAAGTTCAATTGCTGGCTGCTTGGCGCAGGGCAGTGGATTGAAAAAGCGTACTGCACACATACTTTTTTTTTTTAGAGCATTGTGCTCGCACACCAACGCAATGGAGGAGACAAAGTATTTTAGCCATGCTCACTTCCAGGACTTCTGAGCCTCTCCCATGCTTTGGAACTCCCTACCCCCAATCTGCCTGGCTCTCTCCTAATCTATCCATCTTTAGAAGATCCCTGAAAACCCTTCTCTTCATAGAAGCCTATGTTGTTTCTAATAGACTTTGTTTTTACTTCCTCCATCAGATCATCCCTCAATTATTACGTTTTGTATCACATGACACGCCCTCTTAAATTGTATGCTCTAACAAGCAGGGCCACTCGATTCCTCTTGTACCAGTATTGTAACTGTACCATCTGCCTTTATTTTGTAAAGTATTGAGCTAACTGTAGGCACTATATAAATCCTGTATAATAACGTTGCTGTGTCCACACAATGTGACTGTGCTGGACTAGCCACCCAATGCTGCCCCAATGGAAAAAGCGCTGCTTTTAGTACTACTTCAGCCCTCATTCACCTTGAATGAGACTTTTTCTGAAATCACACGATTTCAAAGCTGCATGTCAGTGCGACTTTGAAGACATCTGTGCAGCTTTATGCATAGATGTCTATTCAAGTCGCACCCAAAATCGCCAAAGCGTATGCACTACTTCTTCAAGTCGATGCGCAAAGTCTGCATTGCATTGATTGGAACATGGCCATTGCAGACAATAGGTTGAAACTTGTCATGCGATTTGACAGGCGCTCCAACATGAACGAGGGTTAAGGATGGACAAACTGCAAAAAATTACATTCCCTACACCAGTACAAGGAGCAGCCATCACGTGACCCAGGTGGGAGGGGCTGGCCCGGGATCTGTCCTATAAACTCTGACATTCCTGACTCTAGGTATATGAAAAGGCCCAGCTGTGGTGGGACTGAGGGCCTGTCCCCTGCGATGGAGGGTGGGCTATGAGGGTAGCAGACAGTGCCCAGTCTGCCCTGTACAGCTCATGGCACTACGAAAAGGAGGATACTGTTCTGGTACAGACGCCTCTTACCGAACTGCCGACTTCCCGGGACCTCTGTGTCCGCCTGTAGCGCCTGTCTCCCCCGGGGTCACAACTTCTCAGCGGCTCCCATTCTCCGGCATTGTATCCGTTCTCCCGCAGAGCTGACACCAGGGATCCGGAAGTGCCCACAGCCCTGAATGCACAGGCGCGCCCAATCACACGCTGACGTTTCTGGGCTACTTCCTGTCCGATGAGTGGACCAATCAGTTTGCTGGTTCGTTTGATTGGCAAGACGCACTCCCGCCCTTCTGGCTAGGTCAGAGCGGTGACAATGCAGGGAACTGGGAAGAGGTAGCGGTGTGGAGTGATGTGATGATCCCAGTGTCGAAAATAAACATTTCTGGATGAATTTTAAACCGGTGCAATAGGTCACTGAGATGGGACTGTGCAGGAGATTTAGGGTTACTCTCTGCCTTATTTCTGCCTCCCTTGTGCAGACCAGCCTTTCATTACCGGGGTGCTGCTCGTTAGGCAGCTGAATGAAAGCAAAGGTGTACAGAGCCAATCAGAAGGCATTGTGTGATGGCCAATCACAGTGATCACAAACATAGCTTGTGTTTACATTTGAGAGCTCTTCCCTTCAATACCATCATGCTTTCCCTTGCATATACTGTTGATCTTTTTCCTACGCCAAGTAAAACTGCACTCATTGACCACAACAAAAAGGGGACACACCGATTACCACTGAGTGGCAAGGGCCCCCAATGTAAGGGGTACAGCCACTGATCATTAATGTAAGGTAGGGTGACCAGACATCCCCAGTTTCAGGGGACAGTCCCCTGATTGAGGACTCTGTCCCCGGAACAAGTCTGTCCCTGGTTTTGTCCCCAGATTGGATTTAATAGGGGGCAGGGGCAATTTCAAAGACAGTCGGTGCAGAATTAAAATAAAAAAAATTGAATTACACACCCCCGCTCCGCCATGCCTACTAGCATAGGGGGTTGTATTTTTCCCATTATCTGTGCCCCTTTCCGATGATCGTGTGCTGGTCAGAGCGGAGAAAATATTTCTTCAGTTTCAGGTGCATGCCCATTCCGCTCCGCTCGCATGTTCTTCTGCCTTGGCTCAAATCCTGGCCAGCCACCTGCCTTTCTCCTTGCCTTCCCTGGCGGAGTGATCTTCCTCCGCTCCCCATCCAGTAGTAGCCGGGGCCCGAAGAGTAAGGCCGCGTCCGACGGACCGTTTCCAGCGGACACGTCTCCTCGGATTTTGGTCCGATGGCGTGTACACACCATCGGACGAAAATCCCCTCGGGCTGAGGACGCGGTGACATGGCGGTGACGTTGACGCCGCCACGTCACCAATCCGTAACCAGCGGACATGTCCGACGGACAGGTTTCCATCGGACAAATTTCAAAGCATGCTTTGAAATTTGTCCGCTGGAAAAACCTGTCCGCTAGGTCGTACACACGATTGGATATGTCCGCTGAAACTGGTCGGCGGACCAGTTTCAGCGGACATGTTCGATCATGTGTACGCGGCCTAAGACTTGAGAGGCTGTGAGAGTCGCTGATTGTTGCCATGACTAGTAAAGAAAAAACAAGGGGGGCACAGCCACTGATCATCAATAATAGGGGGCACTTACCACCTATGTAAGGGGGGCACAGCCACTGACCGCCAATCTAAGGAGCACAGCTACTGACCATCAATGTAAGGGGCACAGCCACTGATCATCAATGTAAGGGGCACAGCCACTGACCATCAATGTAAGGAGGGCATAGACACTGACTGACCGCCAATGTAAGGTGCACAGACACTGACCATCAATATAAGGAGGGCATAGACACTGACTGACCGCCAATGTAAGGTGCACAGACACTGACCATCAATATAAGGGGCACAGCCACTGACCGCCAATGTAAGGGGGGCACAGACACTGACTGCCAATTTAAGGAGCACAGCCACTGACCATCAATGTAAGGGGGCGCAGACACTGACCATCAATGTAATGGACACAGACACTGACCATCAATGTAAGGGACACAGACACTGACCATCAATGTAAGGGGCAAAGCTGCTGACTATCTATGTAAGGGGGCACAGCCACTGACTGCCAATGCAAGGGACACGGCCACTGACCATCAATGTAAGGGGCACAGCCACTGACCATCAATGTAAGGGGCACAGCCACTGACCATAAATGTAAGCGGTACAGCCACTGACCATCAATGTAAGGGGCACAGCCACTGACCATCAATGTAAGGGGCACAGCCACTGACCATAAATGTAAGCGGTACAGCCACTGACCATCAATGTAAGGGGCACAGCCACTGACCATCAATGTAAGGGGCACAGCCACTGACCATCAATGTAAGGGGCACAGCCACTGACCATCAATGTAAGGGGCACAGCCACTGACCATCAATGTAAGGGGCACAGCCACTGACCATCAATGTAAGGGGCACAGCCACTGACCATCAATGTAAGGGGCACAGCCACTAACCATCAATGTAAGGGGCACAGCCACTGACCATCAATGTAAGGGGCACAGCCACTAACCATCAATGTAAGGGGCATAGCCACTGACCATTAATGTAAGGGGACTCATGTAATGTGGCTGTTTTAGGATGTAAAATAAGGAGGCACTTGAAGAAATATGGGCTGCATGGTCGAGTCGCCAGATGAAAGCCATTACTACGCAAATGCCACAAAGAATCCCACTTACAATATGCCAAACAGTACAGAGACAAGCCTCAAACCCTCTGGCACAAAGTAATTTGAAGTAATGAGACTAAAATTTTGCTTTTTTGCCACAACTATAAACACTACATTTCTACTAGGAAACACGGAGGTGGATCGCTGATGTTTTGGGGATGTGTAGCTACAAAGGCACAGGAAATTTAATCAAAATTGATGGTAAGCTGAATGCAGTATGTTATCAAAAAATACTGGAGGAACGTTTGCATTCATCAGCCAGGAAACACACTGGGACATTCCAACATGACAATGATCCAAAACACAAGACCAAGTCGATCTGTTATTGGCTACAGCAGAATAAAGTGAAGGTTCTGGAGTGGCCATCCCAGTCTCCTGACCTCAATATTATTGGGCCACTCTGGGAAGATCTCAAACATGCAGTTCATGCAAGACTTGACAGGAACTAGAGGCTTTTTGCCAAGAGGAATGGACAGCTTTACCATCTGAGAAGACAAAGAGCCTCATCCACAAATACCACAAAAGGCAGTTGGATAGTTTGAAAAGAGTAAACACAGTTGATTGATAATTAATGGCTTCAGCCAAACACTAACCATGAGCGGAAGAAGCGTTTTTGTGTTATCATTCATGTTCTCTAAAAAATGCCCAAGAAATCATAAATTCTGCCAGGGTTTGTAAGGTTATGAGCACAAATGTAATAATTGGACATTTCCAGAGGAAGAGCAGGCTGGGATAAATTGGCTGTTCATAGAGAAGTACAATTTTCTAGCAAATGTTCTGTAAAATTCACATTGCAAGTGAATAAAATAGTAGTTAGATGTACTATTAGATTAAAGGGTCACTAAAGGAAAACAATTGTTTTGCTGAAATTACTGTTTACAGGGTATAGAGACATAATAGCTAACTGATTCCTTTTAAAAATGATTAAAAATAGATACAAATCAATAATATAATGTGCCTGCAGTTTAGTTTCACTTTTAAACTGGTTTCATGTTTCTGTGATGTAAAGAGACACACAGAACAAAAACAAACAAATACAGGGCAGTGTTTTGTTTTAAAATGAATCTGAGGAGATTTAGACACACAGTAATGACCGCTTGGACCACAGTGAAAAGCTGCCATGAGATTTTTCATAAGGAGCCAGACAAACAGGAAGTGTGGAGATCAGAGCAGAATTACAGCAACTTTAAAGCAAAAACGAACAATGAGGACATGAAACCAGGACTGCAGTAAGGTAAAGGAAGCTATTTAGCTAAAAAAAAAATTCCCTTTAGTGATCCTTTAAGCTAATTTACAGAGAAAAATGCATTTTAAATCGCTACAGAATTTGACACTTCCAGGAGCTATTGGCTTCTACTGCTGCTATCGGTCAAATTCTGCTACAAGGCAGTGGGAGGCATGGCTGAGCCACAGTGTCTGTATCTATGGACGCAAGCACTACAGCTGCTATGCGGACACTCCTAGTAGAGGAGGAGCCAGGAGTGCAGTTAAAAGGAGATTCAAACAGCATCACAGATGTCAATACACTATATTTATTTATATACGCTCACTTTATTAGTAAAATTAATGTGAAATTTAAGACGTAGCTGGATGTAGTAAGATGTCTGCTGCCTTTTGACTGCAGGTGTTCTGTCAGATGAGCAAACCTGGTAGCGGTGGACACATGTACAGCTGACGGAATGTCACTTTGGTACCTAATCTGAGGGGTCGCCGATTCTGACGGAACAGGGGGCGCTCTGTGCAATTCCTAGCATTTCTGACCTTGGCCATCTTGAGTAAGGGCAGATGATTCATATAGCATTTACTTCCTGGAATCTACATTCTCTTAGCTCAGGCATGCACAGAGCAGGTAAGCATATCATGTTTGTTTTAAAAAAAAAAAGAGAATTTATAAACAGTTTTACCACAATTGTTTTATTGAAATCCCCAAAACAAGTGCAGAGTAATCTATGTGCATACAGTATTAAATATACACAGTATATTAGTCTACAAAACAACTATACTTAAAATATATTTTATGTAATCAGAAAATAATTTTTTTTTGCAAAAATCTTGCTACACAAGCAAATTTGTGTTTGATCAAAAATAATATGCAAAAAAATAAAAATGGAAAATTGTATCATAGTTACCCGTAATTTTCCATTCCTGGTGCCTATCCATGGCAGCATACAGACGATATTGCTCCTCCTCGAATCTTCCCTCGGGACTAGTGACTAGCATAAATTAAAGACATTGGGCCAGATTCAGGTACACGTACATTTGCGCAGCGTATCCGATATCCGCTACGCAGCCGTATTTTACCAGGCTCTAGAACGAATTCTGGTAGATTTTTGCCCGTACGATACGGCGGCGTAGTCTAATTCTCGCCGCGTAATCGAAATACGCGATTAGGGGGCATGAAGAATTTAAATTAGGCGCGTCCCCGCGGCGATCGAACTGAGCATGCTCCGTTCAGAAATTTCCCACCGTGCATTGCGCGAAATAACGTCGTTACGTAATTTTTTTGTTGAGTAGCGTCGTTTACGGACATTCCTATTCCCCGACGACTTACGTAAAAAAATAATAAATGACATCGGAAAACGTTGCAATTTGACGCGGGAACGACGGCCATACTTAACATGGGCTGTCTAATATTAGACCAGCTAAAAGCTGGTATAACATTACGCAGCGAAAAGATGACTAAAGATGCCGTAAGAGATTGCGATTGAAGATCGTAATTTCGGGGATCGACTGCAAAAGCTAATTTGCATAACCCGACGCGGAAAACGACGGGAAGTCCACCCAGCGGCCGCAATTTTATTGCAGCGTAGATCCGAAGGCGTACGAACACGTAAGCCAGTCGGATTGAAGCGCAAAGCCGTCTTTTCATGGTTTGAGGATTCAAACTAGTGAAAAAACGTGCGTAATTAGAAAGTACTCCGGTCTAACACAAGTTAGACAGGAGTTACGGCTCTGTGAATCTGGCCCATTCTCTGTAATATAGAATACAGAGGGTGGAAGCGTATGCTGCCATGGATTGGCACCAGAAAAGGAAAATTACGGTAAGTATGATACAATTTTCCTGGTGCCTCCATGGCAGCATACAAATGATAAAAAACTAGCTGACATGGGTGGGATAATGCCAATAATAAGTATTTTAATTAGAAAAAGACATTGCAGCCTGAACTGTCCTCCTTCCGAACTCTACAGTCATGAGAGCCTCTGGCTCAATATGGTAGTGTCTGAGGAACGTATGGCGAGAAGACCAGGTGGTAGCCCTCCAAACCATCTTCAAGGAAACATTAGCCCTTTCTGCCCAGGAAGTTGCGACTGCCCTCGTAGAATGAGCATTCACTTGAGACAGAGGCTCCATATTCTTTGCCCTCTCAGAGTTTCTGAAGGATTTAGTGGCTTCTAAGTAGGCCCCGAGAACTCTGGAGATGTCAAGCTCGTAACAGGACTCTGAGTCTGCATCTGTAAATACTGGTAACGCCCAGGGTTCTAGCAGGTAGCTTGGAGTAGCGACAGTAGGTGTGAACCCTCGAAGAGGTCAAAGTTCCGCCCTGTCTGAGAAAAAGGAGATATGGTCGTCACCTATCCTTAAAGCTCCGAGATTCTTCTGCTGGTTGTAATGGCCAAAAGGAAAGCAGTCTGCAGCGTTAGATTCCATATTGCTACCTGCTCCACTGGAGTGAACGGATGTCCAGACAAAACTTCAAGGACTATGGACAGATCCCACTTAGGAAATGAGCGTATGCCGGGTGGGCGAATCTTTAACACTCCTCTCAGGAAAATGACTACCAAAAGAATCATCTGCCCATCTTCTATTAGTTGCGGCAGAGATTGCTGCTATCTGCACCTTGAGGGAGCTCAGGCCCAGTCCTAGATCAAGACCTGTCTGAAGAAATCCCAGAATATTGGACGTAGAGGGAAAGATTGGATTAAAATCATTTCCGGTAACAAATGACAAAAACTTGTCCCAGATCCTTGTATATACTGCATTTGTTGCAAGTTTTCTGACTCTTAGAAGGGTGGATATGACTCCTGGGGAACAACCTAGGGCCTCGAACCTTCACCTCTCAACTTCCATATTCAAACCTCTGAGGGTTTGGATGAGTTAGTCTGCCCTGAGATAGAAGCTGAGGAAAAGGAGGGATCCTGATTGGGGAGCTCAAACTGAGGTGGATGGCTAGAAGGAACCAGGGTCTCTTCAGCCAATAAGGTAAAACTGCCACCACTTGGACTGACTCTGAGGAGCCCCAGGAGGAACTTAAATATTAGTGGTCGAGGAGGGAAGGCATATGCCGTGGTGAACCTCCAGGGGAATGACAGGTCATCCACTGCCTCTGCTTGTGGATGTGGGTGGCGAGAGAAGAACTTTGTTAGTTTGGCATTCTTGAGAGTGGGCATACAGATCCACCTGAAGGGGATCCCAAAGGCTGAAAATCTGATGGAAAATATGGGGATAAAGGGCCCACTCATTTCCAGGAAGCTTCTTGACAGTGTGTCTGCTTCCGTGTTCAATCTGCCTGAAAGATACACCGTCCTGAGGTCCAGGAGGTTCTTCTCCGCTCAGAGCATAACTGGCTCTACCTCCCTAAAGAGCATTCTGCTGTGAGTGCCTCCTTGTTTTTGCAGATATGTGACTGCTGCCCTTCATTCATTCATTCATTCATTCATTCATTCATTCAAGAACTAAATGTCCACATAAATATTGTAGCACTCTTGTTCAAATGAAAACAAGCTTCTTTATGTGATTCATGTTGATCATGTGATTCATAAAGAAAAAGGAAGGTGCTCAAAAGTGCAGTTCATAACATGTACTTCTCAGAGTCCACCGTTAACCCATGCAGCACCTTGTGACAACAGGGAACCCCTTTCAGGGATGCACTTACCACAAGGATAAGTGTAATAAACCTTTCATCCAAGTCAAATCTTCCTCTTTTTATTCACCTTTTACCACCAATCAGAGCACGTATAATAGGAATCCAATGAGTTCATGCAAATGAGATTAAAATAACCCAGATAGTGTGATATTGTTTCAACAAATTTTAATGCCCAAATGCAGCCCCCCTTACAATATATACATACTCTGTTTGATTAAACATGGAGAAAAATCAAGTGTCAGTGCTTGCTTAGATCCCAGGTTCAGCAAAGATACCAAATGAAGCCGTCTGCATCCAACAGACCGGCTCCAATTTACACTTCCGTGTACCTTAGTGTCCTGTGGAGCGCAAACGTCACTTCCGGCACAACATGGAGACCACGAACGGGACGCATTTCGTCACTTCCGGACTTCGTCTGTGGGCATGGTCTCTGGATGTAAACACTGGCTTTTTATTCACAGTCGAGCGTTCTGCCCAGCGGAATATCTGAGGATATTTTCCGCCCCTCCACCTATGACTTATACTCCGTATCTAAAACCAATGCAGACAACCGAGTTTGAATAGTGAAATCATATACAGTGAAGCAGGCCGGACGCCAAACAACACTAGGCAATTTAACATGCGTCATGTCACTATTACAAGGCACCTCAGCATCTTATCAGCTAAAATTATTCACATGATGTTTCTACATAAATATTGCCATATAAATGATGAACTACCTATACCAATCCAGCATTAAAACTCCTATGAAATATACTGTGCCTCATTATGCCATGCAATGAACGCATATCTATATCAACCTTAAAGCAGTTCTGAACATGGTGTTAATGAACAATAATAAACAGTAATAAAAATAATGATAAAAACTCCTTATTAATTGTTAAGATGTGCACAATACTATTGAGTAAACCAATGTCTGAGCAGCTAACGTTAAAATCAAGAAAATAAATGTGTGTATGACTGTGTGTCCCAAGCGTGTCAAGATCCTACAGGGTAAAATGACCGCACCAGCCAAGCAGACACTAGCTGGAAAAAGCGCCCAGAGGCGATTCAGTTCGCATGGGTAGCGCTATACAAGTCATTCATTCATTCATTCATTCATTCATTCAATGATAAATAATGTCTATCAAAAGGTGGATATACATACACATCAATTCCGTGTATACTAGATGTATATATATATTTATAAATCTATATGTAACAAAATATATCTATTATGTATATTAAACTCAAGATATACAAAATACATACATAAAAACATCCACATAAATGGTCTGTATATAAAAATATATACATAAAAAAGATATTTATACCGGTATACAAAATATTACAATTGATGTATGTAAAATTCATGTCAAGTATCACTAATAAAACAGTTAGGGCCAGATTCAGGTAGAGTGTCAGGGATCTGCCGCCGGCTCCCGGCGCGCCCCTGGTGTGCGCGCTCGTGCGCGTGCGCCGGTGGTGCGTGCGCGCGCACGGCGGGAGCGCGTGCGTGCACGTTAGCGCGAGTTTGGCGCCAATGTGCCTTTAAAAGACAGACAGATGCAGCAGCCTCTTGCTGTCTGATCTGCCGTACTTATCTGATTAACCTGTATCCTGATTAACCAGTTCCTATACCGACCCGGCTACGTCTGACTATCCGCATCTCTCCGAACCCGACCTCGGCCCGCCTTGACCCTGCCTTCTGTTTACTGCTACTCCTGCTGCCAGACCTTCTGCTTGAATACCGACTACGCCTGCCTGCTGAACCCCTGTCTGCTCACGTGTCTGACCCGGCCTGCCTGACCCAGCCTACGTCTAGTCCACTTGCTTTACTCCGCTCTGCACCAGTTCCAGAGTCGCCTGTCGTCCGCACCAAGGTCGCTTGCCAAAGACGCATCAGAGTCGCTAACCATCTGCATCAGCTCCGGAGCTGCTAGCTCCCGCATCAGAGTGCCTGCTCTCCTCTTGTTCCAGCGATCCCGGAGGGACCAGCGCCGTGCTGACCTGCACCATCATCCAGGCACCCTTACCCCGCTGCGCTCCCGAGTCCGCTGTTCCCAAATCCAGCGGCTCCCGAGCCAGTGCTGTATGAGAGGCCGCCTCCTGCGACTAGGCTCTGACGACCAGGTACACCGCCATACATAACAGTATCAGACAGCCATCATGTCAGATCCTGCAGGAGTCGCTCCCGCTGTGGATGAGATTTGCAAACACCTGGCAGCCCTCACACAAGCTGTCAAGAACCTACAAGAAGGGTATATGAGGTTAGAGGGACAAGTCCAAAACCTGTCCGGCTCCAGCGATGCAACTCCCTCAACCTCTGCTAGATCCTCTTCGACGGCCTCCGCCCCCTCAGTGGTGATGCTTCCACCCGAACCCAGAGTTCCTATACCAGAACGGTTCTCAGGTGATCGGGCAAAGTTTCGGGCCTTCCGCAACGCCTGCGAGCTGTATTTTGCTTTGCAACCTCAGACTTTCTCCTTGGAAGCCACCAAGGTGGGGTTTGTGATCTCCCTCCTCCAAAACGAGCCTCAGACCTGGGCCCACCGACTGTTGCAAGAGAACAATGTTCAGACCCAGTCCCTGCAAGCCTTCTTTGAAGCCATGGCCCAGCTTTACGATGACCCTCAACGGGCTGCCACCGCTGAGTCTGCTCTACTCACGCTCCAGCAAGGTCGTAGGGCAGTCGAGGACTATGTTTCAGACTTTAGACGCTGGAGCACGGATACAGACAACAATTCCGCTTGGGCCTTTCCGAGGGTCTCAAGGATGAACTTGCCCGGGTAGGGGTGCCAGAGACTCTTGAAGACCTAATCACCAAGGCCATCCAGATTGACCGTAGACTTCGTGAACGTGGGGCCGAGCGCTCTTCTCAGCCAAACGGGCCTGTGTGGATGACCGCTAGGGCACCGATGCCCGCTTCCCGCTACCTACCTCCTACCAGCATGAGTTCTCCCAGCGCCCCTCCAGATACCTCCGAACCCATGCAACTCGGCCTCATGCGACCAATGCTGCCACCTGAAGAATGGGCACGTCGCCGCCAACTAAATCTGTGCCTCTACTGTGTCGGGGCCGGTCACTACGTGAGCAACTGTCCCACCAAGATGCGTAAGTGCCCTCCTCCGAATCCTGTTAACCTGTCAACCCTGCCTACCCATGCCTCCCATCTTGCTCTTTTTTTTTCATTCCAGCTCCAGGAAAAGACAGTGCCAGTCAACGCCATCATTGATTCGGGGGCTTGTAGCTGCTTCATCGACTCTGCCTTCGCTGACCTCCACCACATTCCGTTACGTAAAAAGACTCATGGACTTACCGTTTACCTGGCCGATGGCTCCCGCATAAGCTCAGGACAAGTTACTCAAGAGACTCTTCCCTTGCTTACTACGATTCCTCCCCTACATAAGGAACTACTTACCCTAGATGTCATCTCTTCGCCTCTGTTCCCTGTGATCTTGGGCCTACCCTGGCTCCAGGCCCACGATCCCCTAATCAACTGGAGGTCCGGAGAGGTGTCATTTGCTTCTTCCTACTGCTAACAATACTGCATACCGGCTCCTCCTCGCTCACCCACTGCTCTACTCTGTATGGACACTGACCCCAATCTGCTCCAGTCTATCCCAGAACCCTACCATGAGTTTGCCAATGTTTTCAGTAAGAAAGGAGCCGACTCCCTTCCGCCTCATCGTCCATACGATTGTCCAATCGAGCTTCTCCCAGGGGCAGAGATCCCCTTTGGACGCATTTTCCCGCTGTCTGAGAAGGAACAGGAAGTCCTGAAGGAGTATATTGACGAAAATTTGAGTAAGGGGTTCATCCGCCCGTCTACCTCCCCAGCAGGCGCAGGAATATTCTTCGTCAGTAAAAAGGATCAATCTCTCCGCCCATGCGTGGACTATCGGGAATTAAATAATATTACAATAAAGAACCGTTACCCATTGCCCTTAATACCTGAGCTTTTTCATAAACTAAGATCTGCCACCATCTTCACTAAGCTGGACCTGAGGGGAGCTTACAACTTAATTCGCATTCGGGACGGGGACGAATGGAAGACGGCCTTTCGCACCCGTTTTGGACACTACAAATATCTGGTCATGCCCTTCGGTCTGTGCAATGCACCCGCGACCTTCCAACACTTTATCAACGACGTGTTTAGAGACTTTCTTGACATTTTCGTCATCGTCTACCTAGACGACATATTGGTCTTCTCCGGATCGCTGGACAAACACCGGGAACACGTCCGTAGGGTCCTAAGTCGCCTCCGTCTACACAGACTGTATGCCAAGGCCGAGAAATGTGAATTTGAACAACAAACCATTCAGTTCCTTGGCCTGATCATATCCCCTACAGGAATTAAGATGGATCCCAACAAGGTATCCGCCATACTAGACTGGCCAGTACCCCTGGACAAGAAGGGGGTGCAACGATTTGTGGGATTTGCAAATTTCTACAGAAGATTCATCAGGAATTTTTCCGCAATTATCTCGCCAATCACACAACTAACCAAGCAGAACCAACGTTTCCAGTGGAACCCAGAAGCCCAAGGGGCCTTCGATACGCTTAAAAGACTGTTTACATCAGCCCCGATTCTTAGCCATCCAGACCCGGCACTACCCTACCTCCTTGAAGTGGACGCATCCGAAGTAGCAGTGGGGATTGACGTCATTGACGTTCACTGACAGAATTTGGAGCATGCGCACTGACAGTCGACGCATGCGCAGTACGTTCGCCGCGGGATCGCGCCTAGTTATAATAATACACGCCCCCTACCTGCCCAATTTGAATTCCGCCGGCTCATTTCCGATACGCCGCCGCAACTTTAGGAGCAAGTGCTATGTGAATAACAGTACTTGCTGCTAAAGTTTCGCCGGAGTAACGTAAATGAGAAACGTTACTCCACAGTAAAGAAGCGCCCATCTACCTGAATCTGGCCCTTAATATCTAATTATATGTTTAATCCTCTTGGTGATAAAACATTCGTTAAAAAATCCACTGGGTTTTGCGTTTGGGCAATTCGCGAACCAAGTGGGAGCCTCTCCAATGAGGCTCAAGATGTTCTACCCCCCCAAAATTCCAAACCGGATGCATTCTGATTGTGCTTTAATTTAAAGTGTAAGGACACATTATAATCTTTAAATCCAATCTTAATGTTATGAATTTGCTCAGCTATCCTTACCCTCAGCATCCTCTTATTGTGTCCTATATAGAGTAAACCGCACAGACATTTCAGTTCCGAGGGGTGCACAGCAATTTTCGTAGTCGTAGACCGCCTATCTAAAATGGCCCATTTCCTCCCATTGAAAAGTACCCCATCAGCTGCTGAGACTGCCCGTGTCTTCATCAGGGAAATTGTCAGACTCCACGGGGTTCCTTCAAACATCGTGTCGGATAGGGGGGTCCAGTTTACATCACGTTTCTGGAGAGCCCTGTGTGAGATCCTGAATATTGAACTTGCTTTTTCCTCGTCTTACCATCCCCAAACCAACGGACAGACTGAACGCACAAACCAGACCCTTGAGCAATATATTAGATGTTTTATTTCCTTTTCCCAGGATGATTGGGTCTCCCTGCTACCTTTGGCAGAATTTGCCTACAATAATGCCAGCCATTCGGCAACCGGACAGTCCCCCTTCTTCGCCAATTATGGCTTTAACCTAACCTTCTTACCTGAAGGTGGACTTCCTCAGTCGCAACAACCGGGTGCTACAGGAAGCAGTAACGAAAGCTCAAGCCGACAGCAAGAAAGCCTTCGATAAAAAGAGGAGAGGTGAGCTGGACCTGCAACCGGGAGACCAGGTATGGCTTTCTACTAATAATCTCAGATTGACTTGTCCTTCCAAGAAACTGGCACCTAGGTTTATGGGACCCTTCCCGGTAAGAAGAAGAATCAATGAGGTTTCTTATGTACTGTCTTTACCAGAGTCTCTTAAGGTTCATCCGGTATTCCATGTATCGTTGCTGAAACCCGCAGCCCCTGATCCCTTTCCTGACAGAGGGGCTGGCCCACCTGAACCTATTTTGGTCGATGGCTGCGAGGAATATGTGGTAGAGGCCATCCTCGACTGCAGGAAACGGCAGGGGCAAACTCAATTTTTGATCAAGTGGAAGGGGTACGGACCGGAGGACAACTCGTGGGAACCCGAGGACAATGTTCATGCCCAAGAACTAATTTGTGCATTTTTTTCTGCCCACCCTGAGAAACAGGCCCGGCTTGGCATCCGGAGGCTGCCCCTTGGGGGGGGCAATGTCAGGGATCTGCCGCCGGCTCCCGGCGCGCCCCTGGTGTGCGCGCGCGTGCACGCGCACGGCGGGAGCGCGCACGTGCACGTTAGCGCGAGTTTGGCGCCAATGTGCCTTTAAAAGACAGACAGATGCAGCAGCATCTTGCTGTCTGATCTGCCGTACTTACCTGATTAACCTGTATCCTGATTAACCAGTTCCTATACCGACCCGGCTACGTCTGACTATCCGCATCTCTCCGAACCCGACCTCGGCCCGTGTTGACCCTGCCTTCTGTTTACTGCTACTCCTGCTGCCAGACCTTCTGCCTGAATACCGACTACGCCTGCCTGCTGAACCCCTGTCTGCTCACGTGTCTGACCCGGCCTGCCTGACCCAGCCTACGTCTAGTCCACTTGCTTTACTCCGCTCTGCACCAGTTCCAGAGTCGCCTGTCGTCCGCACCAAGGTCGCTTGCTTGCGCATCAGAGTCGCTAACCATCCGCATCAGCTCCGGAGCCGCTAGCTCCCGCATCAGAGTGCCTGCTCTCCTCTTGTTCCAGCGATTCTGGAGGGACCAGCGCCGTGCTGACCTGCACCATCATCCAGGCACCCTTACCCCACTGCGCTCCCGAGTCCGCTGTTCCCAAATCCAGCAGCTCCCGAGCCAGTGCTGTACGAGAGGCCGCCTCCTGCGACTAGGCTCTGACGACCAGGTACACCGCCATACATAACATAGAGTTAGGCTGGAGTATCAGGCGACTCTGGAACTGGTGCAGAGCGGAGTAAAGCAAGTGGACTAGACGTAGGCTGGGTCAGGCAGGCCGGGATACTCCAGCCTAATTTTCACTTTGAGCCAGCGTTTCTGTTTTCTTTAGTCAGAAAACAATAAACGCCGGGTTGGAGTTCCTATACGAGCGGCGTAATTGTATTTCGCCGTCGTATCGTAACTTCAATTTTAAAAATGGCGCGCGGGGCGTTCCCGCTGATTAACGCCGAGAATATGTTAATCAGCGGGAATCGGAAATTCACGATCGTATTCGAGCGCAACGCAGTGACTTTCCGACGTTTCCGTAAGAGATACGCGGCGTAAAGATAAAGCAGCCCCCTAGTGGAGTATCCTATGTTAAGTATGGCCGTCGTCATTGCGTCGAAAAAAAATTAATTCGAGTCGTTTGCGTAAAACGTCCGTGAATGGGGATTGACGTCATTGACGTTCACTGACAGAATTTGGAGCATGCGCACTGACAGTCGACGCATGCGCAGTACGTTCGCCGCGGGATCGCGCCTAGTTATAATAATACACGCCCCCTACCTGCCCAATTTGAATTCCGCCGGCTCATTTCCGATACGCCGCCGCAACTTTAGGAGCAAGTGCTATGTGAATAACAGTACTTGCTGCTAAAGTTTCGCCGGAGTAACGTAAATGAGAAACGGAGAAGGGAGTTCCCCGTTGGGGTTTTTAGGCAGCAATCAGGTGGTCATATCATAGGGATGGGAACGGGTAATGAAGTGCTCAACAAAGTAATATATGAGTAGAAAAAAATATTTAATGAATAAAATTTATAAAATACAAATTGGCTCTGGTATTGTGTACATGGAAAGCAACTGCACATGGGGTATGCACCAAATGAACATGACAAACAATTAACATGAATGGTTAACTGGTGGGTCAGGTGTAATCTGACGCGTTTCAACCCTTCAATGGGTCTTCTTCAGAGAATAAGGTGCAACTGTAACAACAATTATAGCAGTAAGGCATAATAATAATCTATTTTTCACATTAATATATATATATCTTCATCCAATTATAGTTACCCATTCGCAGTGTGCTGTTTAGTTGGTATACAGAGCCAGAATTAGTCCACAGACAAGTTCCTGAGTGGGTACCACCGAGACTGGGGGGGCCAGCTCTCCGCCAAATCCCTCCGAGGCACGTGGAGGGGGGGCCTACAAGGACTCACAGTTGTAGGTGGAGCAAAGTGGGTTCCCACTGGGGGGAAAGGGGGGGGGGGGGGAGAGAGGAAGGCACCCTGGAGGGGAAGCTGAAGGGGACCGAGGTGGAGGGCAGTCACCAAATCGGCACCTAATAAGGCAATATATATGTGAAAAAATCAGTTAATGTAAATAGTAATGAAGTATAATATAGTATGTAACTTAGGGTAGAAAGGCAGCAGGTACACCAAGTGGCATCCCCAGGTTTCACATTGAGTGGGAAGATCATAGTATAATAGTATATGAATATAAAGAATTGATTGATAACATGCCAGAGATGAGGGGTGACTGATGTGGGGGGTATAGGTGAACTAAAATGTGGTGTGGTGGGTGAAAGGGAGAAGGTGAAATGGGTGAGCGGATGGAGTAAGGAAGTGAATAGGTGATGAGAGAAAACAAAGGAGTGTGGTGGTAATATAATGGTGAGAAAAAAGATGTAAGGGGAAGTGGAAAGTGAAGGTGAAGGAATATGAAAAGATACCTGAATATAGATAAAATGTTAAGGGGATAGCCAGGATCCCAAGTGGTAAAATCGTAGCGCCTCAATCTAGGGAGCAAAGGGAAATAGAAAATGGATTGGTGACAAAGTTGTTGATATGTTGGAAAGTGTAAAATGTAAGGGTTGAGAATAATCTTACCCAGTCAATGCGGAATCAATCCTACATAGGTGGAAGGAAGACAGGTCTGCCAGGGATGTAGCCTGTGATGCAGACTAAATAGGAGCATGCCAGGTGTACCTGTGTAAGGTGATTGCTTCAATTGGTGACGGCCCACCCACATCCTCCTCCCCCCTGAGTTTCCCATCCCAGCAGGTGTGGTCGGGGGGCTGGGAGTTGGGAACCCACAGCGCCAAACATCTGTGGGTCCCTCGGCGTCAGTGGAGGAGAACCTCGGCGTCTGCCGCACATTGCGAGTCGCGCTGGTGACGTCAGTCGCGCGCGCCGTGCACGTGTACGCGCGCGAGACGTGTCCAGCCTTGGGAATGGCCATTGATGCCATCAGTGAGGAGGGAAACATCCACATGGGACGGGACCCGCCCGCCCTCTAGTGGAGAATATAGGGATCACTCTAAGTGTCTCCCCCTCCTCACTGAAAGGCCACCGCTCACCAAGGGGGAAGTGGTGATGTAGAGCTGGACACCCCCCAGTGGATGGAAACCAAATTACAGGAATGACTGCGGAACTGGAATATAAACATAGAGCCAATTAGATTAAAATTATATACAAATATGAAGCAGAATATAGTACAGTGTCATAGTACAGTACCAAAATAATAATATAGTCCTAATATTAGGTGAAGGAAGGAGCTCCTATACATATGTGACATGCTAACAAAATAAAGCAAAAAGCAGAATATAATCTATTTATTTCCAAATGGCGGATAAGTATTAATTGTAGTTCTGTCCAAGAAAAAGGCATGATCATGCTAGAGGGATGGGAATCCTGGGGCCTGTGATATATTAGGGCAATTAGTTGGTATATGTGATGGGTAATAATTAAATGTTATATTTTATGCACTACATATCCAACATTGAACGTCATAGTGTACAAATAAGTACATGAATTATTTTAATTAGTTTATTTGTTAGTTTTGATGGGCGGGGTGTCTAAGAGTAGTGAGAAAGGGAAGTAATGAAATCATTGATTTTTACCTGAGAAAAAGCCCTTGAGAAAAGGCGCAAAGGATATGGAATCATTCAGGCCCGGGGATCTGGTGGCCCCCAGCCTGAAGATCCATCTCTGTTCTTTCTGTAAAAGAATTTTGTTCCAATCTCCTCCCCGATCGGGAATTGATACCCGATCGAGGACGGAGAATGAGACATGGGGAACATGGTAGTTATGGGCCAGGGCAACATGTCTGCCGATAGGCAGGTAGATGTTTTCCGATGTCCATACTGTATTTGTGTTTGCTGATGCGTTTCCAAAATTCTTGTTTGGTCTTACCTATGTAGTATGCGCCACACTCACATTCCATATAGTACACCACGCCCCGTGTGCGACAATTAGTAAAATATGTAGGTTTGAATGTCTCCCCATTTGGGAGGTCAAAGATTTTGTCACGTCTAATCAAAGGACACATGGAACAATGTCCACACTGAAAGGTGCCCATCAGCCGGCCACCAGAGTTGGTGGGAATGGCTGCTCTATACTCACTTGCCACCAGGAGATCCCTCAGTGACGTTGCTCTTTTGTGGACAATCGAGGGGTGATCTGATATGAAGGGATTGATTCGAGGATCATCTGTAAGAATGGTCCAGTGATTTCGTATTATTTTGTTAATGGCCTCGTATTGTAGGGAATAGCGGACAATCAAACTAGTGGGTACAGGTTTTAAATTTTTGACATTTTTCTTGGACAGAAGGTAGTGTCTGGATTGAATGAGGGTTCGGTTGTAGGCCTTGCGTAGGCAGGACCTACTGTAGCCCCTGGCTAACAGCCTGATCTGGAGTTTCCCTGCCTCTTCCCTGAAGAGCTCATCAGTAGAGCAGTTACGCCTAAGGCGCAGATATTGCCCGTAGGGGATGGAATTTTTAAGTGGGATAGGATGGTGGCTGTCGAAGTGTAAGATGGTGTTACCAGATGTGCTCTTGCGGTGCAGTGTGCTGCAAAGACTCCCATTGGCGTCGATGAAGAGTTGCACATCAAGAAACGTGACAGTCTTACGGTCATAAATCATGGTGAATTTTAGGTTACGATCATTCACATTAAGTGCGTCAAAGAAGGCTAGAAGATCTACTTCTGAGCCATCCCAGACGACGAAGACGTCATCGATGTACCGACGCCACACCTTGATGTGGCGAAGGTACTCGGCGAGGTCCCCGTCGTCTGGGAGAGACCGCTCCCACTCCCCCAGGTACAGGTTTGCGCACGATGGGGCACAACAGGTCCCCATCGCAACGCCCTGCACCTGGAGGTAGTGGGAGCGGTTGAAGAGAAAAAAGTTGTGATGCAATATATAGTCCAGGCCACCGATCAAAAAGTTATTCAACTTAGGATCATATTGCCGGCTACGTGTTAGTGCTTGCTCAATAGAAGCTAGACCCAGCACATGGGGAATGCTGCTATAGAGAGCCTCTACGTCAATAGTGACTAAGATGACATCGTTTGGGAGGGATAAATCTTCAATAATTTGTAAAAAATGAATAGTATCTTTGGTAAATGATGGAAGGGATACTACAAGGGGTTGCAAGTAAGCGTCAATTACCTTGCTAAGATTTTCAGTTAATGAACCATTGCCGGATATGATAGGCCATCCGGGAACGGGTATCTTATTTTTATGGATTTTAGGCAGGCTGTAAAAGGTTGCGGTTTTGGGGTGCTTAGTCCTGACGAAGTCTCGGAGGTCATCTGAAATGACTCTTTCAGCATAGGCCTGATCAATGAAATTGTAAAAAACTGTGTAAAATTGAGAGGTACAGTGAATGGATAACTTCTGATACCATTCATGATTATCTAGAATGTTCTGACACATCTTGAGGTAGGTTGGGCTATCCATCAGGACAACATTACCTCCCTTGTCAGACTGTTTAACAATAATTTGAGTATTTTGACATAGGGAGATCAAGGCCTCGTTTTCCTTACGGCTTAGGTTGCCCGGATATTTTTGATGGGTATTCAATTTAATAAGGTCTCGCATGGTCTGTCGTACAAATATTGATACACTAGGGTTGGTCGCCAGCGGGGGAAATCTTTTGGAAGGAAGTTTGAACATATAGATAGGATCATCTAGAATTTTCAAAGGTTCTTCAAGGAGGGTGTCAAGATCTATAAGGTCAATTAAATCTAACGTATTATTTTCTTGATGTAACAGAGTGAGGTCCCTTAGGGCTTTGAATTCCCTCATGCTGAAACCTGACCAATCCATGGTATCGACAGGAGATTGTTGAGAGTATAAATATTTCAAGGTCAGTTTACGTGCAAATAGGTGGAGATCTGTAATAGTTTCGAATAAATCAAAATTACGTTCAGGACAAAAAGTCAGACCACGTGAAAGGACCGAGGCCTCGTCAGGGGGAAGGGGGTGAGCCGATAGATTAATGACGCTTAGTTGCCGGTTGGGAGCCGAATCACAAAGGGATCCAGGCCTTTTCCCGTCCTTTTTTGTAGAGGGGAGTCGGGACCCCTGGTGGGGTTTAAAGTTTTACGTAGTGCCGGTTCGGGGGCACAGGGCGGATTTGTCATATTGCCCTGTGTGTCAGTGGGACCTGGGTATACATGATTAATATTGGTATCATTTATAGTAGACGAAATATTGTCGTACATACCTGTATCATTATCATCGTTGTTATCACTGTTGACTGTACGTTTTTTAGAATCTTGTTCAACAGAGTCTCTGTTGTTACAATTCCATTTGAATTTTCCCCGACCTCTTTGGGCGGGATTTGTTTCCCGTCCTGTTGAGGAAAAGGGGAACATGTTGGAAGTTTTATCTCTTGGATTGGGTCCTTGTTTATACTCACGTGGAACCTTATTAAACTGAGGCTGTGCGGAGTTGTTATTCCATCTATAGGCTCTATCTTCAGAGAATGCAGTTTTGTCACGCCAGAATTTTGTTTCCTTATCCTGTAGAATATTCTTATTGAAGGACAAAAGGTTAGTATCAAGAGTTGTTTGCAGTTTTATGTGCAAAGGTAATTGGTTGTAAGGGGATAGTAGGGTTTCAATGGTGCTGATTTCTGCATCCAAGGAAGCAATTTGTCTATTATATTCCCGAGATAAAATGTTCATCATTTCTTGTGAACAATTTAGTAAATTGGATTCCCATTCCAATTTGAAGGAGCTATCTACTGGTTCAAGATGAGGAAATATTTGTACCCGTAACCCAAAGGGATTGATCTTCGCAATGGTATACCTTTCAAACGATTTAATGTGCCAAAATAAAGACGATTTCTTTTCAAGAAGTTTGCTCAGTTTGCGGAAATGGGACGAGATCTGGGTGTCGATCTGGTCACCCTTCTCAAAACTGGTTTCATATTGTCTCATCAAATCAATCCATTCAGCACCCTGATATGACGACATATTGCATAAATAATTTTACAGAACAAAATATGTTATGGAAACAGATTAGGTTAGCTTTAGATGCTAGCTACACAGTACCAGAGCTCGTATGATGTACTTTCTAGTGTCTAGTGGGGAAGAGGGAGGTGTTTAACCACCAAAATTAGAAGAAAAAAATTGATAAGACACAGTGGGGGTGGGGAAAGTGCTGCTCACCCCTGGAATGAGAGAAAAGGAGAAGGGAGTTCCCCGTTGGGGTTTTTAGGCAGCAATCAGGTGGTCATATCATAGGGATGGGAACGGGTAATGAAGTGCTCAACAAAGTAATATATGAGTAGAAAAAAATATTTAATGAATAAAATTTATAAAATACAAATTGGCTCTGGTATTGTGTACATGGAAAGCAACTGCACATGGGGTATGCACCAAATGAACATGACAAACAATTAACATGAATGGTTAACTGGTGGGTCAGGTGTATTCTGACGCGTTTCAACCCTTCAATGGGTCTTCTTCAGAGAGTAAGGTGCAACTGTAACAACAATTATAGCAGTAAGGCATAATAATAATCAATTTTTCACATTAATATATATATATCTTCATCCAATTATAGTTACCCATTCGCAGTGTGCTGTTTAGTTGGTATACAGAGCCAGAATTAGTCCACAGACAAGTTCCTGAGTGGGTACCACCGAGACTGGGGGGGCCAGCTCTCCGCCAAATCCCTCCGAGGCACGTGGAGGGGGGGCCTACAAGGACTCACAGTTGTAGGTGGAGCAAAGTGGGTTCCCACTGGGGGGAAAGGGGGGGGGGGAGAGAGGAAGGCACCCTGGAGGGGAAGCTGAAGGGGACCGAGGTGGAGGGCAGTCACCAAATCGGCACCTAATAAGGCAATATATATGTGAAAAAATCAGTTAATGTAAATAGTAATGAAGTATAATATAGTATGTAACTTAGGGTAGAAAGGCAGCAGGTACACCAAGTGGCATCCCCAGGTTTCACATTGAGTGGGAAGATCATAGTATAATAGTATATGAATATAAAGAATTGATTGATAACATGCCAGAGATGAGGGGTGACTGATGTGGGGGGTATAGGTGAACTAAAATGTGGTGTGGTGGGTGAAAGGGAGAAGGTGAAATGGGTGAGCGGATGGAGTAAGGAAGTGAATAGGTGATGAGAGAAAACAAAGGAGTGTGGTGGTAATATAATGGTGAGAAAAAAGATGTAAGGGGAAGTGGAAAGTGAAGGTGAAGGAATATGAAAAGATACCTGAATATAGATAAAATGTTAAGGGGATAGCCAGGATCCCAAGTGGTAAAATCGTAGCGCCTCAATCTAGGGAGCAAAGGGAAATAGAAAATGGATTGGTGACAAAGTTGTTGATATGTTGGAAAGTGTAAAATGTAAGGGTTGAGAATAATCTTACCCAGTCAATGCGGAATCAATCCTACATAGGTGGAAGGAAGACAGGTCTGCCAGGGATGTAGCCTGTGATGCAGACTAAATAGGAGCATGCCAGGTGTACCTGTGTAAGGTGATTGCTTCAATTGGTGACGGCCCACCCACATCCTCCTCCCCCCTGAGTTTCCCATCCCAGCAGGTGTGGTCGGGGGGCTGGGAGTTGGGAACCCACAGCGCCAAACATCTGTGGGTCCCTCGGCGTCAGTGGAGGAGAACCTCGGCGTCTGCCGCACATTGCGAGTCGCGCTGGTGACGTCAGTCGCGCGCGCCGTGCACGTGTGCGCGCGCGAGACGTGTCCAGCCTTGGGAATGGCCATTGATGCCGTCAGTGAGGAGGGAAACATCCACATGGGACGGGACCCGCCCGCCCTCTAGTGGAGAATATAGAGATCACTCTAAGTGTCTCCCCCTCCTCACTGAAAGGCCACCGCTCACCAAGGGGGAAGTGGTGATGTAGAGCTGGACACCCCCCAGTGGATGGAAACCAAATTACAGGAATGACTGCGGAACTGGAATATAAACATAGAGCCAATTAGATTAAAATTATATACAAATATGAAGCAGAATATAGTACAGTGTCATAGTACAGTACCAAAATAATAATATAGTCCTAATATTAGGTGAAGGAAGGAGCTCCTATACATATGTGACATGCTAACAAAATAAAGCAAAAAGCAGAATATAATCTATTTATTTCCAAATGGCGGATAAGTATTAATTGTAGTTCTGTCCAAGAAAAAGGCATGATCATGCTAGAGGGATGGGAATCCTGGGGCCTGTGATATATTAGGGCAATTAGTTGGTATATGTGATGGGTAATAATTAAATGTTATATTTTATGCAGACGCCGAGGTTCTCCTCCACTGACGCCGAGGGACCCACAGATGTTTTGAGATCCAATGAGGCTCAAGATGTTCTACCCCCCCAAAATTCCAAACCGGATGCATTTTGATTGTGCTTTAATTTAAAGTGTAAGGACACATTATAATCTTTAAATCCAATCTTAATGTTATGAATTTGCTCAGCTATCCTTACCCTCAGCATCCTCTTATTGTGTCCTATATAGAGTAAACCGCACAGACATTTCAAGGCACAAACCATTTAGGTACTATTGCAAGTAATCAATTGTT
The DNA here is from genome assembly GCA_029574335.1 of Rana kukunoris. Taxonomy (NCBI): domain Eukaryota; kingdom Metazoa; phylum Chordata; class Amphibia; order Anura; family Ranidae; genus Rana; species Rana kukunoris. The sequence goes on along the minus strand of CM056058.1, from coordinate 46,157,629 downwards.
TGATGTCAAAATTCTGATTATTGGAGGTAGATGTAAAACTCTCTAAACCTCTCACTGGTCTTGACACTTCCCTGCAAGCCTTGCAACTCCTACAAGCAAAAAAAAACATTGCGATTCCAAAACGTGGGGGGTTGAGTTGGAGTATCCAACACCTTTTTTACAACACGATCGCCATAGCTTATTGCATTTCTGTATATAATATTTCTGTAATTGAGGTGCTGTTGGGAGAGCTGCTCCTAATTTCTTGTCCATAAGTTAAATATGCCAAAATGTATTCAACCTCTTTATATTACTTATAAATATCCCAAAATAAACCCCCATTATCTCTTAGTGTTCTTTACTAGATTAATTTGAGGGTCCCTTTCTTGTAAACATATATCTCTTTATATAGCTCCTACCGCTGTGACTAGTTTCTCTAATACCCGAGGATCATAACCTCTGGCCTCAAATCTATCAGTGAGAGTTTTTGACTGTAACATGAAATTCTCCACCTCAGAGCAATTCTGTTTCACTCTCATGATTTGTCCTTTGGGGATATGTTTGAGCCACAGAGGGTGATGACCACTGGTCACTGGTAAGTAGCTATTTCTATCTGTTTGTTTGAAGTGTACCTTTGTTTCCAATTTATTATTCAGTGGATATACATTTACATCCAATAAATAGATTTTTTCATGGTGCCATTGAGATGTCAATTTTATGTTGTTACAATTATTATTCAACTCTTTTAAAAACAGACATAATGACTCTGAGGATCCTGCCCAAATAAAAAAGAGGTCATCGATAAAACGTTTATAAAACAGCAATTCTCCTTTCATATCTTTGAAAATCGGAAATAAATAGTTCAGTGCTAAAACAAAATCAACAATGTATGATGTGCATACTAAAAATGCCTCAAGATAAATTGGGAATGGTAAACATACAAGGTGAGATAAGAACTAATGATGAAAAAAGTTCAAAGAAGCCTGAAGGCTTTAAATAGTGATATAAAAGAAAGTCCTTGTGAATAAACTCAAAAAAGGAAATTCTTCCCATGGGATGTCACAGACTACAGGAAAAACAGGTTGTCTGCTGTAATTCTCAAACTCTTCACAAAGTGAACAATTTAGGTACTTTAGATTTACCAAATCGGATGGACTCATCTGTTATACAACAGTGGGTCATACAGGCTTGTGATCCCAGATGGCCTGCATCAATGTTAGAAGGATCCTGGTGGTCCCGAGATGCCTGGATCAATCCTGGAAGAGGTGGTCTGGTAGACTGGAATATGAAGTTCGCTCTCCTCTGCTAACTGATGGATATCGAGGTGGATTCGTGCTTGCTCCAAAAAAAGTAGGAAGAGGAACAAAAAGAGATGCTCCCAATGGTGCATGTAAAACCAGGTGGTTTATTATATAAAAAATGCCGTACAAAATGACAGGTAAAAGTGATCACAATAAAACATGTAAAAAGCAATGTGGGGTGCAGTAATGCTTAACTGACACATTTCGAATCAAACGGTCATCAACTGGGGCATATTTCTGTACCCCACAATGCTACTGAATTTATAACTTTAAATAACCCAGGACCGCCCACTGTGAGGGGCAGGGCCGGAAGTGTAACAACCATCATGCCTCTCAAGCCTCACTATGGCTCAGGATGTATTTAAAAGGAACTGGATAGTTCCATGTGCAAAAAAGAGTATCCACAGAACATAAAATATGGTTGCATAAAAAATGACATTTCCATATCACTAACATAGTAAAAAGGACAAGGCCGTTTGCACTCCAAGCTTCTCTATCAAAGTATTTCCTGTTCCTTCATGTTGACCAACCAAAATCTCCACAGTTGTAACACATGATTTCACAAGAGTTGTAGCCAATCAACTGCAGGGAAGTCACATGACATAGAAGGAAAACACCTCCATCAATGTCACTACCGACCAATGGCCATAGAGTAACATGTATCCCGTACTCCCATATTTACTATCATTAGCTGAACATACACGTGATCAGGGGGCGGCGTTATACGAACCAGCGCTCCCCAAACAGGGAGCTCGGCGTCGCCACGTACGTCCAATCTGGATATCGTGAACAGCCTATATCATGTAGGCATGGTAATAGCCGCTGACTGGAGGACTGTAACATCGAGATGGCCCGGCATCATACGAGACAGCGCTCCCTAGGATCGGGAGTGTGAATCTATACTATACTATGAATCTAGTAACACAGGTAGTAAAGTGTTTCATAGAATAAATACGCCTGGTGATGGTAGACATGAACGTTTCTGTTTTTCATCTACGAAAGGTGTTATGCAGGCAAACATTGCACTTCCTGCACGGGTGACAACCCCTGCAATTAGGAAAAAAGGAAGCTTTTTAAGGGGATCTATAGTATTGGGGCAATGTCACCCTGAATGAAGCGTGCACCCCTGAAAATGACTCTGGCCCGCTCTGGAAGGGAATACCCCAAGATTTTGTCATTGCGAAGTACCTTCCAGTGTTTAATATTTTTTTAAATTTCGTTGTGCTGGATAGAATACGAGGTAAAAAAGGACCATTTGAATTTTTCATCCCTAGTGGTTTTCGGTTTATCTATGAGAAGGGAAGCTCTATCGACTCTAGAAACCGCACCGATATCAGCATCTAATTCTGAAGGCCTGTAACCTTTGTCTATAACTCTCTGTCTCAGAGTATTAGGCGGCGTACAGACGATCGGACATATCCGATGAAAACGGTCCGCGGACCATTTCCATCGGATATGTCCGATCGGGAGTTTGATCCGATGGCGTGTACACACCATCGGATCAAATTCCCCGCCGCCTGACGGCGCGGTGACGCGGCGGTGACGTTGACGCCGCCGCGTCACCGCCACGTCACCGCACCAGGAAGTAAAACACTTCCGCGCATGCGCCGAATCCATTCGGCAGCGGCGCGGCGGCGGTGGGGGCCGACATGTCTGCTGGTAAGTGTACTAACCAGCAGACATGTCGGGCGGACAGATTCCACCGGACAGATTTCAAAGCTTGCTTTGAAATCTGTCGGGTGGAGAAATCTGTCCGCTAGCCCATACACACGAGCGGAGATGTCTCCTGAAACGGTCCATCGGACCGTTTTCAGCGGACATATCCCCTCGTGTGTACGCCGCCTTAGACTGAGAAAGGAAATCACCGTCGTTAGTACAGTTTCTCCTAAGACAGAGAAACTGGCCCCGGGGTACAGATTGTAGCCACTGACGATGGTGACACCTGTCAACTGGAATGTAACCATTCCTATCTGTGGACTTAAAGTGTGTTTTAAACTTCAGATGACTGTTGACAGCTGCGATTTCCAGATCAAGGAAGTGAACTGAAGTTGGACTGGCTTCATAATTTAAGATGATACCACAGTCATTACTGTTCAGGATGGTCATGAAGGAGTCTAGTGACTCTCTACTGCCTTTCCAGACGAGGAGGATGTTGTCTATATACCTGGCCCACAGGACCAATTCAGGCCTGTTAAGGGCATAGACAACATCCTCCTCCCACTGGGCCATGAACAGATTGGCCAGGCTGGGGACGTATTTAGCCCCATAGCCACACCCTTGATCTGGGAGAAAAAAGTGCCCTAGAACCATAAGCAATTATGCTTTGTAGCAAAATTAAATAACTTTGTTATAAAATTTCTTTGTACAATAGAGAGGGCTGAGTTCCTTCCCAGGAATAGCTCAACCTCTGCTAGGCCCAATTGGTGTGGGATACATGTGTATAACGCGGATACGTCTACTGTGACCAAAATCCAACTGATGATCGGACGTCCAAGGGGATTGACTGGGTCCTTGTGCACCCTAGGCAGATGGTAGAAAATAGGAATGTGAGGTGCTAGTGAGATCATAAACTCCTGCTCCTTTTTATTCAAGATGTTTAGGGCAAAGCCTTTATTGACAATTTCGGTCAAAGCCTTCTTGTATTTATTAGTGGGGTCCCCTGGTAAAGGGCTATAAGTGGTCCTGTCTTCTAGAAGTCTATTCATTTCTTGGACATAGGTATCTTTATCCAGCACAACTATCCCACCCCTTTTGTCTGCAGGGCGGATAATGAGATTTTTCTTTAGACAAATGGATTTGAGTCCTGTCTCAATAGCTGGATCCTGATGGATCTTTTTATTGGGTAGTTTATCAACGTCATTCAAGACTAGATTGCGAAAGACGTTGATAGAAGGGGCTGGGTCACCCAGGGGATTTAAAAGAGATTGGTTGGACAACCCTGAATATGTATGGGTACTCTGACTACAAGTCTGGGTATAGGTCTTGGAGAGGGTGAACTGAGAGGGTTACAGTCGCCATAGAAGAAATTTGGGTCATTCTTAGTGTCTTTAATTCTTTTAATGAACTCGCAGAAGTAGGAAAAAGGAGGAAAGGCAACTTAATGAGTTTCCTTATAATTTGATCCAAGCCCTGCCCGTTTTTCTTGAATGCTAGCTTGAGAACAATAGGGTTGATGCCACAAGCGGTGTCAAGGTAGCTGAGACCAGTTAAGTTGATGTCCGCTAGGGATGAGCCGAACACCCCTGGGTTCGGTTCGCACCAGAACCTGCGAACACACCATATGTTCGTGTGAACTTTAGAACCCTGTTAAAGTCTATGGGACTTGAACGTTTGAAATCTAAAGTGCTAATGTTAAAGGCTAATATGCAAGGTATTGTCCTAAAAAGTGTTTGGGGACCCGGGTCCTGCCCCAGGTGAGTGTTTGGGGACCTGGGTCCTGCCCCAGGGGACATGTATCAATGCAAAAAAAGTTTTAAAAAACAGCCGTTTTTCAGGAACAGTGATTTTAATAATGCTTAAAGTGAAACAATAAAATTGAAATATTCCTTAACATTTCGTACCTAGGGGGGTGTATAGTATGCCTGTAAAGTAGCGCTTGTTTCCTGTGCTTAGAACTGTCCCTGCACAAAATGTAATTTCTGAAGGAAAAAAGTCATTTAAAATCACTCACCTTAGGGTCTGGTATGGATATTAAGGGGAACCCTGCGTCAAATTAAAATGACGTGGGGTTCCCCCAAATATCCATTCCAGACCCTTCTGGTCTGGTATGCATTTTAAGGGAAACTCCACCCCAAATGTTTAAAAAATATGCCGTGGACCCCCCACATTTTTTTTTTGTATGAATGACTTTTCTCTGTATTGCCGGGAGCCGACAATTCATTATAGCCGCGTGTGATTTTAAATTACTTTTTTTCCTTCAGAAATGACACTTTGTGCAGGGACAGTTCTAAGCATGGGAAACAAGCGCTACTTTACAGGCATACTATACACCCCCCCAGGTACGAAATTTAAAGGAATATTTCACTTTTATTGTTTCACTTAAAGGAATTATTAAAATCACTCCTGCCAAAAAAACTGCAGTTTTTAAAACTTTTTTTTGCATTGATACATGTCCCCTGGGGCAGGATCCAGGTCCCCAAACACTTTTTATTACAATACCTTGCATATTAGCCTTTAAAATTAGCACTAGATTTGAAACGTTCGAGTTCCATAAACTTTAACAGGGTTCTAAAGTTCACACGAACTTGCCGCGAACACCCCAAATAGTTTGCTGTTCGGCGAACAGGCAATGTTCGAGTCGAACATGAGTTCTACTCGAACTCGAAGCTCATCCCTAATGTCCGCCTTAGCAAGTTGAAGCTCTATTAGAACATTGCTGAGTTCTTGAAACTTTAGATTGTCTCTAGAAGAAATCTTTGGGAAGCTTTGCAACCTTTTGAATAAGGCATCTTCAATGGCCTCTGGGCTGCCAAAGGTACGTTCAAGTCTGTCCCAAGCAACATTAAGGCCTGCAGTGGGGTTGTCGATATGAACTGCTTTGGGCCTCTTGATTCGTTCAGTTGACTGGGGGCCAGGGCCACTGTTAGAAATCACAGGGCACCGTACAGCCTACCTCACGCCCCCCTGTGCAAAAATTACAGTGCAATGCAATCTATGGTAAGAGCAATCCTGTTCCTTGTACTGTAAAGACCAGTGCTCTTCTGACAGGAAGGGAAAACAAAATGCTGCACACCTCCCACTGGCACTTCTCCTCTCACCGCTCGAGCTTCCAAGCTGCTGTCTCCTCGTCCTGGGTGTGAGTGTGGACAGGAAAGGGGGCGAGGGAAGGTGCTCAGTGGCGGCTGGCCAGCCAGGGGGGCATAACTGAAATTTGGGCACAACAACCCACCACAGAATCCCCTAAATCCAGCCCTGTGTCTGTCACCTAGCAGCTAAAAACCGGTGGGAGGGAGAGAATCCAGCTTTGAGTTGCTGTGTGAGAGACGCTGTCATTCTTTATTCTATGCTTCACCAATCCTTCTGCTGTCCGGGGCCCCCTGTGTGCCCAGGCCACCTACAGGAGGACTGGTGGTCCCCCCTATCAGCGGCCCTGAACCTAGCCATCTGATGAGCAGATCTAATTCCTCTGTGGCCACTCATTGTGACCTTATAGGTGGATTTCCAGCCACTGTAATTTTCAGGCTTGTCATCAAACTTGGTGAGGCCTGTCTTAGTGAGCTCTCTGCGGAGCATGTATTTAGCAAACTGTGACATGTTCGTGTTCTCAGACTTTAGATGCATGATTAGAGGTCGACCGATATATCGGCAGGCCGATATATCTGCCGATATTTGGCCGTTTTGGATAAATCGGCATTGGTCGATTTTTATCCAAATTAGGCCAATATTTAACATGGCTGCTAGCGATGCCACGGATCCGGAAACAGCCTGCGCTGCATTCTGGGGTTTGTAGGCAGAGGCAGGGCGCGCAGCACGTCAGGGGACGTTTCTTTTACAGTGTAGGATGTTGGAAGTGGCGGCCGCCGATTGGCTGTTAGAGGCCAGCAGATAGCAGCGAGCGGGCCCCTCCTCCTCTGTGGGTGTAAACAAAGAGGAGGGCCGCCGCGCTGTTAGGCACGTCAGGGCCAGGGACGAATGGAGCTTGTGCTAGGCTAGGAGATGGAACGGAGCCTGGAGCGCTCCACTGGTGGGCATTGATGAGGTGGCAGTGAATGACATTGGGCTGTACTGGTGGGCACTGATGTGAGGCACTGATGAGGTGATGCACTGGTTGGCACTAATGTGATGCACTGGTTGGCACTAATGTGATGCACTGGTTGGCACTAATGTGATGCACTGGCTGGCACTAATGTGATGCACTGGTTGGCACTGATGAGGTGATGCACTGGTTGGTACTAATGTGATGCACTGGTTGGCACTAATGTGATGCACTGGTTGGCACTAATGTGATGCACTGGTGATATGCGCTGGTGAGATACACTGGTGGGCAATGATGGGATGCACTGGTGCATTGGTGGGCATTGATAAGGTGGCATTGATGGGCTGCACTGGTGGGCACTGATAGACACCAATGAGGTGACACTGATAGGCTACACTGGTGGGCACTGATAGACACCAATGAGGTGACACTGATAGGCTGCACCCCATCTCTCCACCCTAAACAATTATCTCCTCACCACCTCTCCACCCTTGGTTTTTTTTGTGGCCATCGGCTGCCCCGATTTCCAAATATCGGCATCGGCCAGAGAAAAACCCATATCGGTCGACCTCTATGCATGATTGCAGGTGGAACAGAGTTAGTTGTGATGGCTGTGGAGGTTCACCTAAAAAAAAAAATGAAACCTTGCATTTAGGCTAGTTATTACAATGAGAATCGGCAGTTTTTAAAAAAAAATACTTGCAGTATATACCGTTTTCCATATGTATGTTCACTGCGGCTTCCGGGTATGATCATCGGAGCTGGGCGTTCCTAATTGATTGACAGGCATGTCGACCGACGCATACAGCGCGTCACGAGTAGCCAAAAGAAACCGAGCGTTGGTGCGCAGGCGCGGTATAGAGCCACACCGACGTTCGGCTTCTTTCGGCTACTTGTGATGCGCTGTATGCGTCAGTCGACATGCCTGTCAATCAATTAGAAACGCCCAGTCCAGACGACCATACCCGGAAGCCGCGGTGATCATCTATATAGAAAACGGAACGGAACTGGCTTAAAGTTCATTGACATGTTGGTTTGTAGCTGTGGATTAGTGTGCTTGCCAGGAGGTACTTGGTTAGTGGCAAAGTAAGGTGGACAATCTGTTATATGCATACCAGTGTCTGCTGCTTGCTGAGATACTGCAGTCTGGTGTACTGGAAGATATAAAGGCAAATTGTCTTGAGGTACAGTAGGTGCAGATTAGAGACTTTGAGTGCTTTGGTTGCGGTGACAGGGAGTTGGCGTTCTGGAGAGGTATGTGAAGAATCTGAGGCATAAGATGCAACTGAGTTTCTGCAACTGTTGTCTTTTTCGCTTTCACTAGCTGCTTGTTCTAAAACTCTTAACCTTGCCATGGGTGTGGTATGCTTACATTGTTTTTTCAAAACATCAATTTCTGCTTTATGGCATGCAGCTTTAGCTTCTTTCTCTGCTTTCTGGCATGCTCCCTTTGCTTTCTGGTGTGCAGCTTCGGCTTCCATTTCTGCTTTCTTTTGGGTAAAAGCTGCCTGTATTTTAGAAGCTTGAGCATCTGGACGGGCCTTTATGAGTTGTTGACTGGGTGCAGAAGATCTTGATTGTTGGGATTTGGAATATCTTGTGGAGCGTCTAGTAGATGCAGAGCGATAAGATCTGGATTCGTGAAGCTGTGTTCTCATTTCTGCCTTTGTCTTTGTTTGCACCACTAAATTGTCTGTTTCAAGATTGAGCTCCTCAAAACCCTTTAATTCTACCAATGACCCTTGAGTGTTGTACCGCTTTAAGAGATCAGTATATTTAACACACAGTCTTTGATAGTTCTGATAAGCAACATAGCTTCCTTTACCTTACTGCAGTTCTGGTTTCATGTCCTCATTGTTCGTTTTTGCTTTGAAGTAGCTGTAATACTTCTCTAATCTCCACACTTCCTGCTTGTCTGGCTCCTTATGAAAAAACTCATGCTAGCTTTTCACTGTGGTCCATGATCAAAGAGGTGTGATTACTATGTGTCTAAAACTCCTCAGAACCAATCAGATCCATTTTAAAAACAAACATTGCCCTGTATTTGTTTGTTTTTGTTCTGTGTGTCTCTAAAACTGTAGGCACATTATATGATTGTATGTTTATATAATTTTTTTTTTAGTGACCCTTTAATGTCTCATGAGATTGTTGGGAGAGAGCAGACATGCATTAAACAGTATTAGATCATAAGTCACTGATATTAAACAGTAGTTCTTTGTCAGCTTTAAGATTCTCTTGCACTTTCCAGGTTGGTTTTGTCAAGCATTTTTCCCTTTGGTTTGATTCAGGGTTTAATTCGTCCAGGGTTTAAATTGTCCACTTGCCATGTCACCTGGCCACGTCACCTGCCACAAGTTGTGGATTGTCCACTTGCCATATCACCCGCCACAAGCTGTGGATTGTCCACAATGCAAGCAATTACATTTTTTTTTATATTTTTTTATGTTTTTCCATCATTAGCCATAATTTTGCGGATTTCTAATGTAAAAAAATTGGTCACCTTTAAAAACGCTTATAAACGAAAATGCAGGTACCGCGTTTAGCCGCATTTTGCATCTGAAACTTGAAAAACGTTGGCGTCTTAATGTTTAGAAACGCCGGTTTTGCTGCGTTTGCATGCTAAAAAAAATGTATTATTTAACCATTTCAGACATTTTGTGAAACCAGAGTGAGTAGCAGCAGCTGAGAGAGCAGCAGTGTACTTGTATTTAGCGTGTCACTTGCCACAAGCTGTGGATTGTCCACTTGCCACATCACCTGCCACAAGCTGTGGATTGTCCTCCTGGCCACGTCACCTGACCACTACACCTGCCACAAGTTGTGGATTGTCCACTTGCCACGTTACCTGGCCATGTCACCTGCCACAAGTTGTGGATTGTCCACTTGCTATGTCACCTGGCCACATCACCTGCCACAAGTTGTGGATTGTCCACTTGCCACGTCATCTGGCCACATCACTTGCCACATCACCTGTCCAAGTTGTGGATTGCCCACTTGCCACAATTTGGGGATTGTCCACTTGCCATGTCCCTGCCACATGTTGTGGATTGTCCACAATATAATGCAAGCAATTACATTTTTTTTTTATATTTTTTGATCATTTGCCATAATTTTTGAGACTTCTAATGTAAAAAATTGGTCACCTTTAAAAACGCTTATAAACGAAAATGCAGCTAAACTCTGGTACCGCGCTTAGCCGCATTTTGCGTCTGAAATGTGGAAATCTTTGGCGTCTGAACACATTTTTTTGCTTTCAGAAAAATTAGGCGAGGGTGACATATGAGAGTGAGTAGGGCAATAATCTGGAAGAAGGAGGAGGGGATGAGAAACAAAGTAAAAATTTAAAGTAACTGAAAAGGAATGTGATCAATCCGAATCAGACTGAAGGAGCTCAGCTAACATTCTGAGCACTGAGCCAGACAGGAGGCTGTGGAACGAAGTACAGTTGAACTGCAAATGTAACAGAAAGGCAGAACAGAGTAGAGAGATGCTTGTCAGCTGCCTAGGACCGTGTAGCAGTGATATGGCCCGGGCCCCCTACAGGAGTAACAGTGCTACCCCCTTATCAGCAGCCTTTTAAATGGGGGTTAGAAATTAGAAATATATTTTTATTTTCTCTACTAAACTTTCTGTGAAATTGCCTGGTCCCCCCACTACTGGCTGGGTCCGGTACAACAGGGCTGGTTGTACTGGCTTATCAGCGGCCAGGGGAGGGAGGGCGGGCAGGGTGGAAATCTCTCGCCGGGCTGGTGACACTATGCACAGCCACCGGCCGCCACTAACAAATGCTGTTTTTGCAGAGCAGGAATATGCTTGCTGAAGCTCTGTTAACACAGGTCACGGCCACTGCTCACCTCCCACTGTGCAGCCGTGCCTGTGTCAGCTCCGAGGTAGATGGCTGCAGAGCTGAGCTATGTCTCATCTCACACATAGCTCAGCCTCAGCGCACACCAGCGCTGAAATCCCCTTCGTTCTCTGGACAGACACGAGGAGAGATAGAGCTCATCTGCTCCTCCTCCTTCTGAGTCTGCCCTGCCCACACTCCCCGGGCATGTGTGGGCACTAAACAGGAAGTTTGAACCCAAAAAAGCATCAGACAGCCTGCCTGTGCCTCAGCCTCCATCCTGGTAAGCTCACCCTCTCTAGTCTCTCCTGCCTCTCAGTGTATACAAAAGGGGACTCTGTGGACTTTGTTAAAGGGAAGGGGGCAGGCTTTGGTGAGCAGAGACCCTCTTTACACAATAGTCCACAGCAAGCACCCTTAAATCAAGTTTCCCAGAACACCCCTTACATCAGATCTGATGTATATGTGCTCTGTGTGGACTCTGATGTAAGGGGGAGGCTCTGTGCGGACTCTGATGTAAGGGGAGGCTCTGTGCAGACTCTGATGTAAGGGGAGACTCTGTGTGGACTCTGATGTAAGGGGAGCCTCTGTGCGGACTCTGATGAAAGGGGGGCCTTTGTGTGGACTCTGATGTAAGGGGGGCCTCTGTGCGGACTCTGATGTAAGGGGGGCCTCTGTGCGGACTCTGATGTAAGGGGGGCCTCTGTGCGCACTCTGATGTAAGGGGCTCCTCTGTGCGGACTCTGATGTAAGGGGAGGCTCTGTGCAGACTCTGATGTAAGGGGAGGCTCTGTGCGGACTCTGATGTAGGGGGGGCCTCTGTGCGGACTCTGATGTAAGGGGAGGCTCTGTGCGGACTCTTGTGATCATGAAAAATCTTAGACTGTGTTCCTCGATCCATCACTTTTCCACGCTCTATGGGCCACTTGACTGGACTTGCCCCCCCCAGGCCTAAGGCTGCCAGCCCTCCCCTCCCTCTGTAGGCGGGGGCTGCGAACATTTGTTTATATTGTTAGAATAATGGTAACCTAATGCCTATTAAAGCTGCAAATTGGTTTACATTTTTGGTTGTCAATTGGTTTGCTTGTACCCATTATCCTTCCATTTCTCATCTCTGTACTCTTTACAGGGTTATACAGTATCTTTTTCATATGGTCCTTCTTTACATTGCTAATTGCTTTCATTATTTTATTTCAATGGGTAAAGAGATATAATGTTCTTCAATAAAATTAATTGAATAAGTGGAGATGGAATTAACACTGCCCTCTTAATACATAAGAGCTCTTAAACTTGAGAATTGCTTAATTGCTAAATTGTAGAACTGCAGCTTGATGGAAATTACTGGAAATGTGGGCTATTCTTTAGAGTAATTTTAAAATTATGAAGTTGCGTCTAAAGCCCCATAAATAACTCAGAATCTTGAATCAAATTACCCTGAACTGTAAGTGCCATGGAAATGTTATTGCAGAAGCCGAGTGGCCATCAGTGCACTCTGAACTTTAGTTACCGTATTTCTTTTTTTGGACAGCACACAAAACAATATAGATTCTCATCTATGAAATGACAGACCTGCATCTACAACCCAAGTTTAAGTTTTTATTGAGATTATTGGGGCCTCAGTAAGTTTGTTTATGGTTCATCTTTAATATATACTCTTGTGTCTGTAATGTTTAGATTTTTTTTTAGATTTCTGATTAAATATTTTTTTATATTTATGAATTGTGCTTTGAGATCTCCTTTTTTCCCCCTTAACTTCAATATATTGAATTTCTGTTTTTAGGTTTGGCTATGTTTTAATTCCTTTAGTGCCAACGATATTTAAAAGAGAAGTGTGGGTTTCAAAAAAATATCATATTTACCTAGGTGGGTGCAGTATCAGTCCAATGCTGCATCTGTCCCCCACCACCTCCAAGGCAACCGTGGGTTGCAGAAAATAAATTTGCACAATTCTCCCTTCAACACAGACAGGGTTGACAGGGGAATCCCTCCTGCGCAGCAATTGTCTTCTCCCTGCAGGGAGGAGAGGGAGACAGTGATTATTACTAGTGGCTATAGCAGCCGACTGCGATAATTGCAAGCAAATCTGGTGGGCTGGTTGTACCCAAGTTAATCAATTGATCAACTTGGTACATTCAGCCTCAGGGCCGGTACAAGGGGTGGGCAGAAGGGAGGGATGCCCTGGAAGGGACCATTTACTGAAGAAAGGGGGGGCACAGTCAGGGCAGTCATGCTACTCTTAAGCCCTGCATTGCCCGCAGTTTTTCCGGGGAAACCTGAGCAGCCGATCACCCCCGCGCTCCCAAGCAGTGGACACATTATTAAAAGGAGAGAGGGACAGCTGTGGGCTTCATGTGCTTGAGCCGGCCCATCCCGATTCTCCCTCTGACAGAAGCTGTGGACCAGAGACAGGGAATGAATCAGAGCAGTGCTCTGTGTTCCTCCCTCCCCACCCCCCCTGACAGACCCGTGTAGCACACAGTCGATTAAAGTGTTGTGGCTGTGTGCTGGGTCTGATAGCTTGAGACTGGACTGTGATGCACCGCTGGGTCTGCTGTGATGAATACGTTCTGTCAGGTGAGATTGAGAAAGAACCGTGGAGAGATTTGAAAAAAAAAATGGGGGTACAGAGGTGAACGTGGATGGGGGTACAAAGGTGGATGGGAGAGTACAAAGGTGAATGTGGATGGAGGATACAGAGGTGGATGGGGGGTACAGAGGTAAATGTGGATGGGGGGTACAGAGGTGGACAGGGGGTACAGAGGTGGATGGGGTACAGAGGTGGACAGGGTGTACAGAGGTAAATGTGGATGGGGGTACAGAGGTAAATGTGGATGGGATACAGAAGTGGACGGAAGGATACAGAGGTGAGCCGTGGGTGTGGGGTATTGAGGTGGACGGGGGATACAGAGGTGAGCTGCGGATTGGGGGGGGGGGGGATACAGAGATGAGCTGTAGGGGACGGGAGTTTGCTTAAAGGAACACTAAAGGCAAAAATGTTTAAAAAAAAAGAAATAACAAACATGTTATACTTACCTCCACTGTGCAGCTCGTTTTGCACAGAGTGTCCCCGAACGCTGTCTTCTGGGGTCCCTTGGCGGCTGTGTCGCTCCTCCTCGCAAGAGCTTTCCACCTTCATGCGAGCTCGCTCGCATGGTGGAAAGCTTTTGCGGGCATTCTCCCGTGATACAGCGGTGGGCATAGCCGCCGACTGTATCACTCGGCCCCGCCCCCCGGCGTGTCGCGTTATCGAATGTGATTGACAGCAGTGCCAGCCAATGGTTGCACTGCTATCAATCCATCCAGCCTAGCCAATCAATGACCAGGCTGGGAACCGAAGAGGATCATAGGGACGCGCACAGGACTTTTGAGGGGTGAGGTAAGTAAAACGGGGGTTTGGGGGGGTGGTACCGTCAGATGTTTTTTTCACCTTAATGCATTAAGGTGAAAAAACATTTACCTTTACAACCCCTTTAATTAGCAATGGTATTGGTAATATGCAGGAGGAAGGGGGTTAATGCACTGTCATTGATGCGTTAGTATAAATCCCATCGTCTGTAGGCGCTGTAGCATTTCACAGCTTGGGGGGGCGCAGTTTTTCATCTTCACCCTGGGCACCGGATGACCTTGTCCCGACACTGTTCAGCCTGCTCACTAATGGTTTGAACTGCGTATGGCTGGCCTAAGACTGAGAGCTAAGTGGTCAAAGACCGTGATCGCTCAGTCCTCAGTGAGCAGAGAGCGGTGTCAGTCAATGACACTGTTCTTTTAATCCTCCAGCTCTCACTGCAGCACCAGGCTGTGGATGGAGCTGAGGCAGGCCCAAGTTGGGGGTCTAACCCCTTGTGTGTTTTTGGTAATTGATAAAACGTAGGGAGGACGGGACAATCTGTTACCAGAGACGCAGCCTCCTTTAAACTGAATAGACCTAGTCCCATACCCCTACGTATCAAACACACAGCTAAAGTTTTTTGTGTGATCCCCGCTCAATGTTACATACAGTATGTGGACCGATCAGATAATTGTCGAATAGCCTCCTGTCTATATTGCTCTGTGTTTAGGACAACAATCAAGCCTCCCTTATCTGAGTTGAGGACAGTGATTGTATCATCCTCACAAAGGTTTTTTTAATGCAAATCTCACTTCACTGGTGATGGTATCATGCCATACTGTCTCACCCTGTTGTGTCTGGTGTGCCAGAGCCGTCAGATCACGTTTAATGGCTTTTCACCCTTTCCTGGAAGTTGGGGATTATTTACACCTGGGAGATCACTGAAACTGATCATCTGCTTTGTTATTTGGACTTTATGGTGGATTATAGTTAACCCATAACTGTTCATAAGACTTATTGATTTATTTAATGTTCAAGGTTTCATCACTGTTTGTCATCACTTTCTTTGCACCATTTGCACTGGTTTCAGTGCATTTTTGAGGATGGCCTTAACCTGAAATATAATTTGCAGCAGTTTTTAAAGTTTTAAAGTTGCAAAACCCTTTACGGTCACCAGAAATCCAGTCAGGCAAAGGAATTGTTGGTTCAGATGGAGTTTTTGCAGCGGTGGTAGTAGAAGGAGATTGCACCTTGGTAAGTTCTGTGGCCATTTCCTGAACTTGATGGGATAAATGGCAAAGTTCCTGTGCAAACAACTGAGCCTGCTCAGGATCCATGATGGGTTTCTCTTTTTATGTATGGCTCGTGATAATGTCAGGCTAGGAGCAGATAACAGGTAACAGTTCAGGTGTGCTGATTATGCAGAGTTCAAAGAACAAGACCACATAGCATGAGCAGGTTCAAGCAGAGCAGGTCAGCTGGGACTTGTAGTTCACTGCTGCAGATGAAGGTAGATGTTGGCTGGGACTTGTAGTTCACTGCCGCAGATGAAGGTACATGTTGGCTGGGACTTGTAGTTCACTGCTGCAGATGAGATTAGATGTTAGCTGGTGCTTGTAGCTCACTGCTGCAGATGACGGTTGATGTTGGCTGGTGCTTGTAGCTGCAGATGAAGATACTACAGTAGAACCAGGCAAAGCGTAGTCTAAGCCAGTGTTTCTCAACTCCAGTCCTCAAGGCACCCCAACAGGTCATGTTTTCAGGCTTTCCATTTTTGCACAGGTGATTTGATCAGTTTCACTGCCTTAGTAATTACCACAGCCATTTCATATGAAGGAAATCTTGAAAACATGACCTGTTGGGGCACCTTGAGAAACACTGGCCTAGGCTAGGTGGGTCATACAGAGGTAGAAAACGGTCCAAACAGTACCGAATCAGAAGCAAGCAAGCAGGGTCAAACGAGGAGCCTTGTCCATAGATAAAAGCCTGCCAAAAAGTTGAGTCAATTCGTTTAAAGTTTTCTGTCACTAAGAAATTTATATTGATAAAGGTCCAAATTAGCTCTTCTTATCTTTTATTTGCATTACCCAGGATATACAGATAAAAAAAGCGTGGTTGTAAACCCATGAAAAATACAAAATAAACCATGCAGGACAAAGGCATAATGAGCTAGTATGCATAGCATACTAGCTCATTATGAAATACCTTAGATCGAAGCCCCCGCAGCAGTCCTGGGACATTGCTCTGGCATGTCTCCCGGAGTTATTTCCGGGTATCGCGTGCCCAGGCGCTTTGATTAGCCGGAGCCGTGATGATGTCACTCTCACGCATGCAGGAGCCGCCGGTAACGGCACATAAGCTGAAGAAACGGCACGCTAGGTCTATTTCTTCAGTGCACATGTGCCGATGACATTGGCACATGATGATACAGTGGATATCTCCTAAACCGTGCAGGTTTAGGAGATATCCACTGTACCTACAGGTAAGCCATATTATGGGCTTACCTGTAGTCAAAAGTGGTCTGTAAGGCTGCGTACACACGATCAAATCTATCTGCTGGAAACGGTCGAGCCGACGGATTTGGCCAGCCAACAGATTTGAAAGCATGCTTTCAAATCTGTCGGCTGGGAACCCGTCCGCCCGACATGTCTGCTGGTTAGCACGCTAAGGGGGATTTAAAAAAAAATAGGCAATGGGCTCTAAGGAAAATAAAACATGATGAATGAATGAATATGCCTCGGAACTTGCATTCAGATTATAATCAAAAGGAAATCCAAACCCATAATAATAAACTTTATGATAGGAGTTAGCCTAAAAGCTGGTCCTGCTCTGTGTTATACGTCCCACATCGTGCAAGGCATATGCAGGGACTGACACTACTAACCCCTTATATAGGCCCACCACGCAATTGTACAGCAGCGGAACGTCAGATGGGTACGTCTCCGGACACACGCTACAAAGGTACATTGATGATATCTTCATGATCTGGGATGGCACTAGGGAGGAACTGCATACATTTTTAAATCAAATTAGTCATGACTTTAACTTAAATTCAAGTTCACAATGGAATGCAGCCAGGAGAAAGTTACGTTCCTGGATATACAGATTGAGGTTGACAAACATGGGAGCCTCTTTTCTGATCTATACAGAAAGCCATCATCGGCTAATACCATATTGCATATGACTAGTGCCCACTAGTCTACTTTTTACTATAGGTAACCATATAATACGGCTTACCTGTGGATATCTCCTAAACCTCCACTTTAATACTCTTTACATCTGTGTATCCTAGGTAATAGAAATAAAAGTGTACAGCTTGGATAACAGTGTAAATTTACTGTCCCCTCAAAATAACTTAACACAGTATATGTCTAAGGCCTCGTACACACGATCGGACATATCCGATGAAAACGGTCCGCGGACCATTTCCATCGGATATGTCCGATCGGGAGTTTGATCCGATGGCGTGTACACACCATCGGATCAAATTCCCCGCCGCCAGACGGCGCGGTGACGCGGCGGTGACGTTGACGCCGCCACGTCACCGCACCAGGAAGTTAAACACTTCCGCGCATGCGCCGAATCCATTCGGCAGCGGCGTGGCGGCGGTGGGGGACGACATGTCTGCTGGTAAGTGTACTAACCAGCAGACATGTCGGGCGGACAGATTCCACCGGATAGATTTCAAAGCATGCTTTGAAATCTGTCGGGTGGAGAAATCTGTCCGCTAGCCCATACACACGAGCGGAGATGTCTGCTGAAACGGTCCATCGGACCGTTTTCAGCGGACATATCCCCTCGTGTGTACGAGGCCTTAAACTTTTTCCACAAGAAATAGCTGGTTGTTAAGCAGTGGGCTCGGAAGCCAGCTGCCCTCATCCTTAACAACCATGAGTCATTATCTGTCAGCGGGCTTCCCCCCGGCAAATTTTAAAAAAATGGTATAGTGTCCCCACCAAAATCCATACTAGACCCTTATCAGAGCATGCAGGTCATGAAGGGAAGAAAATAAGTCACCGCTCCAGGTGGGTCTGCTACACAATCACAGGCTAGCTCAGGATACCAAGGGTGCTGGCAGTGCACTAGGCAAGCATGGGGAATGAATGAAGGATGAGACAAGTAAAAATGCCCAAGATAACACAATGCCTAGGGTATCAAGAATGCATATACATCTGTGGGAACAGGGCAAAGTCAATGACTGGTAGTTTAGCATAAGCTAACAATAAGTCTGATTACTTGTATGTGGGTATATACATCCTGGGCTGCCATCAGGGGGGAACAGAGACCATGTTCCAATTCTAGAAAAAAAGGCAAGGAGAGAGGCGCCTCTGGGTGTAGTAGATTAAAAACAATTTAATTAAAAACAAACGTATCTCACTCACATTTGAGTAGTAACAGGTAAGCATGTAAAGTTAGTTGTTTCCTTGGAGTGGTGAGCTGTCATCGATTTGGGCTTTCTTCTGCAGTCTGTGGAAGCGCTGTGCAGGGAGGACAATGTGCTTGAAAAAGGAGTGCAGCAGCCAGTCCATTCGCTGCTGAAACTCAGAAACGCGTCGCATTTTGGTGACATCATCATCCTGCGTCTGCTCTTCATCCTACCATCTAAGCACCAGGTAGAGGATCGCACATCACAGCCTTCTTCAATCGCCCTATGATGAGGCAGTGTCCTCCCTGCACAGCGCTTCCACAGACTGCAGAAGAAAGCCCAAATCGATGACAGCTTACCACTCCAAGGAAACAACTACCTTTACATGCTTACCTGTTACTACTCAAATGTGAGTGAGATACGTTTGTTTTTAATTAAATTGTTTTTAATCTACTACACCCAGAGGCGCCTCTCTCCTTGTCTTTTTTTCAATGAATGAAGGATGGTTTGCTGCACTCCAAGAACCATTGAGGTTGTCTTTATTAAACGAACAGCAAATACATCAAGGGTTACAGCAATAGAAACAAGGGAACAGCCGACGCATTTCGCACTGGATTAGTGCTTACTCGTGGCTTAAAGGGGGGGCAGTGAGGACCCCCCTCCTGAACCATACCAGGCCACATGCCCTCAACATGGGGGGTGGGTGGGAGCTCTGCGCCCCCTACCCCAAAGCACTTTGTCCCCATGTTTTTTTTTTATATAATCTTTATTTTGCAAATTTTCAGGGAAAAAATCATACAAACAGACAGCCAACATGGCACGTAAAGAGAAGGGGTACAAAGACAACGCACGGTACATCAGATCCTTTACAGGAACATTAGGATCAGCTGGGGCAAAATACAATCCCAGGGTGCGCCCGCATTTAATGGCATGACGGGAGGAGAGGCAAACAAAATATGAAATACAATATATCTTCACTCTATCGTGGAACACCTCCGCTGCCACACCCTGGCACACCCCTGTGAGAGAAAGCACCCCCCCTCAGGTAGCAGCAGGCGGTGCCTATCTCTAGTACCCGATTCATGTGCAGCATGGAACAGGGGGGGGGGGGGTAAGAAGGGGAGACACAAGGGGACGGAGAGCAGAGAAAAGAGTACAAGAAAGATAAGACAGAAAACAGAGGGAAGGGGGGAACATCTGCTGCAGAACTGAATTAGATAATAAGAAAACAACTATCACAACTAGGCCTTAACAACTATATATACCAAAGGCTTTACTATCAGCTTTTCAAGTCATCCTAATCCCCCAAAGGGGTTGCCCCCGTAGAGGGTCCCGGGGCAGCGAGTACATCCGGACCGGCGTAGTGGATCCACGTGGCCCAGATAGAATAAAATTTATCGTATTTATCTTTGCACTGCGCCATCCACTTCTCTGCGGCCATAATTTTATTCACCAAGGCCACCCATTCAGAACGGGTCGGTATTCGTGGCGTCTTCCAGTAAATCGGGATCAGCCTGCGGGCCGCATTGAGCAAATGAGGCAGTGTAGACTTACGGTAAAAACTAACCGGGACAGTGGGGAAATGGAGCAAGGATTCCAACGGGGAGTCAGGTAGCTCCACATCTAGAATGCGTTTGATCTGCTCATGGACGTCTCTCCAGAAGGGACGTATCTTAGGGCACTCCCACCAAATATGGAGGAAGGTGCCCTTTTGGCCACAGTCCCTCCAGCATGCATCAGAAAGAGCAGGGTAAATTTTAGCAAGCTTGGAGGGAACCCTGTACCATCTGGTCAGGACCTTGTAGCTATTTTCCTGCATCCTTGTGTCCACCGTGCTCGAGTGTGGGAGCTTATATATGTGATCCAGCTGAGGCTTGGAGAAGACGCACCCGAGGTCCCCCTCCCACTCCCGTATAAACCCCGGTTTCCCCTCAACATGTAGGGATTGTATCAGGGAGTACAATAGGGAAATAGCATGAGGGACCGCGGCAGGGGACATACAGAGCCGCTCAAAGGGAGACGCTAAGGCCGGTGACCTAACCCCCCGGGGCAGAGTGGTAAGGAAGTGGCTGATTTGCCGATAGCGCCAGTCATCCATGGGAAATGAGCCATACCGTTCCCGCAATGTGGCCAAAGGCAGCACACCCTGGTCCTGGGCAAACCGGCCACATCTGGACTCCCCATCCGCCGCCCACGTCCGGAAAAAGGAAGGGTGTTCCCCCGGGATGAACCAAGGGAAGCCGCTTAAAGGCGCAAGTGGGGAGGTCGGCAGCGCGAGCTCCCCATCCTTGTTAAGAACATCCCAGAGCGCCAGAGCGTGAGTAGCCAGCGGGGAGACCAGCGCCGACAGACCCCTATTTTCCTTAGGCACCCAAGGGGCGTGGGACAGGTTTCGTCCTGCCAGGAACTTGTCGAGGGCAACCCACAATTTGTGCTGCACCCCGTGATACCAATCCAAAATGCGCTGCAGGGCTACAGCTTCGTAGTACCTGCGGATTACCGGGACTCCCAGCCCACCCGCCGATTTTGGGCGCTGTAGTGTGCGGAGTGCCAGCCGAGGGCACTTCCCACTCCAAATATACTGAATGAATAAACTATTGAGACTTGAGAAGAAGGCCCTGGGCAAATCAATCGGCACCATCTGTAGAAAAAACAAAATCCTGGGGAGTACATTCATTTTCAGCACACTGACTCGGCCCATCCAAGAAAACGCCACTTTGTCCCACCTCTTTAGGTCCAATCTAATAGCAGAGAGTAGTGGCGCGAAATTGCAACCATAGAGTTGAGAGCAATTGGCGGGTAGGTGGATCCCTAAATACTTCAGCGATGAGTGGCACCAAGTAAAGGAGAAGGCAGACTGCAGCTGATTACGAAGGCCCGGGGTAATATTTAACGATAGGATCTCTGACTTGGAATAATTTATCTTAAAATTAGACAGGA
This sequence comes from Rana kukunoris, assembly GCA_029574335.1. Taxonomy (NCBI): domain Eukaryota; kingdom Metazoa; phylum Chordata; class Amphibia; order Anura; family Ranidae; genus Rana; species Rana kukunoris. The sequence goes on along the minus strand of CM056058.1, from coordinate 46,136,176 downwards.
GATTGAATTCACCCAACTCTGCCATGATGTTAGGCAGCGAGATCAGTGGGTCGGAGACGTAAAATAACACGTCGTCCGCATAGGCAGATAATTTGTGTTCCCTCGGGCCTACCGTAAAGCCTTTAATGCTGTCATTGAGGCGAATCCGATTGAGCAATGGTTCGAGCGTCAAGGCAAATACCAGGGGTGATAAAGGACACCCCTGACGCGTCCCATTGCCAATCGGAAAGGCGTCCGACAACAGCCCATTCACCTTTACCCGAGCGGATGGAGAACTGTACAAAGAGGAGATCCAGGCCAGCATATTAGGGCCTAGGCCCAGCCTGTTCAGAACTATAGTCATGTACGTCCAGTCCACCCGGTCAAATGCCTTTTCGGCATCAGTCGAAAGCAAGAGACACGGGTGTGTTGTCGCCTGCGATTCAACCCAGTGGATCAACTGGAGCGCCCTATTGGCATTATCCCTAGCCTCCCTGCCCATGATAAAACCTGTTTGGTCGGGATGGATAACCGAGGGCAGTACCGGCTTAAGTCTATTGGCCAAAATTTTGGCCAATATCTTAATATCCGTATTTAAAAGGGATATGGGTCTGTAGCTGCTTGGTAACGAATGATCTTTACCCTCCTTTGGCAGAACCGATATGTGCGCCGCTAGCGCCTCTGGTGGCATGGCCGTTCCTGAGGCCAGTGCGGTAAAGTAGGCACACATGGGCCCTGACAGTATGTCCACATATTTTTTATAATACGCGTTCGTATACCCATCCGGGCCCGGGCTCTTCCCATTGGGGAGGTCTTTGATTACTGCCTGGATCTCCGCTACGGTAATAGGTGCATCAAGCTGTTTGCCCGTTGAGGCCTTCAGCTGTGGAAATTGTGCCTCCGTGAGGTATTGGTGAACCCGCGCCACCCGTTGTGCTTCCGAGACTCCGGGTAACGTATCCGGAAGATGATACAACTGGGCATAAAAGTCTTTAAACGTCGCCGCAATTTTGGACGAGTGTACCACCATCGCCCCCGTCGCAGACTTAAGTTTATGAACATGTCCCGCCTCTCGCTGCCCCCTTAGGGCCCTAGCCAGCATCCTCCCACATTTATTCCCAAATTCGTAGAACTTGTGAGTCAGGTATCGCAGCCGCGCCCGAATTTTGGAGTCCAGCAGGTCCGCCAAGGCCTGACGAATGGAGGCCAGCTCCGCCGCCACCACCGGGGAAACCTTTTTTTTGTGGGTGAGTTCCGCAGCTCGCAGTTTGGCTAACAGGGTTTTCAATTCACCCTCCCGAGCCCTCTTCAAACGCGCCCCCTGGGATATCAGCTCTCCCCTAACTACCGCCTTGTGGCCCTCCCAAATGGACCCCATGCTTACCTCCCCAGGAGTATTTTCTGCAAAATACAGGGATATGGTGTCTGAGATTTGCTGGAGAGCGACGGCATCATCAAGGATGCCATCGTTCAAGCGCCAGGTCCACGTCCGTGCCTCTACCGAGAGGGAGTGCAAGGAGATGGATACCGGCGCGTGGTCGGAAATGGTAATGGATCCAATGGAGGCACTGGTTAATGAATCGAGGGAGAATTGGTCCATCAACAGGAAGTCTATACGAGTATAGACATTGTGTGTGGCTGAGAAATAGCTATAATCCCTGTCAGTAGGTCGGAGCAGCCTCCAGCAGTCCACCAAATGTCGAGACTGCAGGGACTTTCTGAAGCGCCTCAGGAAGGCAAATGAGTGCACCGATCGGCCGGAGGAAGTATCCACCAGAGGGTCGGGGCAAACATTAAAGTCTCCGCCCAGGATGAGAAGGCCATCCCGAAAGGTAGACAAGGACTCCAGTACGGATTCTAAAAAGGCAATTTGGCCAGTGTTCGGGGCGTAGATCGTAGCGAGGGTAAATTTACGACCAGAGATGGTGCCCTTGACAAACACAAAACGACCCTCGGGGTCCAGCAACTGGTCCACCAGGACGAAGGGACAATTTTTGTGGATCGCTATAGCAACCCCCCCGGACTTGGGACGAGGGGAGCTGCTAAGGAACCAGGATGGGAAGAGGTGTGTGGGGAGGCGGGGGATCGAGTCAGTGCGGAAATGCGTCTCCTGTAAAAAAAGAATACGTGCCCCCATGCGTTTCATCTCAAGCCACAACTTACTGCGTTTCATCGGGGAGCCCAGGCCACGAACATTATAGGAGACGACTTTCAAGTCAGCCATAACCGGAGATCAGGAAGAAGCGCCGACGACCCACGGACGAGAAGGGGGGCCAACCACCCGTACGTCTCTGCCATCAGCCTGGAGCACACAGACAAGCCTAGGGAATAGAGCATAGTTACAGCAGGTGAACCACACACAAAAACAATGTAAAATAACAAGCCCAAAAGGGCGCAACCTAGTGCAATAGTACCACCAGTCGGGTGCCGCCCCCGCCTCCCAGGAGCTGAGAGACGGCGGCGGCCAGCGAGCAGAGGTATTCCCAAAAAAGGGAGCATAACTCCAGGGGAGTCGACCTATTGGGGGGTTAGTGACACGGCACAAAGAGCGAGTCCGTCACGGGACCCGCGATTTGTCAGAACAAAAAACAAAAAAAAAAAAAAAAAATATTTATAGCAATCCCTGAGCCCAGGGGAGATTTATGCAACGGCGGCTGGGGGGAGACAGCTACAACAGTGTCACAGGGTGGTTCAGCGACCCAGTCCATCAGAAGCATCAGATCTCACTGCCCCCTGTGGAGAATGGGGGAGCGGGGTGTGTCCAGGCGGGCCCCTCCTGGGGCCACGATGTCGTTTGCGGCGACGGGCAGGGAGCCACGGTTCAGGGCGGTTAGGCAGGGGTATGGCCGGTGACGACCTCCAATCCGGAATGTCCACTTGAGGTAGTCCTAGGGACTCCAGGAACCGTGGTAGATCATCTCTGTTGCGTAGCACATGCGACCGACCATCTTTAGTCACAGAGAGGCTGAACGGAAAGCCCCATCGGTACGTCAGCTGGGCCTCCTGCAGGACCTCCAGAAGGGGCCTGAGAGCACGGCGCTGCATCAGTGTACGCCTGGACAGGTCCGGGAAGAACGACAACTTTGCACCATCAAAGTCCACATATCTGACCCCCCTGACCTGATTCATAATGCGTTCCTTGAGGGAATACTTGTGTAGCTTACAGATAATGTCTCGTGGCTTGTCAGGATCCTCTGAGGGAGGGCGTAGAGCTCGGTGCGCCCGGTCAATTTCAATGTGGTCTGGGGCATGACGACCCAAGATCTGTTTAAAGATACCCTGTAAAGTAGGGACAATATCCCTGGGACCTGTCGCTTCAGGTAGGCCTCTGACACGGATATTAACTCTGCGGCTCCTGTTCTCAAAATCGTCCATCTGATCAATCAGGGCCTCAATCCTGCGGTCTTGCCTCTCACAGTGTTCAGTAAGAGCCTGTAAAGCAGGGGCAGTTTCTTCCCAGTGCGTCTCTAGTGTTTCCACTCTACCCCCCAGATGAGCTGTATCAACCTGCAGGTCTGCAATGTCCTGCCTCAGGGCCTTCTCCACAGTCTGAGCGAACCGCTCTAAGTCGGCCTTAGTGGGGAGGGAAAGCAAGTGGGAGCGGACATCCTTATCCATCCATGGATCGTCCCTCGATCCAAGCTCATCAATGCTTTCAGAGCCGGATGGGGACGGGGAGTGAGGCTGGGCAGAGACATGCACCAGAGGGGAGCTAATGGGTGATGGAGGCCTAGCAGCGTGGGAGCCGAGCGCCATCTTGGCTGTACTTGCCGGGTCACTGCGGGCTCCAAAGAAGGCGTCCAATGATCCGGATCGTCCCCGCGATGTCCGCTGAGGCTGCGGGGACGTCTTACGTTTTGATGGCATCTCGTGCCGCCGAAAACCCCCCAGGGAATCCGCCGTATGCAGTGCGGAAGTGCGCGGGACTCACGGAGCTCCGAGAGAGCACGTCCTCACACGATCATGCCGTGGCCACGCCCCCTTTGTCCCCATGTTGATGGGGACAACGGCCTCTTCCTGACAACGCTGGGCTGTGGTTGTTTAGGTATGTGGGTGGGGGGCTTATTGGAATCTGGAAGCTCTCTTTAACAAGCGGGGCCCCCAGATCCCAACCCCACCCATGTGAATGGGTATCGGGTACATAGTACCCCTACCCATTCACCAAAAAAGTGTAAAAAAATAATAAAATCACACATTTAACAAATCCTTTATTAAAAAATAAACAGTGTCCCCCGAAGTAGATCTGTTGTCAATCACACCGCCCGCTGACTCGAAAAATAAATAAAAAGGAAAAAAATTGCTCTCACCGACACGGAAGAGCAGTTTTATATTATTTTTATTTTTTTGTTGGGTCAGCCAGCAGTGTGATTGACAACAGATCTACTTTGGGGGACACTGGTTTTTATTTTTTAATAAAAGAGTTGTCAAAAGCAGTCTCTCTTTTTTTTTATTATTTTTTTGTTGAATGGGTATGGGTACGATGCACCCGATGCCCGGTCACATAGGGAGCGGGATCTTGGGGCACCCTTGTTAAAGTGGGCTTCCAGATTCTGATAAGCCCCTCGCCCGCAGACCCCAGTCCAGTGTTGTCCGGAAGAGACCCTTTGACAAGGTGCTTTGGGGTGGGCATGTGGCCTGGTATGGTTCAGGGGGGGGGGCATTTGCTCACCCCCTCTTTCCTGACCTGCCAGGCTATATGCTCAGATAGGGGTGTGGTATGGATTTTGGGGGGAACCTGAGCGTTTTTTTGTTTTAACATTTTTCTATTGCCGGGCAAACGTGGGGTTCCTCTACTCTCGTGAAAAACTGCCTTCAACTTGCTGGCTACAGAAACTGCTGGTACTGATGTATTCCATTCTGGTATTTTCTCTTTTAGGGCACAAAACAAGTAAAAAATGCGCAGGAAACACAATGCCTTAGGTATCAAGTCAGCATATATATATATATATATATATATATATATATATATATATATATATGTATAAAAACAGGGCAAAGTCAGTGAATGGTGGTTTAGCATAAACTGACGAAAGTCTGTGGTTATTTAGATGTGGGTACATACTCTCAGGGCTGCCATCAGGGGGGAACAGAAACCATGTTCCAGATTCTAGAAAAAAAGGCAAGGATAGAGGCGCTTCTGGGTGTAGTAGAATAAAAGTAATTTAATTGAAAAGCATAAACATCTTACTCACATTTAGGTAGTGACAAGTTAGCATGTAGAGATAGTTTCCTCTGCAGTCTGTTGGAGCGCTGTGCGGGGGGGATATCACTTCACCATAGGACGATCGAGGTCGGCTGTGATGGAGGGTCCTTAACCCGAGGTGTGGAGCGCAAAATGGAGAGCAGACGCAGGATGATGACGTTACCGATAATGCAACACGTTTCCGAGTTTTCGAGCAGCGAGTGGATTGGCTGCTGCACTCCTTTTTCAAGCATGAAGGAAACAGGGAGGGGAGCTCGTTTTTAAAGTTCCGGAGGGGGAGGAGACTGGGTGGAACGCAATTGGATATGCAAAGGGCCGTGTCGGGGGAGGAGAGGAATGAAGGGGAAGACTGGGCTGAAAAACGAAGGTGTATGCAATAGAATATACAACGGGGTGTGGCGGGGGAGGATGAGAGAACACGGAGGAACTAGTAATAGGATAAGCAGAAGTGAAGGAGGAGATGAATTATAATAAGAAAGGTTAGATTGGATAAAGGGGAGAAAAGCAGTAAATTAGATGGATATGAAGGGTAATGGGCCGGCGAACGGGGCGGCTCTGACGACAGAGTGCATTGGAAAGTTTTTTAAAGAAGTTTTTAGGATAATGGTATGGTGATATCATGACGGCATATGAATAAAATATATATATATATATATATATATTTATGGTCGTGGCCCTCTGACTGAGAGTGATGTGGATCACATAAACACGCGACAAGACTTACAACATAAATAGACCTGAAGTGTGCCTTGGTGGTCTGGTCAGTATGCCAAGAAAAGGGGGCATACCCAAAGTAAGTAATGGGTAGTTATTTGAAGAAGGATATGCTGAGAAGTGCCCTGAAAAAGGGAAGGGCGGGAGGGTGTCGAATGCGATTGAATGCGCAGACTCACGGACATGAGGTGAGCTGGGAAGAGTCGGCCCAGTGACGTGTAGTACTGCACACTGAACCGACAAAGAGCATGTGTGAGTGGGCTGCTTAAATACCCTCCGGGCCCCTCCCATAAACTCAGGCCACCATACTGGCCTTCTTATTTATGGTCGTGGCCCTCTGACTGAGAGTGATGTGGATCACATAAACACGCGACAAGACTTACAACATAAATAGACCTGAAGTGTGCCTTGGTGGTCTGGTCAGTATGCCAAGAAAAGGGGGCAAAAGACTCAGATAGGGAAATAGCTTATATTGATTTCTTGTATTTATTGAGCCAGCTTGGTAAAGGCTTGTGCCATTCCTTCCTGAGGATTTGGGATGTATGTGGCAAAACAAGGAGACTTCCCATCAGCCTGGTATCTTGATTACGTGGTATGGTACTCCCTGTTGGGAGGCAGCTGAGGCTGCTCTAATTCAGAAAGAATGTCCTGAGAACAGACTGGGATTTGAAGCCCAAGTTGCTTAGGATTCTGACATGCTTGACAAACTGGCTGCCACTCAGGGAGCTGGTTTAGAAAGGGTAGCAACGAGCTACAATCAGATTGGCTGGGTAGATGGAGCAGTAGTCGGTCAAGCACCGTCACTGGGAGTCAGGCATTGTTAGTCTGAAACAGGTTGATGTCAACCCCCGGGGCTGGTTTGTTGCGTTTGCAGACTGAGAGTGTAGGGGTTCGAAAGCGAGTCGGGTGGCGTCGGAGCAGTGTGACTGCCGGAGCCACTGACTGTAAATTCGTAGAAGGTCTAGTAGATGGCTGCTTGGATGACTATGCTGGGCAAGGCCCTAAATGGGGAACGAGTAAGGATTTCTGACATGTCCCTAAAGAGGGCACTCTTGAAAGGTAGGCGCTCGCTACTGACTACAGGTTGGTGCTTCTGTATGCTCTGTAGAAGGGACTTGACTGCATGGGCTCGAGAATACTGACAGTTTACTGGGGTCCTGCAGGGACAGGAAATGCTGGACGCCATCTAGATATGGCGTGATAGTATTGTGAGAAAGGGTTAGCTGCGTGTGGCAATACGATATGAATGCTAGGAAGTGTCTAACGTTGCCTATTGCTGCTCCGAGACAAGTGGCCAAAAATTAGCAGTTAGTGTTCCAAGCAGTGCGATAGGCCTTCAGTGTGTTGCGTGCCAAGGAGTGGTTAATAAGCTGGGTTGAGTTGGTGAGATGCTACTTCAATCCATCGTCAGCAATGACCAGGGTGGGACAGGGATGGTTATTGGGTCAGCTCCAGGCTCTTGCTGGAAAAACAAAGTAAGGTTGTAATGGGACAGAGCGTCAGCTGCGATTTTGCATTTGCCTGGAACATGTCTACAGAAGATATTAAACTGGTGACAAAGTGACAGCTGCGCGAGCCTGCGCAGGAAGGACGTGATGGGGAGCGGCTTGATCTACCTTAATTGATGAAGTCGGCTGTGGCCTGATTGTCTGTGGTGAAGAACACTGTCTGTCCAGTTCAAGTGTGGCCCCAAACCTGGGCAGCTGCCACAATGGGGTACAGCACGAGACGTGATGAAGACTGGGTGAAGCAGAAATTTAAGAGAATTTCTGGGGGCCAAGGTTTGGAGAACCAGTGGCGGACGAAAAATGCACGCAAAAGCCTGTGGTGGCTCGGCTGACACTGCCGGGATGAAGATTAAAATGCTGTTCTATCAGGTGGGGAAGTTGTCCCACATAGCTAAGTCTGCTACTGATGCTTGGTCTAGTTTAAGAACTTGGACTGGATCTTGCATTGGTGTGAGAAAATCAAGACAATACACAGGTGCTCAACAAGATGATATACGTGCACTCACTGACCAACGTGCACTCGCTGGCCAACGTGCACTCGCAGACCAACGTGCACTCGCAGACCAACGTGCACTCGCAGACCAACGTGTACTCGCTGACCAACGTGCACTCGCAGACCAACGTGCACTCGCAGACCAACGTGCACTCACAGACCAACGTGCACTCGCTGGTGCTGGATGGAAACCTGAACTAACTGCAGGGAAAAAGACAGGGAAAAGATGAGTGGCCCGCGTGCCACTAAAGATGAATGGCCAACTGGGTGCCACTGTGTGTTTGTTTGGCTGATTGTCACTGAGGTGTGTTTGCAAGTTCAGTTTGTATTCGGGTTTGCACGTAGGTGTGAACGGGCGTTAGGTTGCTGAGACGAGATTGTGTGGTTGCAAAGGTGTAGACGAGTTTTTGCAATGGTAGCTAGAGACTGATATGTTTGCAGGCGAGGGTGGTGTCTCAGTTTGCTAATTTGTATAGTGTCAACGTTGCTGAGACAATATTCCCCCCTTCTGAGACAATTTTTTTTTTTTTTATGAAAACGACTGTGAATGAAACGCTGGTAAACATGAGTTACCACATCTGACTGTGTTTACAAGCTGTTACAGGCATTGGCGTTTCGAATGCCTTTGAACATCCGTCTGAACCCATTTTTTTTTTTTTTTTTCGAGAAGGTTTCTGAACTCAACTGCCTAGAAATGACTACAAATGATCCTGTGTACATGTACTGATAAGATAACATAGAGGAGTGATTGGGGATCCTGTGTAGACGTACTAATAAGATAACAAAGAGGAGAGATCAGGGGCGGCTGAAAAACACCCATTTTTCTGGCTGCAAGGGTCTCAATGAATGCCATGTTGCTGGGGCGAGACTGCGTGGTCACAAAGGTCTTTGATGAGTGGGAGGTTGCTCGAGACGGTATTGCGTGGTTGCAAGGCTCTCGATGAGTGTGGGGCTGCTGAGACGGTATTGCGTTTGCAAGGGCCTCAACAATGGTGTGAGGCTGCCGAGACGGTATTGCGTGGTTGCAAGGGCCTTGATGAATGTGGGGCTGCTGAGATGGTATTGCGTTTGCAAGGATCTCAACAAGGGTGTCAAGCTGCTGAGACGGTTTTGCGTGGTTGCAAGGGCCTTGATGAATGTAGGGCTGCTGAGATGATTTTGCGTGGTTGCAATGGTCTCAACAGGTGTCAGGTTGCTGGGCCGAGATTGCGTGGTGGCAACGTTTTTTTTTTTTTATATATATTTTTTCTTTGCGTCAAGGGTGTCAGGCTGCTGAGATGATTTTGTGTGGTTTCAAGGGTCTCGATGAGTGTGGGTCTGCTGAGACGGTATTGCGTTTGCAAGGGTCTCAACAAGGGTGTCAGGCTGCTGAGACGATTTTGCGTGGTTGCAATGGTCTAAACAGGTGTCAGGTTGCTGGGCCGAGATTGTGTGGTGGCAAAGTTTTTACTTATTTTTTGCACTTTAATATTTAATTTTGCTTTTTTTTTAATTTATTTTTTGCGTTTTTATATATCTTTTTTTTTATTTTTTTTGCCTTTTGTAAGGGTCATGTGTTGCAAGGGTCTTAAGGGTGTCAGGCTGCTGAGACGATATACGAGTGGTTGCAAGGATGTCAATGAGTGTGAGGGCTGCTGAGACGATATTGCGTTTGCAAGGGTCTCAACAAGGGTGTCAGGCTGCTGAGACGATTTTGCGTGGTTGCAACGGTCTCAACAGGTGTCAGGTTGCCGAGGGGCTGAGATTGCGTGGTGGCAAAGGTTTTTTTTTTTGCGGTTTTTTTTTGCGTTTTTTTGCGTTTTTATATTTATTCATTTTTTTATTTTATTTTGCGTTTTGTAAAGGTCATGTGTTGCAAGGGTCTAAACAAGTTACTGAGTTTCTAAACAAGTTACTGAGAAAGAATAGAAACACCTGGTTTGTTTGTACCTTAAGCAAGCAGTATAAGGTAGAGGACAACGCCTGTTTGAATCGTAGGTTCCATAGGGGCCACTAATGAGCAATATGGGAGACAACGAATGGTAGCAAATTGATAGGACATAAAGAATGTAGTAACAAATTTTTTTGCGACAGTGGGCCATGCGAGTGAGTTTGTGGCGGACTGTGGCTGGAGTGAAACATGTAGGAAAGGTGTAGCGTGATGCCATGCATGGGGCAAAACAACAAGGTTTGGTGTAGAAAATAGAACACGAGAAGTGCGTACGAATATTTTATAAGCTTCACTGTGGGAACCGAGCATATGATGCGGATGACACCATGAGTGGCCAGGAATTTTGACATGACAAACAAGCTAACGAATCCTACCTGGGACAGTGAACATGCAACTGGGTTTGCTTGGACTGGAGTGGATGTGCAACACATCCGAAGAGTTTGGTGTGGCGCCATGCATGACGCACAGGCAATAACTTTGGTAAATAAATGAGAGAGAAGAACCGTGTACAAACAATTCGTAAGTTCCGCTGCGGAAACTAAAAACGCACGGCATGGGGGAAACATAGAAAGGCAATGGTGGAAAGTATGCAATGTATCTGATACAAAACGGTTATAAAGAGAAATGACTGATACAAAACGGTTGTAAAATGCATGAAACAAATCCGATACGAATCGAAAGTAAGGAGTGTTGAATAAATCTGCTGTGAATTGGTTGTATAGTGTATGCTACTCCTTGCTGTGAAACCGAACACCTACCAGCCACCCATCCCCCCAGGCTAATCAAGTGCAGACAAGGCAGCAGGTGAGTTCAATTACCACCTCAATCTGCCAAAGAACCCATACAAAGAATATATGCTAATCTCCAAATGAATGAGACAGCAAGCACTGAATATACAAATACATAGTTTGTTTGGCAGGAGGAAGTTACAAATGTACCAAGCTTGTAACTAAGATGTTAGAACATGAGCAACAATAAGTCAGAGGCAGATTTTTACAAAACAAATGCAGGATAGGAAGCATAACGAATTGCAAGATTGCACAAGATACAAAAGGTTTGAATACAACCTGCAACAGTAAGAAGAAGCCGCAATGCACTTGCGATGTCGAATGCGATTGAATGCGCAGACTCACGGACATGAGGTGAGCTGGGAAGAGTCGGCCCAGTGACGTGTAGTACTGCACACTGAACCGACAAAGAGCATGTGTGAGTGGGCTGCTTAAATACCCTCCGGGCCCCTCCCATAAACTCAGGCCACCATACTGGCCTTCTTATATATATATATATATATATATATATATAAATATGTCTATAAATATATCTATGAGTATGAAAGTAAGTAGGAGAGGGGGCAAGTGAGGATAGAACTTGCTTTGGAGACTAAGGGGTATAATCGATGGAGGTATGGGAATTATCTGAAGGGAATAAGGTAATTTTTTTACATAAGTTATACTATGGTTGATAAGAAGGGTAGGGGTATATTATACCGCAACTTAAAGAGAATAATAGATTGGCCAATATAAATATAGGGTTAGGAAGGGGGAAAGGATAGGACGAGCTGGGGGATGGAGGAAGGATGGCGGATATAGGATCTAAAGGGTCACATTTTTACCAACAACCTCCACACACCTAATATCGTCTTTTTTGGGAGGTACATCGATGATATTATAATCATCTGGGATGGCCCCCAAGATTCCATCCAACCCTTTGTGGAACACTGTAATAACAACAACTACGGCTTGTCTTTTACTTTTTCCTCCAACCCCTCCACCATGGCCTTCCTAGACCTCGAGCTAAGACATGAAGATAACATCATCTGTGCCAAAAACGACACTAAGCCTACGGCAGGCAACTCCTACTTGCACTACAAAAGCGGTCACTTACCTAAATGGACCAAAAATATCCCCAAAGGAGGGGCGTGGCTTGGACATGGCCGAGTAGAGTCGCGTGAGAGAGGAGCTCCCGGCCACCTTCTAACTTCCCGGACACTTCTAGCTCTATTTTCTGCAGTATGCTCTCAGCCAAGAGACGGACAACTAAAAGGAACAAGAAGAAACATAGCCCGACCACACCAGCCCCGCTCACGGGTGATATTCAGAGACTTTTCAGGCTCTCACAGTCCGGGTCCCCAGAATTCAAGATGGCGGGCCCTCGTGTGCCCCATCCTCAACGAGTGGAACTGGCGGGGACGGCGTCCCCGGAGAGCAGTCGGAGCCCGGTACTTTGTCCTGGCTCCCCGACACCTTCATCTGCTGACCCGTGGAGTGAGAGACCAGTGCCACCAACGTACAGAGCGGATCCTGAGCTGTTGGCCATACTACAGGCACTCCCCACTAAGACGGACATCGAGTCCCTGGTCGGCCGAGTAGAGGCTGCTCACAGGAAAGAGATACAGACGATGAAGCAGGAGGTGCAAGCCCTAAGCGCTAGACTGACAACGGGGGAATCCTCCCTGTCCTCGCTAGATGCGAGACTGACAGCTTTAGAGTCCTCATGCAGCACCCAGGCCGAGTCGGCGGTGGAGCTTCAGCTCCGCATGGAGGAAATTGAGGACCGGAGCAGAAGGAACAATCTGCGGATCCGGGGCCTCCCGGAGGCCACGGGCCCTGAGGACTTACCGGCCACTGTGATTGACATCTTCAGAAAGGCAGCGGGGGATCACTTGCCGGAGCGGGTGGAGCTTGACCGTGTACATAGATCGCTGGGTCCCCGCTCGTCGGATCCGGCGAGACCCCGAGACGTGATCTGCCGGCTCCACCACTACTCCCATAAAGAAGCCGTGGCCCGTGGAGCCTGGGAAGCCGGCGACCTGGAATTCGATGGGGCATCCGTGAAGATCCTACCTGACCTCTCCAGGGCAACGCTGCAACGCCGCGCTATCCTGAGGCCGCTCCTGGACCTGGCCAGGAGATGCAATGCCACCTACCGCTGGGGGTTCCCCCTGTCTGTCACGTTCACCAGAAACCAGAGATCGCTCATGCTGCGCTCACCGGAGGCCCTGCCGGAGCTGTTTGTCTTCCTAGAAACGGAGCCCATCGACGTGCCGGACTGGCTATGTTACCTGCCGCGTTCCCAGGGACGTTCGGGCCCAGCGAGATCCCGCGCCGACCAGTTCCCGAGACCGCAGGGGAGTAGGCGCCGCCAGCGCACTGTTTCCCAAGACGATCATAAGGAGGCGTGAGTACTTGCCGTAAGGCTCTAATACCTGCTGTTGCTGCACCCCCGCCCTCTGATGTTGCACACCTCCACTGTCTTGCCCGCTGTGTTACACACCCCCCTGGCCCCCAGCACGTTTGACGAGTCCCTAGCCCTGTTTTCTAGCCTGCCCCCACTTGTTGGCAATTCTCCCTGGGTCCCATGCGGCTGGCGGCTCGCCCCCCTTGGTGGTGCACTGGGCCCCCCTCTGGATCTCATGATCGTTCGAACTGATGGCCTGGCCCCCTTGCCCGGCGCGCCACCCGCACCTTGACTGTCTGCTGCGGGTGAACTGTGCGCTTATCACAAACGCTCCGCATTGTGTGCTCTGTCCTCCTGTCCTATGTCCCGGAGCCCTGAACTGTGGTAGGGGGGGGGGGGTGGGGGTTGGAGACGCTGCGCATTCCCGCCGTGCTATTTCGTTAGGGGTGGGGGTCCTGCCGGGGCGACCGAGGGTGGGGGTCACATTGTGCCTCTAGGAGATGTGGTGGAGACCCTGTCTATCCGGAGACTCTGCCGAGGGGGGTGGGGGGTCACCGGGGGATTCTGGCGGGTGGCGTTGATTGGGAGCCCGGTGGGTTCTGGGTGTTGACGAGGGGAGTGGGTCCCTGGGGCTCCGGGCGGGGTCCCCCCCCCATGCCGGTACGGATGGTTAATGTTTGTGCCTTTTGACTAGGGGGATACTGTGCAGTGGGAAGGGAGTGGGGGACTAGATGTTTATGCTTTTGATTGTTTGCTCCTCGCGGGGCGGGGGAGGTGAGCGGGTGGCATGAAGATCCTTCTGTTACATCTTAAGATGAGGGGATATATTTTTGTATGTAACGGACTGCTGCTGGGGTGCATCAATGTCTTTGATAAGGGGCTTTACTGTTGACTGTTCATTTTTTGTGGTTTACTGTTTTCTGTTCTCTCATTTGTACTGGAGGGTGGATGGGAGGGATGGGAGGCCCGGGACCTCCTCCACTGGCTGTGGACCACCCCCTTCCCCCCATTAGGCCCAGTATACACCCGGTTTCCCGGGAGTGTGTACACTTCAAGTCTAGAGACTTGTATATTTAGCACTAATTTTCCTTCCCCCCTTGGGGTTGTTTTTTTTTTTTTTTTTTCCTCTTTTTTCTTTCTTTTCTTTTTCATTCTTCTTTTCTTTTTCTCTTTCTCTTTTTTGTTTGTGGTTCGTTTGATTTTTTCTCCTCTCCCCCCCTCCCTCATTGTCCTTACTCTTCCCTACCCCCCTCCCCTTTTGTGGTGTACGTATATGTCCGTCAGTTTTGTTTCTCTTCTGTTGTGTTTCTTTCCCTGTGAAGGCATGGCAGCTGACTCTATTAAAGTGGTATCCCTCAACGCCAAGGGCTTGAACACTCCTGAGAAGAGACGTATGCTCCTTAATGACCTCAAGAGCCGGCGTGCGGACGTGGCCTTCATTCAGGAGACACACTTTAGGAATAATCGCCTCCCGTTTCTCCAGGGTAAGTCCTTTCCTTGGGCATATCACTCTACCAACCCATCGGCTAAAACTAAAGGGGTCTCTATCTTGCTTTCTAGGGGGCTGCCCTGGCGCGCTCAGGCGGTCCTTTTGGACCCGGAGGGGCGGTTTGCATTCCTTAAGGGAACGATAGGGGAGATTCAACTCACCTTTGCAACGTTGTATGCACCTAACGATCATCAAGACAGGTTTCTCCGTCTCACGGTGGACAAATTATTGCAGTTTAGGGAGGGCCAGCTGATATTGGGGGGGGATTTTAACATTCCGTTGAGCCCCTTGTCGGATACTTCCGCGGGCAGCTCCTCCATCCCATCAGCAGTCAGGAAACGGGTGGCGCAGACGCTACACGGTGCTCAGTTGTTGGATGTGTGGCGTCTGCAACATTCGGGGGAAAGAGATTACACTTTCTACTCCGCTCCGCATAAAGGGTACTCAAGGATAGACTTCTTCGTGATACCCCACGATCAGCTGCACTTAGTGAGCTCTACCTCTATAGGCCAGATTACCTGGTCAGACCACGCCCCTGTCTTCCTCACGTATACTCTCACTGACAGTCCCTCGCCCAGGGCTAGGTTTTGGCGTCTGAATGAGAGTCTCCTCCAGACACCAGAGGTTCTGGCGGATGTGACTATGGTGTTGACCCACTATTTTCAGGAAAACGACACTCCCGACTGCGACCCGGGCTCTCTGTGGGAGGCCCATAAATCGGTCCTCCGTGGGACCCTCATCAGGCACGGCGCACGAATTAAGAGAGAGCGTAACAAACAACTCTCCGCCCTTCTCTCCAAATTAGCCTCTGCGGAGGCACGACATAAACATGCCCCCTCCCCGGCACTAGATGCCGAATTGAATTTATTGCGGACGCAAATTACTGACCTATTATCCTTTAGAGCCAAGGCGGCATTGCAATTCTGTCGTAAGATGACGTACGAGTCAGGTGATAAATGCGGAAGGGCTCTGGCCAGATCGGTTAAAGAGTTGAAGTCTGCGGCCTACATTCCCCTGATTGTTGCCCCCGGGGGCCATAGAGCTACGACCCCAACACAAATAGCGGAGGAGTTTGGAGTTTTCTACTCCGCCCTCTATAACCTTCCGGATGCGCAGCCTAGCCAGACCGACGTGGAAGACTATATCAATGCCTCCCAGCTCCCGACGCTTCCTACGGAAGTAAAGGAGGAATTGGACGAGCCGATTACCTTGGAGGAACTGCAGGTTGCAGTAAGCTCCATGAAACAGGGCAAGGCCCCAGGCCCGGATGGGTACACCATCCAGTACTACAAGACCTTCTTTCCACTACTAGGCCCCAGGATGGTGAAATTTTTTAATGCGCTGGGAGCGGGCACCACGTTCCCCAAAGACACTCTGAGAGCCCACATCTCCCTGATTCATAAGGAGGGTAAGGACCCAAGTCTGTGTGGGAGCTACAGACCTATCTCCCTTTTAAACACTGACCTGAAATTGTTCTCGAAAATCCTTGCAACTAGGTTGGCACGACATCTCCAAACTTTGATACACCTAGATCAGGTGGGATTCATCCCGTGTAGGGAAGCAAGGGACAATACGGTCAAGGTCCTTAATCTACTGCAGGTGGCTAACAGTACCAGGGCGCCCTGTGTATTTGTGGGCACAGATGCTGAAAAGGCTTTCGATCGGGTGGATTGGCCTTTTATGCTCTCGGTTCTCCGACATGTCGGCCTAGGCGATAGGATGATGGGATGGATCGGCAAGATATACTCGCACCCTACAGCGCAAGTGAAAGCCAACGGGGTGCTCTCAGCCCCTTTCCCGATCGGGAATGGGACGAGACAGGGCTGCCCGCTGTCCCCGCTCCTCTTTGCCCTGTCGCTAGAACCATTCCTCTGCAAAGTCAGACTGAATCCAGACATTACCGGGCTGCAAGTCGGCGATTCCCACTGTAAAATATCGGCCTATGCGGACGACCTCCTTTTCTCTTTGTCCAACCCGATGATTTCTTTGCCAAATCTTCTCGGGGAGTTTGGGGTATATGGAGCCCTCTCCCATCTGAAAATCAACCTCTCCAAGTCAGAAGCGATGGGGGTCGCGGTCCCCTCCCACATGTTGGAGGCCTTGAAATCTAGCTTTCGTTTTAATTGGACCGACATTGCGCTAAAGTACCTAGGCACTCTCATCCCACCCGACATAGCGGATACGTTCAACCTTAATTTTCCCCCAATGTTGACCAGGATACGTTCCCTTCTAGACAAATGGCACACAGGCATACACTCCTGGTTTGGCAGATGTAACCTCATTAAAATGAGTGTCTTGCCTAAATTACTTTACCTTATTCAGGCCCTGCCCATCCAGATACCCCCCTCGTATTTCAGACAAGTCCAAGCTCTTTTCACCCGGTTTATCTGGGCACACAAAAAGCCCAGACTCAGTAAGACACAAATGACACTCCCCAAAAGTAACGGCGGCTTAGCAGTACCGGACATCCGCCAGTATTACCTGGCCTCTCACCAGGGGCGAGTGGTGGACTGGAGGCGTAACGCCTCGACCAAACTTTGGGTACGAATCGAACAGGCCCAATCTCGAATACCCCTGAGGGGCGCCCTGTGGTGCTATAAAGACCTGCCCCATGAAGTCAGATCACACCCACTCATAGGCACCTCTCTGAGGCACGGCCACCTGGCGGCCAACCAGGCGTCCCTCACGTCCAAGAACTCTCCGCTACTCCCCGTACTGGGCCATCCTAAGTTCGAACCGGGTCTTTATCCGGCAGAGTACCCTACTCTGAAGGAGGCGGGTCTCGACCACGCGGCCAAGTTCATCACCAGCGGGAAGTGGCCTTCCATTGTGGAGCTGACGGCGGAGGGGGGACCCTTTCGACTACCCTTCTGGAAGGCATTGAAACTGCATCACTTTCTGCACTCCATTCCTGACCCCCAAGACTTTGCCCGTCCGCTGACCTCTTTTGAGGAACTATGCACGGGACAGGACACGATAACCCACATACTATCCCAAACGTACGCCCTACTGAACACTCCCAGGGAACAACCGCGCTTGCTCTGCCTAGTCCGATGGGAGTCGGACCTAAACTGTACGTTCTCAGCGGTCCAAACGCAGCGTATCATACGCTTCACTCTCAAATCCTCTCTGAGCACCAAGATCCAAGAGACAAATTTCAAGCTGTTCTCCCGGTGGTATCTGACGCCGTCTAGACTACACAGATGCTTCCCGGCAGTGCCGAACTGTTGCTGGCGATGCGGAGAGGAGGAGGGGTCGCTGATACATATTTTTTGGTCCTGCCCCCGATTGAGAAATTTTTGGGGGGAGGTCCGGCGTATTACACAGACCTTTACAGAGTATGTTATTCCAGATGAGGCCGCGTTCTTCCTCCTACACCATTCAAAGATTCCCACCAAAACTTACCAGAAGTCACTGTTACGTCACCTGCTTAATTCCGCAAAGGCGTGTATACCCCTGTATTGGAAACAGCAATCGCCCCCATCTGTTGCTCACTGGATGAGGAGGGTGGAGGAGGTGCGGAGAATGGAGGACTTGATCCTTACCGCGCAGCACAGGGAGGAGATACACAAAAAGACCTGGGATATATGGACCATCTTTGTCTTCTCTGAGGAGGGACAACGTCTCTTAGGAACTTAGATTGATAGGCCACAGACCTTGTACTCACGCCCTACGGTCGCTGCTATGCCTTCCCCCCCCTTCCCCCCCCCCGTATGTGCTGTCCCCTCCCCAGCCTCCCCCTAGGGGGAACTTCTTCCTTCTTTAATTCTTTGTGCTTTCTCCCCCCCCGTCATCTTGGTATGTTCTTTGTTTGTCCTTTCTTTGTCTGTCCTCTCCTCTTTCTCCCTTCTTTCTTCTTCTGGGTTTTCCTTTATTTTATTATTTTATTAAGTTTTCAATTTCTTAAGAGTATGTTCGGAAAAGGTGAAAAGGAAAGGGGAGGACGCCCTAGGCCTAAGAACGTGTTTGAGAAGCCTAACTTATGAGCGTGGCCCCTCATGGGGCCACAGGGTCCATGGTCTTTTGCCATCATGGTTACTGACATAATACTGCTCGTTTCTAGCGACTGTGTACCTTTGCATGTTGTATTATATCCCTGCTGTTCGCATTATTCTTGTAATGTAGGGGGCCTCCCCCCCTTTTTTGTGGTGTTCAATAAAAACAAATATTTGCAAAAAAAAATATCCCCAAAGGACAATTCTGCCGGTTACGACAGAACTGCACAAAAGACTCTGACTATATAACACTTAGCCAAAACCCAAAACAGAAATTTCTAGACAAACAATACCCTGAAAACCTGATAGAAGATGCCTTCAATTTTTATCTACACAGGAAACCACCCAAAACCAAGAACAACATACCACCGAGTACGCTAAAGAAGCAGAGATTCTGATCTCAGAAGCATTAAAAGACAAAATTATCACCAAAATTGAAAGTTCGTTTCTTCGAAAAAACTTCTTCCAAATACCGTATTTCTACTATTTACCAAAAATACATAAAAATCTAGTTGATCCCCTAGGGAGACCCATAGTGGCAGCCATTGACAGTGTCACTACCAGTTTTAGTCTATACATTGACCAATTCCTCCAACCCATAGGGCCAGATTCAGCAAGACTTGCGCTGGAGTAATTCGATATGCGCCGCGTAACTGTGATTATGCGCCGTCGTTTCTATGTGGCCGTACCCACCAAACTAGATGCGACAGAAAACGGGCCATTTCCGATCGGCTTAACTTTCCGACGCCAGAGTATCGTCAGCGCATAATTTCGCTTGGCGCATCAGTCGCGCCTATTGATTTCCCCTGCAAATATGCAAATGAGGGATATTTCCCGGTTCGCGAACGGATTAGCACCATACGCTGGCTACATGCGCCGCGCGTATCTCGTCCGTCCGACGCAAAGTTATTTCAACAAATAGCTGCTTTATCTTTACTCCAGACAGCCACAGGTCAGCAGGAGAGCAGCTACAGCAGCGTTACCGACGATAAGAGCTAGCTGAGCACCCCCACTTGCAGGACAACACCTCTGTCCATGCTTGTCTGTCAACTTTTACAGCCATGGAGGAAGACATCATAGGTCTCCATAGCCGAGATGACGGCTGACAGCTCCTGGCCTTTAGAGTTCAGCTTTCTCCTGTGTGTTTGCGGGGAACGGGAGCAGCCATCTCAGAACAAAAGTAACTTCACTGCGGGGAGGGGGAACAGGATATACTTTAGTGCCGGAATGGCGCATCTACGGGCGTATTTAAACGCCCAACGGAACGCATTGCGCTGACGTTTCCCGTGAAGTGGTGCCGACGGAAGTTGTGAGCATGCGCACAAGGGGGCGAGTGAAGCCTCACTTACTGCGCATGCTCCGTGGATGATGCGCTGAACGTAAGCCTCTGCGCTGGGCTCCGCCCATCATTTACATATGATCACACCCACTTCCACTTGCGTCGGGTAACGCCAGCGCATTATCGTTACTCTGGCGCAAGTTTACGCGCAAGTGCTATGTGAATAACAGTACTTGCGCCGAAAGTGTCGGCGGAGTAACGTAAATGAGAAACGTTACTCCAAAGTAAAGAAGCGCCCATCTACCTGAATCTGGCCCTTAGTGTTTCAACTGCAATCATACATACGTGACAGCGTATTGGAACTCTTGTCTTATTACAAGTGGGAATCAACCTATACCTGGTTATCATTAGATGTCTGCTCACTGTATACTTCAATACCGCATTCCTTTGGATTGATGGCCCTAGAGCATTTTCTCTTTATGGAATAATTACTTAATCCTCGCCAAGCAAACTTCATTAGCCGAGCCACACAATTTTGTCTGACTCATAATTACTTCACTTTTGACGAAAGCTTCTATCACCAAATACAAGGGATCGCTATGGGGGCCAACTTCGCTCCCTCGTATGTTAACCTCGCCATGGGTTTTTGGGAAGATCATCACATTTTTACCAACAACCCCCACACACCTAATATCGTCTTTTTTGGGAGGTACATCGATGATATTATAATCATCTGGGATGGCCCCCAAGATTCCATCCAACCCTTTGTGGATATCAAATTGCGTTCCGCCCAGTCTTCTCCCCCTCCGGACCTTTAAAAACGAGCTCCCCTCCCTGTTTCCTTCATGCTTGAAAAAGGAGTGCAGCAGCCAATCCACTCGCTGCTCGAAAACTCGGAAACGCGCTGCATTATCGGTGACGTCATCATCCTTGCGTCTGCTCTCTATTCTGCTCTCCACACCTCGGGTTGAGGACCCTCCATCACAGCCAACCTCGATCGTCCTATGGTGAAGTGATATCCCCCCCGCACAGTGTTCCAACAGACTGCAGAGGAAACTACAGAAAGATGACAGCTCACCATCCTAAGGAAACTATCTCTACATGCTAACTTGTCACTACCTAAATGTGAGTGAGATGTTTATGCTTTTCAATTAAAGCGGATCTCCACCCTAAAGTGGAGTCGTGCTGATCGGAACCCTCCCCCCTCCGGTGTCACATTTGACACCTTTCAGGGGGGAGGGGGGTGCAGATACCTGTCTAAAGACAGGTATTTGCACCCACTTCCGGCCACACGTCTCGGGCAAAAGACGTTTTTTTTTTGGCACATCCCGTCTGTCCCCCGTTGTGTGCTGGGAACACTCGGCTCCCAGCACACAGCGGGAGCCAATCAGCGGGCGCAGCGCGACTCGCGCATGTGCCGTAGGGAACCAGGCAGTGAAGCCGGAGCACTTCACTTCCTGGTTCCCTCACCGTGGATGGAGGGGGAGCAGCAGGGTGACGAGCGATCGCTCGTCCTCTGCTGCGGATGCCGCTGGACTCCAGGACAGGTAAGTGTCCTAATATTAAAAGTCAGCAGCTGCAGTATTTGTAGCTGCTGGCTTTTAATATTGTTTGTTCATGGGCCATCCGCTTTAAATTACTTTTAATCTACTACACCCAGAGGCGCCTCTCTCCTTGCTTTTTTTTTTTTTAAATCTGGAACATGGTTTCTGTTCCCCCCTGATGGCAGCCCTGAGAGTATGTACCCACATCTAAATAACCACAGACTTTCGTCAGTTTATGCTAAACCACCATTCACTGACTTTGCTCTGTTTTTATACAAATACATTTTTTTATTAGACACAGGGTAACCCCCGTGCCGCAGAGAAAATTGTACAAAAACTTCAGCAGAGGAGTAGAAAATACAGTGCATAGCTTATTTCAGCACATTACAAGGCAGATATCAGGGGAGGCTCAACTGCTCCTCACGTAAGCAACCAAACGACAGACACATTCTGCCATATGTTATATCATAGCACTTGTAGAAGAAACGCCAGCAAAACAGGGACAAATAACATAACAACAATGTCTTCGAAAAAACTTCTTCCAAATACCGTATTTCTACTATTTACCAAAAATACATAAAAATCTAGATGATCCCCCAGGGAGACCCATAGTGGCAGCCATGGACAGTGTCACTACCAGTTTTAGTCTATACATGATTGACCAATTCCTCCAACCCATAGTGTTTAAACTGCAATCATACATACGTGACAGCTCACACCTATTGGAACTCCTGTCTTATTACAAGTGGGAATCAACCTATACCTGGTTATCATTAGATGTCTGCTCACTGTATACTTCAATACCGCATTCCTTTGGATTGATGGCCCTAGAGCATTTTCTCTTTATGGAACCATTACTTAATCCTCGCCAAGCAAACTTCATTAGCCAAGCCACACAATTTTGTCTGACTCATAATTACTTCACTTTTGACGAAAGCTTCTATCTCCAAATACAAGAGACCGCTATGGGGCCGACTTCGCTCCCTCGTATGCTAACTTTGCCATGGGTTTTTGGGAAGATCATCACATTTTTACCAACAACCCCACCACACCTAATATCGTCTTTTTTGGGAGGTACATCGATGATATTATAATCATCTGGGATGGCCCCCAAGATTCCATCCAACCCTTTGTGGAACACTGTAATAACAACAACTGCGGCTTGTCTTTTACTTTTTCCTCCAACCCCTCCACCATGGCCTTCCTAGACCTCGAGCTAAGACATGAAGATAACATCATCTGTGCCAAAAACTACACTAAGCCTATGGCAGGCAACTCCTACTTGCGCTACAAAAGCTGTCACTTACCTAAATGGACCAACAATATCCCCAAAGGACAATTCTGCCGGTTACGACAGAACTGCACAAAAGACTCTGGGCCAGATTCACAGAGAGATTACGCTGGCGTTACAGGAGATGCGCGGCGTAAGTCTAATTTTGCGCATGCGTTTCGATGCGCCGCATCCCCAAAACGAGATACGCAAGAAATCTACTTTTTTTGGACTGGCGTAATTTCGATAGACCGGCGCATCCGTCTGCGCAAAACTGCGCTAGGCACACCATTGATTTGCTATTCAAATATGCAAATTAGGGAGTTACGGTGATCCACAAAAGAACGTTGGTGCAGCGCAGGCTACGTGCTGAGCGCAACAGCTGCACGTCCTGTCTAAAATTAGACCATATAAAAGGTGGTATAAAATTAGACAATCCATCTACATGTCAGCTAAAGCAACACTGTTAGTGAGGAGCTGAGCAGTCACACTTGCTGGACAACAAACTATATGCCAAGATGCGAGGGGCATCCTTGCTCATAGCTATACTAATGATTTTAGAGGAGCAAAGAAGGAGGAGGGAACGGAGGAGGGCACGGAGGAGGGCACGGGAGAGGATATACCGCACACGCATAGACCTCTTTGGCATAAGTGATTCTGAGGTGTATCGCATCTTCAGATTCACCCCTCATGCCATCCTGGAATTAACCATAACCCTGCAGGATGACATCACCAGCCCAACACACCGCTCACATGCAGTGCAGCCACTGGTCAAGGTCATGGCAACACTCCATTTCCTTGCCGGTGGCTCTTTTCAAAGAACAAGTGGAGTGGTGGTTGGGATGTCACAATCCTCCATGAGCAGATGTGTGCACCAGGTTATCCCTGCAATCCTCAGACGCATTGCCAACCAAATCATCAAACCTACCACTGAGGACCTGTGACTGAAGGCAAGATTTCTACAGAATTGCCAGATTCCCACGCACCGTGGGGGCCATTGATTCCACACATGTGGCACTCCAGCCCCCCTATGAGACAGAGCACATATACCGCAATCGGAAGCATTGGCATTCCATCAACGTACAGGTGATAGTCGATGCCCAAGGCCTCATATGGCACGTCCGTGCCAAACACCCCAGGTCCAGCCTTGACAGCTACATATACAATCAGAGCCCCATCCCAATGGAATTCAAACAGAACATGTATGGGGACACCTGGCTGGTTGGTGAGTGACATGGGTGGCAGGCATGACTGTCCCCCCCCATGATGCACACATCACAAGGGGCACATGCATGACTAACATCCTCCTGTCTTTTCCCTTACAGGTGACTCTGCATTTGCACTGGGACCCCATCTCATGACTCCTATCCGGAACCCCCAAACCCCAGGAGAGGAAAGATACAATGAAGCCCACGCCCAAACACGTGCAGTGGTGGAGCGCACCTTTGGCCTCCTGAAGTCACATTTACGATGCCTGGATAAGTCTGGGGGGACCCTGTTGTATTCCCCAAACTTTGTTTGCCAGATCATCGGTGCATGTTGCATGCTGCACAACTTCGCAGTGAGAAAGGGCCTGCAGATTGACATACGTGATGACCTGACCCCTGAACCAGACAATCCCCCCCTAACCGAGGCTACCCCGTCTTCTGAGGGAAGAGCAGCCAGGAGACAGCTCACATTAGGCATCTTTGCACGTTAAACACACACATTAATCATGGCACAATGAGAATGCATGCATGCACACCACTGTGGTCCCTAGCACAGACACATCACATCCTCATCAAATTGGATTAGCACAAGCCCACCATGCAGGACTTGTGAGCAGCAATGCCACGCCACGGCTCCAATTATGTCACTGTACATTCATCCACCATTCACACGGACCTGGGGATCACTTCCCCCTGGTCCTGGGGAACCCTTCTCCACCACAAATGAGGGTGACACCCCTTTTCCAGGAGGAATGTCACCCCCACATTCCGCAATCATTCACAACACAAAAAAAAATAAAAAATTGAGCAGCAAAAAAAATCACGAAAAAAAAAAAAGGGGGGGAAACCAAAATAATGCTGCTGGCGTGACCCACACCTGGGGCGCCCACGGCCACGGCCCCGGCTCCTCAGGGGAGACTCATGGGGAGGGGGGGGGTAATCCGGGGAAGGAGGAGCAGCCCCTGGTCTCTGCCCACCTGGCGGCCTGCCCTCCAAGGCCACGGCAATTCTGGTCAGGCCAGCACCTAGTGATGCCGTACTGGCCTGGATAGCCTGGGTGAGGGTCCTCACATCCTGCCCAACGTCTGCTGTAGTAGTCTGCAGTTCGTTTAGGCAGTTTGTAAGAGCCAGGGAGTGGCAGTCCAGGTCCCCAAGCGTATTCTTTATGGAGGACAGCCTCTCCTCCATCCGCACCAAAGTCTGGCTGACCTGTCCCAGATGGTGGGTCTGAAGGGCCTGGTCCCTTCTTAGATTGGCGGGCAGAACCTCGGCCACCCCCCGGGTCTTCTGGGACGACTTCCTGCCTCCAGCTGATGCTTGTGGCTGGGGAGAAGGGGAGGCCCTTGGGAGGGGAGCCCTGTTAGGGGAGGAGTGGGAGGGGCTAGCCCTTATGGAGGGCTGGCTTCTGCCAGCCAGAGAGGAAGACTCCTCCAAAAACAACAATCCACTGGCTGACATGACATCCTCCTCCTCCTCAAACTCCTCCTCCTCCAACTCCTCCGAGGACTCCGGCCTTGTCGGGGGGTCGTCATCAGGCTGTTGTCCCGGTGATGGTGCAGTCAGGCCAGATGGCCCAGCACCCTCCTGCACATCTGTGGATGACACAAAACATTCACAGGTTGGAGGATCCACACACTTGCCACATATTCGTTCCCCCCCTCCCCCACACATGCTACACACAAGATAGGAAAAAAAACCTTACCTGGCATCACGGCTTCATGACTGGAGTCATAGCCAGGCAGGCCCTCCACTTGTTGTCTATTAAAGGTGTGGGCCACCGCATGCTCCTCCACTGTGAGCCTAACAGGGCATGGTGGGCCCCCTCCAGTGCCCCTGGCATGGGCTGCCATTTTGGCCAGCTTCCCACGGACCACACGACGGAGGTCATTGATTTTCTTTACGATCCCCTCGCGTGTCCGGGTCCCCCCCCTCCAATGCATTTACCTGGTCAGTAATGTTCTGCAAAATCTCCTTCTTCCTGACCGGGGTGGTGTTGGCACTCTCCGGGCCGTGGAGGAAACGCCCATATTGGGTAAGGGCCCGGGCAATAATTTGTTTCTCCCCCAAAGAAAAATTGCTCTTCCGCTTCCTTTCAGTCATACTCATACAACAACTCTCTCCCAAACAATCACCAAAAATCACTCACAAAAACAAGCAGGAAAAATCAAGCAACAAAACAAACAAACAAAATCTATCAACCAAAAAGTCTCACAACCAGTCACCAAAAAACACTATCAAATATATTCTACAAAACACTAGATCAAACAGTCAACAAATATCACAAAGACAAGTCACAACGCAACAAACAACAGAACAAAAGCACCTTGCTGTATAGGAAGGGATACAAAGGGATGTACTTTTGCAAAGGAAGTGCGTTTGTGTCTATTTATGCTGTCTGCGTAGTTCACTAAGTTGCCCGGGTCCACTTCCAATTTCACTGATTGCGCCGTTCCCGATTTGTGATGATGCGCACAGAGGTGCTGACCATGGTCTGCTTCATGTGCGCATGCGCGAGCCGGCCGGCCCTTCATTTGCATGGGGTCACGGCTCATTTCACGCCCACGTCCTTCCCAATTTGAATTACTCCGCCTTACGCCTCGGAATTAACGTTACTCCGGCACTAATTTCTGCGCAAATACTACGAGGATACGGTGATTGCGCCTCTACATTGCGCCGGTCTAACGTAAAGGAGGTGCGTAGCGCTGGTCAAAATATGCGCCAATGTACGTGAATCTGGCCCTCTGACTATATAACACAGAAATTTCTAGACAAACAATACCCCGAAAACCTGATAGAAGATGCCTTCAATTTTTAGCTACACGGGAAACCACCCAAAACCAAGAAGAACATAGATGACTACTCGACTAGGTTCATCACTACTTTCCACCAAAAACACAAAAAAATGGAAGGAATCATCACCAAACATTGGAATATCCTGCTTCAAGACCCGCATCTGAAATCAATTCTCCCTGTTCGTCCAATGATCATCTACAGAAGACCCCCAAACTTAAAATCGCCCCCAGCAAGCTAAAATCCACCCCTAACTCACTCACCATGCTTTGCCTTATGTCCCATATACTGCGTCAAATGTACAGTTACGCACTGAAATATACTGTTTCAAATATACAGTAACGCACTGGATTATACTGCGTTAAACGTGCAGTAACACACAGATGTATACTGTGTTAAACGTACAGTAATGCACTGATAAATACTGTATTAATTGTTCAGTAATGCACGGATATATACTGCGTTAAATGTGCAGTAATGCATTGCTATATATATTGTAAGAGGTTAGCTCGGTAGCGGGTGTGTGTGACCCCCTGGGTGGGTTCACTACACACTGAACTATGCAGAGAGGCAGCCGAGGACGGTTGAAAACAAAGATTACGGTTTATTCTTCCATATTGCTGGAAACAAGTGCAAGCATCCAAACAGCATAAACAAAACAAAACAAAACATAAAATAAACCCTGGCCACTTGGGGCGTCTACCTTCACCACACAGGAACCTATCTATGGAGTCTGGCACAGCCTACTGCTGGGCAGACACTGCCGGTCATACAGCAGAAAAACAATAGTCTTTTTGATTTTTATTACACAGAAAAATCAACACCACCTCACCTCTTCAGAAGTCTTTCTCACTGCTCTCCTTAACTCAAAAAGCCTCAGGATGCAGCAATCAGTAGTCATCCTTTGGATGACTTATAGAGGCCTTAATTGCCTCATTCTGAACAGCTGACGTTTTCCAACGCCCTAAACCTTTCTGACTATTTCTGCAGCCAACACCTGGTAGTAATTGGTGTATTGTCTAAACAAGGCCGAAATGTATCTCCTGTCTGTGACAACACCCACAGATTTACCTGACTTCCTGTCACAATATATATAGATATATTAGACAGCAAGTAAACATGTTGTCCATGAAGTTGATGTGTTAAAAGCAGCAAAAATGGACATCGTAGTTTATTTTGTATGGGGCTTCACAGCCCTGGGTTTATGCTGACCTCACGTACGCCCGGCGCAGTGTTTTTACGTCGTTTGCGTAAGCGTAGGTCCGGCGTAAAGATACCCCAGCTGTATAGAGGCGTACGTAATGTTAAGTATGGACGTCGGGCCAGCGTCGTTTTTTCCATCGTTTGCGTAAACCGTTCGCGAATAGGGATTTGCGTAAGTTACGTTCACGTCGTTTTCGTTGATGTTTTGCGACGTGATTTTGCGCATGCACACTGGGATACATCCACGGCTGGCGCATGCGCAGTTTAAAAGAAGCGTTGTTTGTGTCGGGTCATCCATAATTATAGTAAAACACGCCCCACTAGTAAATTTGAATTACACCCGCGTACGCCGGCCCATTTACTCTACGCCGCTGTAAGTTACAACGGCATTTCTTTGTGGATAAGGATACGCCGCTGTAACTTACAGCGGCGTAGAGTAAATGGGACACGCCACGCCGGCGGGGCAGTTTTTGTGGATCTGGCCCGTTGTTTTTTTTTAACGTCAGGCGGATGATCAGGTGCATTGGCGTCGCTTACGTGGGGAAAAGATGGCACCAGGATGCAGTATGGAAATATGGCAACCAGGCAGAGGAAATGTGATGCTTTGGGCAATTTTTTGCTGGGAAGCCTTGGTTCTGCCATTCAAGAGTGGTTTCAGGAATACAACAACAAGTTTGAAGTTTTGACTTGGCCTCCAAATTCTCTAGATTGCAATCCATTTAGCATCTGTGTTATGTGTGGGAAAAACAAGTCCAGTTCATGGAGGCCCTACCTTGCAACTTACAGGACCTAAAGGATCTGCTACTGATGATTTAGTGTCAGATAGCACACCTTCAGAGGTCTAGGGGCGTTCATGCCGTGATGGGTCAGGGCTGTTTTGGTGACAAAAGGTGGACTACTCAATATTAGGTGGGTCATTATAATTTTATGGCTGATCAGTGAAGGTTTATGGTCATGGAGCCACAATTACTACAGTGGCTTGGGGTAAAACATGGTTGTGATAATTACCACCAAATGACTAGCAGTAACTGAGAAGTGTACAATCAACACAGAATTTTTTACATGACTACCCTATAACATATGTCCCTTTTGTATTTACTTACCCCTTCTACCCATTTTTCCCATATACCTAAGTAATGAGACCACACCAGGGTGTTGGAGAAAACATGGCCGTAGCAGCCTCCTTTATTAAAATTCTATTTAATTTAACAATGAACCTCAAAACTCAGTTATCAAAACCATCAGTCAACTAGTGTCAATCTTTGCAGGTAAACCTTGATTAAAACTTCCGGTACATTATTGCACTGCGGTCCTCCCCAATCCGCTGATAGGCCTCAAGCCGACATGCTGGCTCAGAGACAACCATGACCGCAGTGCACCCGTTCCCAATGCTTCCAGCTAAGCCTCCGCTAACTAAAAGCCCAACATCGGGACCCATACCAACAACAAGTCCTGAACCCTTCTTTCCAAGGTATCTTCCTTCCCCTGCAAAGACCAGACACCCGCCACAGCGCCCCACTGTAAAAACCTTTACAGTTGGGTGCCCCTCAACACCCTGAGAGCCCTCTGGATGCCATCTTGAACTCCCAAAGCCCACATATCTATTCCCACGTCATTCAGATGTACCCCGTCCCCACGAAGGTACCGTCATGTTTCCAATTCCAGCTCCAAATGATGTATGAACAACCCCCCATTCTTCACCATGAACCTGGCCACGTCCCTATTAACCTTCCTCCTGGCCCTGTTAATGCCCTCCAAAGACCTGGCCATCCGCCATGATGTACGAGCCATCATGTCGGACCACACGATCACCATATCCGGGAATGCCATGCGAAGACGCAGAATATCAAATTTGATGTCCTTCGTCAAATCCAACATGGATCTAGCGCCCAAATCATTACCGCCTACGTGTAAGACTAAAACGTCAGGTGGGCGGTCCAGACATGCAAAACGGTGCACTTCTGGGACCATTCTACTCCATAGCATTCCCGGCACTCCCAGCCAGCGAACACAGGCTTCCTGCCTCGGGAACCCCAATTGCCGACCTTCCGGCCTAGCCTCCACCCTCTTACCCCCCCAAAACACATAGGAGTGCCCAAGTATCCAGACCAGGGCCGGCGCCGCACCTGAAAGAAAAAGAAAGACAAGTGCACCGCTGTAACCCAGCACCCCCGAATAACAAACATATCACCTTATGCAGAACAACCAGCCATAAATAATCATCCCCATCCACCCCTTCACAAACCTACTATCAAGTGAGGGCGGACATAAATGCAAAACCTGCTTGACTCCCACCTACCAATGCGCTTCAATGATTCCGCATCCAACCCACTCCGAGCCAATTCCGTAGCTGCCCCTATCCGAAAAGAATGCAATGAAAATTCTTTGTCCACCAAGCCCAAGGACCGCAAAAATGTACAAAAGACTAAAATAAATTGAAATTTTGATAGTGGTAGCCCATCTGCATGCATCAGGAAAGGCCCTTCTTTTTTTGGGCGCATCTCCAAGAACCCCCGAACCGCCCCTACAGGACACAGCGGCCAATCTGGTAGCGAGAAAACCTGCACTCTCTTGCCCTTCCCCATCTGATCCGTCTTAGATCTGCGCAACCATACAGACACCCTATCCCCATGGCAACTCACCTCACTACTCCCGATCTCTCCTTGAACCTTCTTTGATGGGCTAACCAGCTCGCCGATCCTGAACGCCCCGAAGAATGCTAAGGCAAATGCCACGCAAAACAACACAGCCTCATAAGCCGGCAAATGAGCCAAAATACCTTGCAGAACCTCAAATTACACTGGTCGTCTGGTATTCCTGCCCGCCCTGGATCGCCGATAACCTTTGAGTGCCTGACGCACCCAAAAGTCTTTTGTGAAGTCTTTTGTGAAGTCCGGAAAACCTTGCCATTTGAACAAAAATGCCAACCCCTAGTGCCAAAATCGACACCCCTTCCTCCATGCACCTTGAGATAAAGTACAAAACCAGCAACCTTACCTCCGGCCCAGCAGTATCTACTCCCAGCGCGCGCCCCAAATCTGCCCATTCCCGCCAAACTCTGTTATATGCGGCCCACGTCGTCTCACTCACTGACCTCTGGATCCATCCGGAAGCTACTCCAAAGCAACCTTCCACAGCCAGTTGGGACACGGCACCCTCTGTTGCTCTGCATCCGGTGCCAACTCTCGGAACCTGTCCCACTGGAAGCGAGATAAAGCGTCAGCTATGACGTTTTCCACCCCCGGAAGATGCACCGCATAGATAAACACATTCAACTGGAGGCATTGAATCGAATCTTGATAGCCAAAGAGAGTCGCGGAATACTCCGACTTCTTCTTACCAATCACGCTTGCCAAAATGACGAATGTCTGCAGCCAATTTGTGAATGTCCGCGGGATCAGCCGATACCTACATTTTTCCTCATCATCCTTCTTGGAATTGTCCGGCTTGACCCTGTCCAAATTGAACTTCTCTAACGGTAATAACGAGAAAATTTCCATGTTCCAGATTTTTTTCCACGACGTGTGGAGGAACCGCCGCTGGCACCGTCGGTACCACCACAGCCGCACTACTCACCCCATCCCCCCCGCCGGGGGGAACCCATGCCGCCGCCAGGGTCGTCACACACCCCCCTTGTTCGAACCGGCTAACCAACTCTTTTATCCCTGGCAATTTCTTTTTAAAACCAGCCTCCTCCCCCGCAACTACCCAAGGACTAGAACCCAGTGTAGCCTCACCCTGCACCAACCCCCCCAGACTGGTCAATAGAAGATAAAGGATCAAATGACTTACTGGGCTGCCTAGGAAGAGACCCACCAGCCAATCGTCCCAACTCCATCGCTGCCGACCTTCCAGGAAGCACCAGCTCCTCCACCAATCCTGAAACTTCACCCTCAGACCTCTGCTCCACTTGTTCCTCCTCAGAAGAAAGCCCTCCAGGGGAAAGGTGCCTGGATGCCGAGGGTCCTGCCAACTCCTGGCTCCGTCTCCCGGCCACAGACCCGTTCCCAGATTTCCTTGCGCTGACGCCTCAGCCCGCAATTGAACCAACAGGTGCTCCATGCCAGACATGCTGCTAAACTTTCCCTCGGGCTATGTTACCCTGGTGGGAGGAGTCTCCTAATTTATCTACACTGTTCACCCTCCCACCACTAATCCACCCATCAACATCCCTCTTACATACTGCCCCCTGTTTCCCTCGTCATGCCAGCCCTCTGCCTATGCATTTTATTTATTTTGCTCCGGGCTTTTCTGGAATTTTCCAGGGTGCTGCAAGATCTATGCACTCAGTCATTCTTTTTTTCATATTTATCTATTGCAGAATACACTCTATATATTAGTAAGACCACTAGTCATGCAATATTATACTATTCAACTGAGATAAAAGATAAAAGGGTTAATTTAAGATGTGTTGGTTGGCCTTGTCTGATTGTGAATCCACTTCTCTACTTTCCACATATTTATTAATGGCTGTATATAAATGAGAATGCTAATTATGTCCTTAACCTGTGTTTGCTGCTTTTCTTAGAATTCAAGAAGGCTTTTAATTCAACAGAGTAGCCTCTTGCTGAAGCAACATCATTAGGATAAAAGTTCCTAATTGAGAAACATCTTCCAATTAATTAATTCTATGCATTACTATCATACTGTCAAGTGGATTCCTTCAACAGAAGAACATTAGGAAAACAGAAAAATTATGGTTGGAGATGGGGACTCAGCAGGCCATTCTGTGCCATTAGTGGTCACACTTCTGTGCCCTTTCTTGATGTTACATTTTAGAGGATTTTTTAACAGCACACACAGTAATGTATTTGCTAAATGCAAGGATCAATATTTGTTGTTTGGCTTTGTCCTACTTTTTATGCCCCTTTCACACGGTCGGACTGTTCAGGTCCGCCTGTCAGTTTTGTTGGCGGACCTGAATGGCCGCTCCATACATCTCTATGGACCGTTGGAGATATGTCCGCTGACATCCGACCCGATCCGATAAAATCAGGTGGATGGCAATACGTGGGCATCCGTCCATGGCGGATCGGATTGGGTGAGTTCTGGTGAAAACGGACTTGCTGTCCGTTTTTGTCCGCTCTCTCCATAGGAGACAGCAGTGCTAGACAAGCCCCTCCCCGCTCAGTAAACAGAGAGGGACCTGTCATCCGCCAGCTCAGTGGAGATTAGCGGAGAGATCTCCCGCTGAGCAGGTGGACCGCTGAAAGCGCATCCATCCCTGTGTGGAAGAGGCCTTAGGCTTTTTGCAGATATATAACATTCTGCCCAAAGTGTACATAACTCTCAACTATCCCAGGATAGGAAGAACCATCTCAAGATTTCATTAAAACCCTGGCATCCCACAGAGGCAGACTAAATCCTGCGGCCCAGTGCTGGTATCCACTAATTCCCTTGCTCCAGTTTAGCTCCGTTTCCTCTGCAGTGCAGCCTCCTCTCCCTCCTGCTGGGTGCACTGCAGGGAAATATACAGTGTCGGCACCCAGCGCCTACCTCCCCACCACTCTAACCCCCCCATGTGCCCTGCTCCAATCCCCCTAAAGTGCCCTCCCCAGAGCACTGCTGGCTCTTTATCTCCCTACCTTTAACTTTAGCTACTGCAATGCACAGGATGGGGAATTGTACATGTGTTATATTTACCAGCCCCTTTATTTCCTGACTGAATACAGTGAGCGAAAATACTACAGATCACTCCTGTGTTTATTCATAACTGAAGCATACTTCACAGTAACGCAGTAAACTGTGTTTACTATGTTTCAGTATGTGAATGAACAGGAAGCCACTCAGCAAAGAGTGCTTCCCGTTCATTTACTGTCTAGTGCAACCGTCTCAGTCCCATTCTCTGTCTCAAAAGTGAGACATCAGTGATCTGTTTAAACCCCTAATATTTCACCAAAGCCCCCAAGAGAGCTGTTAAAAACGTAAAAAAAAAATATAATTTTTTTTTTAAATAAATAAAAAAAAATATATATATATATAAAATTGGGCGTTTGCTCAAACTTTGGAAAGTAATCAGCATTCAAAATGCTCTGCAGAGAGCATATAACAGGCAGTAAAGAGGCATTGTAGTTTGCTATAGGCCGCCCAGTGTTTATGAGGAGGTGGAGACTCAGCTCTTTGCAAAAATGTATAAACCTATTACAAGACAATTTTATGGTACAGTTCATAGATGACTAGGAATGATTCTCTGTTGAACCTGATAATCTAAACCATGCAGAGTTTATTACTAATGTTCATATAAAAGAACATCTGGGTAGCAGTGACCATAACATGATTTAATTCAATTTTAGCATCAAGCTCATACTGGAAATATAAAAACACTTAAAGCGAAGTTCCACCCAAATTTGGAACTTCCGCTTAACCCACTCCTCACCCCATTACATGCCACATTTGGCATGTAATTTTTTTTGGGGGGGGAGTGGGGGCTTCAGGAGGAGTGGGACTTCCTGTCCCACTTCCTCCTTCCGCCGAGGGCTGGTAAGGCGATTAAGCTTAATCGCCTTACTGCAGTCCCTCCCATAGGCGATCGTCTAGGACACGTGACAGATCCTAGACGATCGCCTGTTGAATCAGCGGCGAGCCGCGCTGCGCGCGCATGCACAGTGCGGCTCGCGCATGCGCAGTGGGTGCCCGGCAGTGAAGCCGAAGGCTGTCACGGCGGGTGCCCACAGTACAAATGAAGACGCCGGCCGGGGAGGGGGGGAGAGGAGCGGAGCCCCAGCCAGCGCGTCGCTGGAACACTTTTTGTAGCTGCTGACTTTTAATAAACATCAAATTTGGCTGGAACACCTCTTTAACTTTAATGCCGCGTACACACGCTTGGAACAAATTAGACCAAATGTTCGATGGGAGCTTTTGTTTGGAAATCCCTGACCGTGTGTAGGCCCCATGGGACATTTTCTGTCGTACGTGACCGTGTCCTTGGCGATCAAAATTTCAACAACATTTGTGCGACCGTGTGTATGCAAGACAAGTTTGAGCCAACATCCGTGGGTAAAAAAAATCCATGGTTTTGTTGTTGGAATGTCCGATCGTGTGGACGCGGCATTAGAGAGCACATTTTCCAAGGATGATGGCTACTCTCTAGACTGGTAGGGAATGTTTTCATCGATGAACACAGAACAGAAATGGTAATTCTTCAAAAAGACTGTATGTAAACTCACTGCAAAGTATATTCCCATGGGCAATACGTTTAAAAGGCTAAGAATAAAACCTATGTGACTCTCTGCCACAGTAAAAGAATGTATAAATAATAAGAAAAGAGCTTTTAAAAATTATAAAAAAGAAGTTAGAATGTCATTGTTTAAATGTTACAAAGACTATAACGGAATTTGAAAAAAGGAAATCAAGGATACAAAAATGCAAAACGAATGACAGATTACAAAGGTTAGTAGGACAAACCCCCAAAAAGTAGGCCATTTACAAAATAATCTAGAGTGGGTGACTGGGGACAAAGAGAAGGCAAATCTAATAAATACTTTCTTCAGCTCTGTGTATACAAAGAAACATGGGGGAGCTCATGGCCATAACGGGGATAGTATTGACACAGCCCCAAATGATCCACAATGACTCACAAGTGGTATGGTCCAGAATATTTAGATAGAATAAATGTGAATAAAGTACTTGAACCAGATGTAAAGAAGTGGGGATTTGGGACTTTAAATGAGGTGCGTAACCAATAGTTGGCCTGTTACATGAAAACATAGTAAATTGATATACAACAAATATATTATTATTAAAAACAAATATTATGTTTTATTAAATAGCCTCATCAGTCATGAGAGTTATACATCATGGTTACAGTAGTAAATGTTGTGAACTGATATCCATTGATGGTGAAATTGAGCCATAGCGCTTTAAGGTATATAAAATACAGAGCCGATTGCATAATAAATCGCAATAGTATTGAACTTAAGGTGAAAAATACAGGTAGGTATGAAAAACAAACATCTAAATGCATGATAAAAACACAAAGATTGCATCCTAAATTTCTCAAAACGTTTCGTGGAGTACGCTCCACTTCTTCAGGAGAAGGTGCAATCTATATAAGCAACAATATAATTAGATCATTAACAAAAAATATATACATTGGAAAGAATAAAATTAGGGTAATACCCTGTAAAAATTTGGCTTACAAATCATCATGAAAAATATAAACACGTAATGATGAAGACCAGGGGCACATCTAAACCGGCAACTGGGGGAGTAATACCCATCAGCGTCAGGAGGAGATACAGTACCAGAACTGCAGAAAAATTGCAAGTCTGCATGGTGGGGCCACTGTTGGCTCAGCTGGCAGTCCATAAATGTTTCTATGAAAAATATATAAAATGAGTCACATCAGTGACAAAGAGGGCACAGGAGAGCCGCCCCCTCTCTCCTGCACCGCTCTATCACCAAAAGATAGATTCATGCAATTGATGGGACAAACTGGCGGCAATTGATGGGGTACACTGGTGGCAATTGATGGGACACACTGGAGGCAATCAGTGGGGCACACTGGCAGCACCACAGAAGGTTTTTCACCTTCATGCATAGAATGCATGAAGGTAAAAAACCTTGAGAATTTACAACTCCTTTAAGGCCTTACCTGTCTCCCCTGACAGCATGTCCCTGGCAGGCTGAATCCCCGGCCGGTCCGGATCAAGGGTCCCACTGCCCTGTGAACGGGTGTCAGTGTGGTGCAGGCTCACTGTCACACCGAGCAGCCGCCCAGTGGTGCAAGTTCAGTGGCTCTCTGAATGCAGGTGCAGGCAGAAGCTCAGGTCAGTGAGTCTGACACACACAGACAGTGACAGAATCAGCCCGATCCATGACAGAATCAGCCCTGCCCGATCCAAGACAGAATCAGCCTAGCCCAATCCAAGACAGAATTAGCCTAGCCTGATCCAACCACCATAGCCATATCCCAGCTAGTGTCAGCTGGCAGTTGCCAACAGTCATCTCTCAATTTGGCTGCCAGGGCGGATGCCGCCCCACTGAAGTTGGCGCCCGGGGGAATATGCCCCCTGCCTGGTTTCGGCCCTGGTTCCACAAAATCCTGGTTGAAAATGACTGATCTATGTGTTCCTTGTGCTTATGTAGGTTTCCTAAAACAAATATACCTACAGGCCATTTCATTTTCACCTGTATTAGTCCTCCAGTGTGTATTATTTTGGCAGGAACAATAGACCAAATGAAAGCATCGATCGGAATGGTACAGTTACCGGTAAGTTCGGTGGGATATGTCAGCGCAATAGCAACCCCAAACTTAGCACAAACCCCCAATGAAGTGAAGTGAATCTTGTTTTTTTTTTTTCATTTTTAAAGCTAATAGGCAAGCTTTATTTGGTAAAACAGCACAACAAGCATCCCCTCGTGGCCTCCTTAACCATTTTCGACTATAGTTACAGCGTGGCCGGACATTTCTGGGCCCTCTGGACACAGCTGATCACAGGTCGGGGTAAAGAGCCAATCAGTGGCTCTTTACCCTGTGATCAGCTGTGTCCAATCACAAAAATATCAGTCTTTTTTCATAAGTTTAGCAAAAAGAAAGCTCTATTTGTGTGAAAAAAAATGTATAACAATTTTATATAGGTACAGTGTAGCATGTCATTCAAAGTGTGACAGGGCTGGAAGCTGAAAATTGGCCTGAACAGAAAGGGGGTAAAAGTGGTTAAAGAGGAACTGTCACCAGCAATATGGTATCACATTGGGGGCTATTTTTCCCCCACATGATAGCAATAAAGTATTTTTTTACATTTACAATAAATGAGTGAGCATGCGCGGATCCTCCGAGATGGACGCCTAGACTTGGAGCTCCGGCCTTTCCCGCCACACACCATCTGGCAGCCGGAGCCCCCGTACCTCTTTCTGTACTTAAACGAACCCTGTACAACCCAGGATAACGACAATGTCCTTGGGAACTGTGAGGAAGGACATCTCTCGTCAGCGCGGCTTTAGCCTCCCAGCTGAGGAGAATCCTAAGATGGCACCCAGAGCACTGTACACGGAGAATGAGGGGGTAGATGCAATGGACCCAGCCACGGCCACAGACACACTGGTGGCTCCTCTGCAGATCCCTGATTCAGAGGTTAACCTCTTTCCCAAAACTATATCCCCTGCCTCCACTGAATCTTTGTTTGATAGAATGCTTGATGAGCTCATTGACACCCCTTAATGATGCCAGTCCAGCTATGTCAGCAATTCTCAGACCACAGCTCCCTACAGGCCCTCTGGATTTTTCCACACTCATGGATGCCTTTTCTAGGATGCTGTCCAGGGGTCAAACGGTATCCCAAATAACTTCTACTATACAGGCTGACCTGCACAATTTAGGCTCTAGAATTGAGGCCACAGAGCAGAAAGTGGAACAAACTGCCCCAGAGCAAACCAGGGGGTATTGTGGTGGTCCCTGGGTCACCTGGGAGTACGTGAGGATTGCTGGGGCTATCACTTGCCTTTGTTCCAGCTTCCTTTTCTCAGAGGCCGAGTGTGGCTGTGTGGAGGTATCTGGAGGCCAGTCCTGACATCAGGGGTATTCCCGGAGGGTTCCTGGTGGTAAAGGAGGGGGGGCAGGTCGAAGAAGAACCACGAAGGAGAACGCCTGATGATTCACCTGGGCCTCATATACCTGGAACCTTCTTCTACTACAAGTCCCACCAAGAACACCGGATTGGCCCAACACCCATCATCGCAGAGCCCGATAGCTCCACTCTGGAGAAAGAAGCAACTCAAACGTTGGAAAGAAGCTCATCCTTTGTGATCAATAGGGAACCCTATTTTTCACTTATGTTTTATGTTTACTTAAGATGTTCGCCCTGGGACATCTCGGGCATGCACATCACATGAATATCTTCCGATATAGGACACGATTCCCTTCACTTGTGCCTGACTGTCCATTGAGGGACCCTATTCCTTATCTTAGTAAACACAAACAATGCAATTTTCAAGGTTGCTACAGTACCCATTGGGGGCACAACTGTTAGCAGTGAACACCCTTTTTTTAAGCGGCAGCTGAGCTTGTGGGCCCTTGGCTGCCTGGACCAGGGGGATCGGGTGATGGGGCAGGGGGGAAAAGACCTACGCCTTGCCCCCCTTCTGACCGTCGTTACCCACAATATACAGTTCCTTACATTTAATATACAGTTATGGGTATGCTATTCATTTCATGTTCTCATGCTGTAATATTTCTCATGTTTTTCCTTTTTTGTGTGTTTGTTTCTCGTGCAATTACGTTCTTGTGCCAGGTATGTTCTCATGCGACTACGTTTTCTCATGCTGCTAGTCATATTCTATCATGTTTCCATATATTTTTGTTTTCTCATGCTGCGAGTCATGTCCTAATGCGATCACATTTCTCATGTGATCACGTTTCTCATGCGATCACGTTTCTCATGCGATTATGTTTTCATGCATTTACGTTTCTCATGGTAGTGCTCATGCAATTACATTTTGCATGGTAGATCTCAAGCGATTAAGTTCTCGTGGCATTTTCTCATGTGATCACGTGTCTCATGTAACTACGTTTCACATGCTAGTTTCTCATGCGATCACATTTCTCGTGGCATTACGTGTCTCGTGGTATTTTCTCATGCGATTACGTTTCTCATGGTAATTCTCATGCGATTTCCTTTCACATTGTAGTTCTCATGCGATTACGCTTCTCGTGGTATTTTCTCATGCGATCACATGTCTTATGCAACTATGTTTCACATGCTAGTTTCTTATGCGATCACGTTTCTCGTGGCATTAAATGTCTCGTGGTATTTTTTCATGCGATTACGTTTCACTTGGTAGTTCTCATGTGGTTACGTTTCTCATGCAGTTACGTTTCTCATGCGGTTAAGTTTTTCATGCGATCACGGTTCTCATGCGGTCACGGTTCTCATGCGGTCACAGTTCTCATGCATTTACGTTTCTCATGGTAGTTCTCATGCAATTATGTTTTCACATTGTAAGTTTCTCATGGTTTTCATGTTCTCGTGCAATCACGTGGCTCATGCTAGTCATGTTCTTATGAAGTTGCGATTCATGTTCTCATGCGATCACGTCAGGTGTACATGTTTCTCCTGCTACTCATGTTCTCGGGTGCTCACGTTGCTCATGCTATTTACAGTTCATGCTATTTATGTTCTCATGTTTTTTTTTTTTTTTCGTTTCTCATGCAATTTTACGTTTTTACTTTCCATTTTACGTTACGTTTCTCATGCTATTCATGTTCTCAGGTGTTAAAGTTTCTCTTACAGGTTTCAGTCGTGGTGCTTTTACGTTTTCTCACGTTCTCATGCGATTACACTTTTTATACAATTACGTTTTTCATGGTATTGTCATGTTCTCAGGTGTTACGTTTCTCATGTTTTTGTTTTTAATGCTATTCATGTTCTCAGGCGTGCACGTTTCATACTACTTATGTTCCTCATGCAGGTTTCAGTTGGGATGTTTTCTAGTTGGTAGCATTGCTATGTTTATTTTAGATATATGCTGTTCACCGCTGGGTGGGGGTCACTCATCACGTCTATGGGTGCTTACGGATTGAGATGAGCGTTTTTAATCGGCTTGTACGGTGACAAGTCTCCTCATCCGTTTCTCATATGTTTCATGCATCTTGACATTTCATTTCTCATATTATGACCTGACACGTCTTCAGGTTCATAAAGCCTGAGTGTACGTTTTTAATTTGCCTGCTACGCCTCAGGTTGCTCGGCCTTTACAATTCAAGGGATTGTCACATTCTCAGTCCAGCTGCACTAGTCCTACACTTACATACATTTTATTTTCATTGTCTGTGCATACATGTCACGTTCATATCCTCACGTTGGTTCATGGCCACTCTCCACTGCTGGTTACCTGTCACGTTTACGGGTTCTGTCGGATTAAGATGTTTGTTTCTAATTGGCTTGTGCGGTGGCAAGTCCCCTCATCTGCTTCTCATGGTTTCATTACGTTCATACGTCACGTTGTCTCACCACCTACATCACTTGCCTGACACGTCTTCAGGTTCATAGGCTTGAGTGTTATGTTTTTAATTGGCCTGATTTGCCTCAGGTTGCTC
This sequence comes from Rana kukunoris, assembly GCA_029574335.1. NCBI lineage: Eukaryota > Metazoa > Chordata > Amphibia > Anura > Ranidae > Rana > Rana kukunoris. Next base: position 46,095,358 of record CM056058.1, on the reverse strand, counting down.
AGCTTTGCTAGTTTCTTGAGACTGACACGTCTTCAGTCTTGTGCTACGTATTCGTTCCTGCTCTACGCTACGGTGTGTGTCAATCACGGAAACCCGCATAGGTAGGGGTAAGGGAAGGTAGGAATTTTCCTTTTTCCTAAGGTAAGTTGGGGCTCGTTGGTCATATTTTGTTTTTAACGATATTGTTCTTCTTTGCAGAGTTTCATGTCACGGGCAGCAGATATCGCAGATTTTGACGCCATCCGTCCTTCTCCAGTTACGGGTTCTATACATGGTAGCACGCCCTCCTTGAACCTCCCGATACGGCCTTCTCTTTTGTTACAGACGAAGTTTGATTTTCAAGTCCTTTTCATTCAGCCTAGAAAGATCTTGACTCATCCAGGGATATCTTCCAGGCGTTTCTATCTCGGTATCCTGGGTTCTTTTCTCACAAACATTCAATACCTACTTGCGTTTTGTTTCTTTTGCCACTTTCAGCTCAAACGGGTTCCATGCTGGGCCACTTTCCTTTCCTTAATACTCCCTTCTCTGCTAGCACAGTGCATGACACATAGCCATTCCCTGCTGCCTAACTAGGGTAGCACCTTAATAGTCACTCTGGGCCGTGATTCCAGCACAGGTGCAGTTTCTGCTGCCATTCGTCAGGGGTCTGTATTCTCGTTGTTGAGAAGCAAGATTGGCGGTAGTCAGCTTTCTTTTCCGGACATATCCCAGTTCCACATGTCTGTCACAGGCATTCTTGCGTTGGGGGCTTGTGGTCACATACAGTGTTGTAAACAGAGGCTCCTGCGCTACCGAGGGGGGTGGGATGGGGTCACTGCTGCAAACACCTGACACTCTGTCCTGGGCAGAGAGAAATGGCAAATTTGGGAAAACAAGGGGGGTGGTGTCTGCGCTGTGAGAAGTGGGTGGGATCCAAGGGTGACACGGGAATGAATCCCTAGGCTAGTGAACATAGGTGAAGGCAAAGGGGTTGGGGGTAGGCTCAAAACAAAGTGATAACCAACATGGGTGTGAGTCAGTACGTAAACCGTCTATGTGTAACACAAAGTGGTGGGGTACCAAAAAATAAAATAAAAAGTGAGAGAGAAAAGGTCAAATCCAGAAACAAAATATACACAATGTGCTGATCCGTATATAATGTGCAATCAGGGAAGACTGCCCACTATGGGCGCCCCTGGGTGTATAACACAGTGAACAATGCAAAAAGTATATATATATACACATATGAACATGAATAAAGTAAATCAATATGCAAGATAAAAAGTCTCTAAAAGTGTTTCCCAAATGTCCCAAAAAAAAAAAAATCCAAGGATGAAGAAAAGGTGCCAGGAAAGGACGTTTCACAGTGAACACCTCTGGTGGTCCCTAGCTCCTCACCTCACGGCTATGGCACGGATAGCCTAATATAAACCACCTCCAGCAGAGGGGGGAGGAATACACTTCAATAGGCAGAGACGACAGCAGCACTCCTCAGTAGTGACGCATGAAGGAGATACAAAGCAAGTTTTGATAATGTTAGGAAAATGTCTAGGCAAGCATCATCAATCACTCATACATCCACTCACATGGAGGTGATGGATGGTGGGCCTATCTCCCACGAACTCCGAGTTCATCCTGGGTCCTGGTTGTACACGTGGCTACTCCTCTTCTGTGACTGGGCTGGATGGGCACCTGGAGCAGGTGGAGGGGACCCTCACACAGCGTGTATGTCAGGAGAGAGAAAGACCATAGTACAGCCCCGCGAGAATTGAACACGTTTATTGTAAAAACATAGATGCACTCACATTTGGAAGATAAAACTGGGCACAGAATACCAGACAGACGGAAGGGGGGTCTGGCTGCGTCAGGCGGATCGAGGAGCATCAGAGTCCACACGCCTGACGCAGCCAGACCCCCCTGTCTGGTATTCTGTGCCCAGTTTTATCTTCCAAATGTGAGTGCATCTATGTTTTTTACAATAAACGTGTTCAATTCTTGTGGGGCTGTACTATGGTCTTTTTCTCTCCTGACATACACGCTGTGTGAGGGTCCCCTCCACCTGCTCCAGGTGCCCATCCAGCCCAGTCACAGAAGAGGAGTAGCCACGTGTATATCCAGGACCCAGGACGAACTCGGAGTTCGTGGGAGATAGGCCCACCATCCATCACCTCCACCTCTCTGCCTATTGAAGTGTATTCCTCCCCCCTCTGCTGGAGGTGGTTTATATTAGGCTATCCGTGCCATAGCCGTGAGGTGAGGAGCTAGGGACCACCAGAGGTGTTCACTGTGAAACGTCCTTTCCTGGCACCTTTTCTCCATCCTTGGATTTTTTTTTTTGGGACATTTGGGAAACACTTTTAGAGACTTTTTATCTTGCATATTGGATCACTTTATTCATGTTCATATGTGTATATATATACTTTTTGCATTGTTCACTGTGTTATACACCCACGGGCGCCCATAGTGGGCAGTCTTCCCTGATTGCACATTATATACAGATCAGCACATTGTGTATATTTTGTTTCTTGGATTTGACCTTTTCTCTCTCACTTTTTATTTTATTTTTTGGTACCCCACCACTTTGTGTTACACATAGACGGTTTACGTACTGACCCACACCCATGTTGGTTATCACTTTGTTTTGAGCCTACCCCCAACCCCTTTTCCTTCACCTATGTTCACTAGCCTAGGGATTCATTCCCGTGTCACCCTTGGATCCCACCCACTTCTCACAGCGTAGACACCACCCCCCTTGTTTTCCCAAATGTGGTCACATACAGTTACTTTCATTTCAATCTCTTTGCTAGCTCATCCTACTGTTTTATTTTTGCCCCCCTTTTAGGCATATTGGCCACGTGACCCCGGCACACCTCAGGTCAATTTCCCACCTCAGGTCAATTTCCCACCTCAGGTCAATTTCCCACATCAGGTCAATTACCCTGGTTTCCCCTCAGACCTTTCCCTAGCACGTTACCTGAGACTCTGAGTACAAGTGAAAGGCTGACCTCAGGTCAGCCTGTGTTTGTAGGAGGAGTCGGGAGGTATTTAAACCCGCCCTCCTTCCTCCTTCTGGTTTTCTTGTGTCCCACCCACCCATCCCCTTTTTTATTGCTATTTCTTCTTTTACTTCTACTTGGGTATGCCCCCTTTTAAGCATACTGACCACGTGACCCCGGCACACATCAGGTCAATTTTCCACCTCAGGAACATTTCCCACATCAGGTCAATTTCCCTGGTTTACCCTCAGACCTTTCCCTAGCACGTTACCTGAGACTCTGAGTACAAATCCTTCTATCCGATTCAGTGAATGGGACCAATTATACATTTATCTCATTTTATGCACCAAATCGAAATCAGGCTAAGTTTTTTACCTCTATGTTAGAAACCCTCTCCCCCCACTTTGAGGGTACAATAGTTTTTTTTGGGGGGGGGGGTGATTTGAATGTAGCTTTAGAACAAATGCTAGATAAGTCAGGTAATAGTCATTCCAGAATGCTCAGGCCCCCTAAACAAAGCTTGAAGATAGCCAATACCCTCAAAGCCCATGGCTTAGTTGACATTTTGAGGGAACTTAATCCGAAGACCAAGGACTATACCCACTACTCAGCACCCCACCAAACCCTAGCGAGAATTTAACATGTTTTTGTACTGGCCCCTACTACACCCCAGGCAACTAGCGTGTTCATTAGGGACTCACCACTGTCTGATCACTCAATGGTATTGCTCTATCTCACGAGACTGCATGAATCAGATGGCACATTTAGTTGGTGCTTAAATGAATCGCTGCTCAGTGACCTAGTTCATGGTACCATACTAGATGAAGAAATCAAAGGACTACTTCAGCGTGATTGACAATGGTGAGGTCCCCCCTGAAGTGCTCTGGACGGCTCATAAAGAGTTGCTAAGGGGAAAGATAATTAAAATCTCCACCAAACTTAAACGGAACGAAGAGCTAATCTAGATAAACTGGAACTGGATTTCCAGACACTCTCCAAAGCACACAGACGTAACCCCACGGCAAAGTTGCGAACCCTGCTGGAATCAAGTAGAATCCCATTAAACTTGGTGTTAATTACACAAGCCAAAAAAAGCCTTGGATGGTCCAATGCCCAATTGTATCTTCAAAAGGACAAGGTGGGGCCCAGACTGGCTTCAAAATTTACACCCAAACCCAGAACTTTCTCCTTCCACAAGTTACGCGACTTCACAGGTACGATCACGCAAAACCCGAAACAGATTATGAAAGTCAAGGGGGACCCCGAGACCTCGCTGACTTATTAGATGAAATCCCCATCCCTAAATTGAAAAAGGACCATGGCAAGTTGCTAGATAAACCAATCACTGAATTGGAAGTACTAGGTTTAATTAAGAATCTAAAGAGGGGGCCCAGTCCCAGGTCTGGATGGGTTTGCCACATGCTATTACAAAACCTTTGCATCCACTCTAGCCCCCCAGCTGACTCCGTTCTACAATGCCCTTCGGGGGAGTTCTACACTGGACAGCAACCCTAACCTCGCTGACGTGTCTGTCATCCCTAAACTGGGTAAAGATAGCTCTGAAGTAGGCAACTATAGACCTATTTCTTTGATCAATAATGATCTTAAAGTATTAACCAAAATCATGGCCAATAGACTCTAATGCCGCGTACACACGATCACTTTTTGTGATGAAAACGTAATTTAAAATGATCGTGTGTGGGCAAAACGTCGTTTTATGGGCCAGATTCAGGTAGAGTTACTCTGGAGTATCAGTGATACTCCAGCCTAACTCTCACTTTGAGCCGGCGTTTCTGTTTTCTGTAGTCAGAAAACAAGAAACGCCGGGTTGGAGTTCCTATACGAGCGGCGTAATTGTATTTCGCCGTTGTATCGGAACTGCAATTTTAAAAATGGCGCTCAGGGCGTTCCCGCTGATTAACGCAGAGAATATGCTAATCAGCGAGAATCGGCAATTCACGATCGTATTCGGGCCCGACGCAGGGACTTTCCGACGTTTCCGTAAGAGATACGCGGTGTAAAGAAAAACCAGCCCCCTAGTGGAGTATCCTATGTTAAGTATGGCTGTCGTCATCGCGTCGAATTTAAAATTTTTCGCGTCGTTTGCGTAAAACGTCCGTGAATGGCGATTGACGTCATTGACGTTCCCTGACAGAATTTGGAGCATGCGCACTGACAGTCGACGCATGCGCAGTACGTTCGCCGCGGGATCGCGCCTAGTTATAATAATACACGCCCCCTACCCGCCCAATTTGAATTCCGCCGGCTCATTTTCACTACGCCGCCGCAACTTTAGGAGCAAGTGCTATGTGAATACAGTACTTGCTCCTAAAGTTTCGGCGGAGTAACGTAAATGAGAAACGTTACTCTAAAATAACGATTCGCCCATCTACCTGAATCTGGCTCTATGTCTTCAAAAAAACGACCAAAAAAAAAAAATTCCAACATGCTTGAATTTTTTGTGTCGTTTTTCAAAATGTCGTTTTTTTTTGTCATAAAAAGTGATGGTGTGTGGGCAAAACGTCGTTTAAAACGACGTTTTTAAACCCGCGCATGCTTAGAAGCAAGTTATGAGATGGGAGCTTCAATGGAACAGAGTGCCGTCTAAAGTGTCTTACGTAACCGCACTTTGCAAGAGCATTGTGGAAAAACGATGGTGTGTATGCAATGTCGTTTTTGAAAATGAAGTTTAAAAAACGTCGTTTTGTTTCGTCAGATAAAATGACGTTTTTTTTCATCACAAAAAGTGATCGTGTGTACGCGGCATCAGAATTCATAGGGGGCTACATTCACAAAGAGCAAGTAGGCTTTATTCCGGGGAGGCAGGGCCTGGATCAGATCTGCAGAGCAGTAGATATCATCTCCCTATTGAAATCAAAATGGGATGGGGGCCCCAACCAAGAAGGATTCCTATAATCTGTGGACCTACAAAAGGCATTTGATACAGTTGATTGGTCTTACCTATTTTAAGTGTTACGTAGATGGGGGTTTGGACCTTGTTTCATACAGCTATTACGGAATTTGTACTTCAACCCGAGCACCCAGGTCAAACTCTAGGGCCATTACGTTTCTTGATACAAAGAGGCACTAGACAAGGATGCCTTGTTCCCCCTATTGTTTTCTTCATAGCAAATTTGAAACCCTAGCCACCGCAATTAGAAACCACCCAGATATTCATGGAGTTACCCATGTTCATGTTCCCCATGTTCATAAATGTGCTTTATTTGTGGATGACCTGCTGCTTTTCAATACTACCCCCCTTAGATCTACTCCTAACATTTTCCTTCAGGATTTCGGCAAGGTCTCAGGGTTGAGAGTCAACATGGCCAAATCTGTGGTTTAAATACTACCACCCCAATAACTATGGTGGAGTGTCTCAAAAACGATTTCACATTTGCCCGAGACCCCTCCTCGATCCCTTACTTGGCTGTCAAATTGACAGCTAATGTTGACCAATTATATAATGCCAATTGCCCCCACATGTAAAAAATTTACGGAAGACCTATTTAGTTGGGGACGGGGGAATCTATGTAGGCTGGGCAGAGTACATGCAGTAAAAATTACCCTCTTACCTAGAATTTTATACTTATTCCCATCCCTACCCATCCCTATTCTGAGATCACCTTCATTTGGGGCAGTAAGGGATATCGTTGTCCTAAAAGTGTGCTTCTTATGCCACGTACACACGATCAGACCGGTCCGATGAGACTGGTCCGACGGAGATTTTGGCCAAGATTTTTCCATCCACATCCCCTTTATGTTTTAGAGGATGTGGGATGACGGGTTCTCTATTCAACATATGTGGGAATGCCTTTGTTTTCGGGGCCTCTGGAACAAGATATTTTCAATGTTGCGTCCAGGGGGATGTTCTAAATATATCCAGAACCTCATTAACTTCATATTGCTCGGCACTAAAATCTCGATAGCCCAAGCATGGAAACAGCCTACAGTGTCTTTTACAGCTGTCATATTTATCTGTAGTGGACAGTATTCTTCAGTCCACTACAGATAAACATGACACGATTTGGGAACCTTGGAAGACCTATATACAAAAATCATCTCAGCCCCTATAGCAGCATACAACAAATCTTCTGAAGCTCTCTGATGCCTTTCTATTAGGGTTGTCCTGATACCGATACTAGTATCGGTACCAATACCGAGCATTTGCCCGAGTACTTGTATTCGGGCAAATGCTCTGATGCTTCACCTGATATCTGGACAGTCAGGGTGATTAGTGCGGTGGGGGAGTTACAAGCACTGATCACCCTGTAGATTTCAAAGACTCACAGCCGTTTCCCTGCTCCCCCCCCCCCCCAACGGCTTTCAGCTGCTTAAGTGAAATCAGCGGTAATCGATGCTTGTAACTCTCAAACACGCGATCACTGCTGACTGTCCCCATATCCTCCTCCAGCCCCCCTGTGTTCTGCTGCTGTGCCCCTCAGTGTCCCCCTCCATGCTGCTGTCACCCTCCGTTCTCCTCTGTGTCCCCCTCCATGCTGCTGTCACCCTCCGTTCTCCTTTGTGTCCTTCTCCATGCTGCTGTCCCCCTCTCTTCTCCTCGGTGTCCCCCTCCATGCTGCTGTCACCCTCCATTCTCCTCCATGTCCCCCTCCATGCTGCTGTCACCCTCTGTTCTCCTCCGTATCCCACTCCATGCTGCTGTCACCCTCAGTTCTCCTTTGTGTCCCTCCATTCTCCTCCATCTCCTCCGTGTCCCCCATCCATGCTGCTGTCCCCCTCCATTCTCCTACTCCACCCCCCACAATCTGTCAGGATGGAGAGCGTAGGTAGGAGCCGGTAAACCTAGCTCCTTACTTTTTCTAATGTCCATTCACATTTATGTCCTTCTTTCCATTAATTTTCAGTGCAGATGAGGCTGCTGAAAAAGAGACTGGGGAATCTGTGTCCTTAGTCCCTTTCCCTGTTTTAAAGGGGAAATGTGAGGGGTCAAAAAATAAATAAAATAAAAATATTGTAAAAAAAAAAATATATATATTGACACATGTTCCACTTTTACAGGGTCTTAAAAAAGTGGTATCGGTACAACCCTACTTTCTATCCTCTCATTCTCTCTTTCGTTTACTTTCCTCAGTATACCCTGGTAATGCACTTACATGGTTTAATATAAGAATACCTGGGAACAACCTGTTATAGACACTATTACAAACTTAGTTAAAGCAATATTTAGGCCTTGGATCATAAGGCCAACACACATAGTAGTTTTGTTCTTCAATGTCTAACACCATACTCTGTTATTCCCCCTTTGCACTCCGATGCTTACCGAGAAGTCCCACATTGGGCCAGATTCAGCAAGACTTGCGCTGGATTATTTTGATATGCGCCGCTTAACTGTGAAGATGCGCCGTAGTATCTATGTGGCCGTACCCACCAAACTAGTTGCGACAGAAAACGGGCTTTCCCCGACCGGCTTAACTTTCCAACGCCAGAGTATCGTCAGCGCATAATTTCGCTTGGCGCATCAGTCGCGCCTATTGATTTCCCCTGCAAATATGCAAATGAGGGAGATTTCCCGATTCGCACCATACGCTGGCTACATGCGCCGCGCGTATGTCGTCCGTCCGTCGCAAAGTTATTTCTACAAATAGCTGCTTCAACTTTACTCCAGACGGCCACAGGTCAGCAGGAGAGCAGCTACAGCAGCAGCATTACCGACAAAACTAGCAAGCTGAACAACCACACATGCAAGGACAACACCTCTGTGTGCCAACATGCCAGGGGCAGTCGCGGTCCTAGCACTAGTACTGGGTCCCCCGGAACGAAGGAGGCGGGCACGTGAAAGGATATACCGCACGCGTATGAGCCTCTTTGGCATGGGGGATGAGGAGGTGTATCGCCTCTTCAGATTCAGCCCAGATGCAATACTTGAACTAACCACAACCCTGCAGGATGACATCACCAGCAAGACACACCGCTCACAAGCAGTGCAGCCACTGGTGAAGGTACTGGCAACACTCCATTTCCTTGCAAGTGGATCATTCCAGCGTACAAGTGGAGTGGTGGCTGGGATGTCACAGTCCACCATGAGCAGATGTGTGCACCAGGTTGTCCCTGCAATCCTCAGATGCATGTCCAACCAGTTCATCAGACCCACCACTGAAGAGCTGCGGCTGAAGGGAATGACAGATTTCTACAGTATTGCCAGATTCCCACGCACTGTGGGGGCCATTGATTGCACACATGTGGCCCTTCAGCCCCCCAGTGCCACAGAGCACATATACCGCAAGCGGAAGCATTGGCACTCCATCAACGTACAGGTGATAGCCGATGCCCAACGCCTCATATGGCACGTCCGTGCCAAACACCCCGGGTCCAGCCATGACAGCTTCATATACCGTCAGAGCCCCATCCCAGCAGAATTTGAACAGAACATGTATGGGGACAGCTGGCTGGTTGGTGAGTGACATGGGTGGCAGGCATGACTATCCCCTCCCATGATGCACACATCACAAGTGGCACATGCATGACTAACATCCTCCTGTCTTTTCCCTTACAGGTGACTCTGCATATGCACTGGGACCCCATCTAATGACTCCTTTCCGAAACCCCCAAACCAAAGGAGAGAGAAAATACAATGAAGCACACATCAAAACCCGTGCAGTGGTGGAGCAAACATTTGGGCTCCTGAAGTCCCGTTTCCGATGCCTGGATAAGTCCGGGGGGACCCTATTGTATTCCCCTACCTTCGTGTGTCAGATCATCGGTGCATGTTGCATTCTGCACAACTTTGCTATGAGAAAAGGCCTGCAGATTGACATACGTGATGACCTGACCCCCGACCCACACAGTCCCCACCTGCCAGAGGAGACCTGATGGAAGAGCAGTAAGGAGGGTCCTCGCCGTAGGCATCTTTGGACACTAAACAAAAACATTAATCACACAGACAATGCATGCATGCACACCACTGATGTCCCTAGATCACACACACCACATCCACATCACATTGGATTAGCCCAAGTCCAGCATGTAGGACTTGGGAGCAGCAACGCCAGCGTCAAGGCCCCAATGATGTCGCTGTCCATTCATACACCATTCACACGTCATTCATACAGCCGTGGGGATAACTTCTCCACCACGGCCGAGGGTGACACCCCTTACTGGCAGGAGTGCCACCCCCTCACATTCACACACTATTCACACTGTCCCCTGCACTCCTGACCGTGTGCAGTTAAAAATAAAATAAATATCTCATAACATGAGTAATAAAATAAAATATAAACTCATAACCTGAGCAAGAAAAAAAGAAAGAAAAATTAACCCCCAAAAAAAAACCCTCAACTGGGATGACGGGGGCTCCTCCTTGTGGGCACTCTCGGGCTCCTCAGCTGCCTGGAGGGAGTGGGTGGGGGTGGGGGGGCATCTGGAGAAGGCTGATTCCCGGGTGGGCCACTCCTGGAAGCTGTTGGCTGCATGCCCTCCAAGGCCACGGCAATCCGGCTCAGATAGAGGTTGGTCTGGGCCTGCATTCTCAGCTGGCGGGTGACATTATGCCGCTGGTCACGCTGCCGCTGCCTCCCCTCTTCCCTGATGGCAGCTGTGTTGGCGTGGACGGCTGCTGTGAGGTGCTGTACATCAGCCTGCACCTCCCCCAGGCTGGTCACAACGTCCTGCACACCACTGGGCAGCTGCGACACGGAGCCCCCAGGCTGTCAGCGAGCCGGTCCAAGTGGCCAGCAATCTCCCCCATCTGCTGGGTTTGCCTGGCGTGGTCCATCGCCACCTGGTCCTGGACCAGATCAGACACCCCCCTGGTCTTACGGGTGGCCTTCCTGGGGCCAGGAGAAGGTTGTCCCCATGGGGATGGAGTCGCCCTTGAGGGGCTACCGAGGATGGGTGAGGGGATGACAGAGGGCCCTGCAGAAGGGGAGGACTCTGACAAAACCAAAATAAACTCCTGCTGAGGAACAGGCTCCTCCTCAACCATCTCTGCAGAAGTGGTGTGGGCACTCTCCTCCACCTCGGTGTCTTCAGCACCCAGGGGCTCGTCCTCAGGATCCCGTTGGGGGGTTGGGGTGGAATGGCCGGCAACAGATGATGGCCCAGCTCCGTCATCTGTGGATGACACAAAGCAGACACATGTTGGTGGTCCCACACACTTGGCACATGTACCCTCCCCCCCCACATGCAACACACCAAATAGGGGATAAAAATCACTTACCTGTCCTGGAGCCTTCCTCCATGGAGTCATATCCAGGGACCCCCTCCAACTGCTCCCTGTCCAGGCAGCGGGCGACCACCTCCTCCTCTGTGGTCAGGCTGACCGCACATGGGGGTCCACCACCTGTGCCCCTCTCATGGGTCCGAATGGTGGCCACCTTGCCACGGACCTTGCGCCGCAGGTCGTTAATTTTCTTCTGGATATCACCAGCAGTCTGGGTGGAGTGCCCCAACACATTCACCCTGCCAGCAATGGTGTCCAGGATGGCCTGCTTCCTCTCCCGGCTGGTCTTCCGACTTTTCTTTCCGTGGAGAAAGTCATTATAAGTCTCCATAGCGGAGATTACCACAGAGACCTCCTGGGCATTGAAATTCAAGTTTCTCCTCTCTTTGGGGGTAGCGGGAGCAGCCATCTCTGTGCAAAAGTAACTTCCCTGGGGTGGGGGGAAACGGAAATACTTTTGCGCCGGAATGGCGCTTCCGCTAGCGCTTTTAAACGCACAACGGAACACATTGCGCTGACGTTTACCGTGAAGTGGTGCAGACGGAAGTTGTGAGCATGCGCACAGGGGGCCGAGTGAAGCCTCACTCACTGCGCATGCTCCGTGGATGATGCGCTGAACGTAAGCCTCTGCGCTGGGCTCTGCCCATCATTTACATATGATCACACCCACTTCCACTTGCGTCGGGTTACGCCAACGCATCTTCGTTACTCCGTCGCAAAGTAACGGCCATGCGCTTGGTGAATACTGTACTTCACTCGCTAGTTTGCGTCAGCGCAGCGTATATGCGTTGCGCTACGCTGGCGAAAAGATGCGCGCATCTACCTGAATCTGGCCCATTATAGGATTTATGTAGACTACAACTACATCTCTATCTGCCATCTGTATATTGTTCTATGCTCTTTAGTCTTTGGTAGCAGTGCCTCCCTCTCCTCGACACAGTTTGCTCCCAATAGGGGTGTCTGGGCGAGGGAGACAAGTTTCAGATGGTAAAGATAAACACCATGAAACCTACATTTTTCGCTAAACACTCGGTGATGTACACCTTTATATGTTAAAGATTTCATTGTATTGCAGACGGTTTCATTTTTTACCTCATGATTCTTGCTCATGTTTCCTTTCTTTTATTGTAAAATCTCAATAAAAATATTGAAATATAAAATAAAAAACTCCTGCAAAATTTTTTCAAGCCCCACATTCATGCACTTACATACTGTATGTGAGTGGGGTTTGGCTGGCTGCACCCCGCGCATGTTGGGTTACACCTCGCTCCAAGGGTTTGCTCACCAATGCTCAAAATCCGGAAGAAACTACAGTCATATGAAGAATCAATCACTAGTCCCCCAATTTAGAGATGAGGCACTTGTGTCCAGTAATAACATACGTAGTTCCTCCATAAGATGTTTTGTCCCAAGTAATTACACTTAAATAGATGTATGTGTTGCATTCAGAGAGACATGCAGAGCCATTTCCCACTCCACCAGTCCAGCGTACCTCTGTTTCCTTACTCCCTACTTGAGTTACTAGATTCTGCTCCCAGTGACTGGAGGAAACTGAAAGCTGGGGAGAGAGTCAGAGCACCGACCCCCTCGCTACTGGAGTTCCTGTCACCTAACCAGGTACGACACCAACAATTGGTTGCTGTAGTTGCTTTTCCTGTGCGGTTATCCATGGCAACTACCTTCCCTTTTTTGCCTTGCGAGTTAACCTTTTCTGGTGGTGTTACCAGGGCTGGTGCAAGGATTTTTAACACCCTAGACAAAACCTAATTTTGCCATCTCCCCAATGGCTCCTGCTGCTATCAATCTATCTAATTAGGAGAGAGTGCACATCGCTGGATCAGATCAGGCTCAGGTAAGAAAAAAAAAGGGGGTCAAGGGGGTGCAGCACAGAAGGTTTTTCTCCTTAATGCATAGAAGGTCTTCAAGTGCATGTGGTGGGCGTATCCTGTCGACTATGCCAAGTTGTGGGCGGGGTCTGGCTGCACCTGTGCACATGGGGTAACACCTCCCCGAAAGCATGCTCACTAATAGGGATGAGCTTCGCGTTCGGTACGAACGTATGTTCGACTCGAACATTGTCTGTTCGTACGTTCGATGAAATTCGAACAAAAGTGGTCGTTCGCGCCAAATTCGAGTGAAGCAAAACGGCCCATAATTCACTGCGGCATTGCGTGCTGATGACATGCTGTATGTCCCGCATGCTTGGCCAATCACAGCGCGCAAAAAACGAAGAGCCATAATTGGCCAAAGCCTGGGTGGCTTTGGCCAATTATGGCTCAGGGCTTTAGCACACGCCCCACACTATATAAGGCTGCCTGCTGGGCAGCCTCGTGTAGTGTGTTCCGGCTTGTTAATGAAAGCAGTCAGAGAGACAGAGAGATTGTCTTTTTAGATAGCTAGATAGAGCAGGCAGGCAGGCTAGTCAGTTTAGCTTAATTTACAGTGTGTAGAGAATATATACACATTCCTAGGAGTTGTACACATATTTATACACTGTATAGCTTAGATAGATCATTTCTTCCTAATTTACTGGCAGGCAGGTAATTGTGCTATTTAAAGACGTTATCACAGGTATAGACACCCAGCAGGTACAATATTTAAAGGAAGCAGTGATCCTGGAGCAGTGATTTCAATGATGCTTAACTTAAAAAATAATGAAAAATTCCTTTAACCACTTGTGACCGGCCCCACGTCCAAAGACGTCACGTTTTTAAAGATGGATATCTCGGTAACGGCAGCAGCTGCTGCCACAACCGAGATATCCATCTCTTCGTGGGGCGGTCCTGTTAACGATAACGGCGGTCATCGCGGCGGATTCGCCGCGAGATCGCCGTTACCGGCGGCGGGAGAGGGTGCCGCCGCTCTCCCGCGCCCTCCGCCGCTTACCGTAGCCGTCGGTAGCGGCGGAGGCGATCGGGTCCGCTCGTTGTCTGTCCGGGGATGTGACTGAGGGAAAAAATGTCCCTCAGCCGTCCCCCTCTCTCTGCTGGGCGGAAGTGACGTCAAAACGTCATTTCCGCCCAGCGTCTTAAAGAGACATTTAATATGTTTACATTTTGACTTTTTTTTTTTTTTTTTGCATTTAAGCCTGAATATGAGATCTGAGGTCTTTTTGACCCCAGATCTCATATATAAGAGGACCTGTCATGCTTTTTTCTATTACAAGGGATGTTTACATTCCTTGTAATAGGAATAAAAGTGATCATTTTTTTTTTTTTTTTTTTTCAGTGTTAAAAATTATAAAATAAATAAAAATAAAAACCAAAACCAAAAAAAAAATTTTTTAAAGTGCCCCGTCCCGACGAGCTCGCGCGCAGAAGCAAACGCATACGCGAGTAGCGCCCGCATATGAAAACGGTGTTCAAACCACACAAGTGAGGTATCGCCGCGATCGTTAGAGTGAGAGCAATAATTCTAGCCCTAGACCTCCTCGTCATCTCAAAAAATGCAACCTGTAGAATTTTTTAAACGTCGCCTATCGAGATTTTTAAGGGTAAAAGTTTGACGCCATGCCACGAGCGGGCGCAATTTTTATGCGTGACATGTTGGGTATCATTTTAGTCGGCGTAACATCATCTTTCACAATATATAAAAAAATTGGGCCAAATTTATTGTTGTCTTATTTTTTAATTCAAGAAAGTGAATTTTTTCCAAAAAAAGTGCGCTTGTAAGACCGCTGCGCAAATACGGTGTGAGAAAAAATATTGCAATGACCGCCATTTTATTCTCTAGGGTGTTAGAAAAAAAAATATATATAATGTTTGGGGGTTTTAAATAATTTTCTAGCAAAAAAAACTGTTTTAGTCTCGTAAGCACCGAATCTGAAAAACAGGCTCGGTAATGAAGTGGTTAAATATTGTACCTGCTGGGTGTCTATAGTTTGCCTGTGAAAACATCTTTGAGAACTCGGGTCTTGCTCGAGGGAACATGTATCAATGGAAAAAAAAGTTTTAAAAACTGTAATTTTTTCAGGAGTCCTGCTCCTAAAAAAAACTACCGTTTTTTTAACTTTTTTCCATTGATACATGTTCCCTGGGGCAAGACCCAGGTTCTCAAAGACGTTTTCCAACAATAACTTGAATATTGGTCTTTAAAATTAGCGTTTTTTGAATTTGCACGTTCGAGTCCTATAGACTTCAATGGGGTTCTAAATGTTTGCGCGAACGGTCGGTCTGTTCGACGGTTCTGGTGTGAACCGAATGCGGGGGTGTTCGGCTCATCCCTACACACTAATGCCCGAAACCTGGCGGAGGCTGCGGTCATGTGAAGAATCAAGCATTAATAAAATTCCTAACTCAGAGATGAGACATTTGTAGGCAGTAGTATACATAGTTTCTCCTTAAGATGTTTTGTGTAAAGTAATTACACACTTGAATATGTGTTGCATTCAGGAGGGACATGCAGAGCCATTGTCCACTCCACCAGTCCAGCATTCCTCTGTTGCCTCACCCCCTACTGGAGTTACTATAGAATGGAATCCCGCTGAGCACATAGCGGGTCCCATGTATGCTCATTAACCCCTTCCTTCCTGAACCTAGTGATCAGGTCTTAGATCTCCGTGACACTCGTCTGCTCCTGGTGAATGTAGGAGATGGACATCTGGGGAGAGAGTCAGAGCACTGACCCACTACTGGAGGACCTGTCACCCAACTAGATACCACACCAACAATTGGTTTATGTAGTTGTTCTTCCATGAGGTTACCCATTGCAACTGCCTCCTCTTCTTTGCATGTTAAACTTTTCTGGTGGTGTAACACATACCCCATAGTGCTTTTACACACAAATTCTTTAGGAATATTGCAAGTCTCAACATGCACCCCTTAAATAAATTCAGACCAGGCTTAGTGCAGTTGAAACAACTTTATGAGAGTTCAGAACAGAATATGTAGAAAATGTAAAACATGCAAAAACATTCTAAACCTAACTAAACCTAACTGAGGCTGCCCCAGGTTCCCTGAACAGGTAGCATAATATCGGGAATAGTCCATTCTTGGAAGGGCTTGTGCAGAGAAGTCCATGTTCTTGGGATGGCCCAGTGAGTCAGCATCCAGTGCTGGACTACAGGTTCCCTAGAGAACTCTTGCAGATGTCCTGTCTTCTCTTTAGAACCCCTGGGATCTGGACCTCATTCCCTTTTATACAACATGGAAGGGAGGCTGGACCCCAGCAAAAAGCCTGTGAACATATACACAGAGAACATAGTAAAACATTAACCCCTTCCCCCTACCCAAGCAGGAGTGCTAACTAAACTGACAGTAAGCCACTTGCCTATGCATGTGTAAATGCAAGCATGAGGTACAGCTACATTAACAAAATTACATTTGAGCTACACATGTTACACATCGCTGTGCGTACCAGAGTAAGAGTATAATTTATAGTTATCTCTAAAGTGATACTGTAATGGTACTGAAGTTTGTTGCTGTTTCATGCACAATTTTTAAGGCCTGACATGTATAGTATCTATTTAGTCAAAGCAACCTCATCCTTAAATTTTACCAAAAAATTGGGTACTGTGTTTGTATGCTCTAAAACTGACTCTAGTGTATTTTTTTACTGATTTATTTAGTGTGACATGAAAAAATTTCATATGATGTTTTAGGGTTTTAAGTAATCTTCAGGCCTAAAATACTATAATGGAACTGCACTGCATTTGAGCACCACATATCAAAAACACTATGTAATTCATTTGTATTATTCATATCAAACTCACTCATCAATTTATGTCTCCATGCTTCATTTGTGATGAGAAATTACTTGGAAAACCATTTCCCTAGCATTTCTGGCAGTGGTCATCCTAAGTAAAGGCAGATGATTCATGTAGCATTTACCTCCTGGAATCCATTTGTCCTTAGCTTAGGCATGCAGGCAGAAAGGTGTGCCTAGCTGAGAAAACCCCTCCTGAAGACTGGGATGTATGGCATCATTTGGCTAGGCATGCAAACCAGGAAGTAACTAAAGACTATGCTTGGATACGGATATCATTTTTATTTTTGGTGTTAGTTCCCCCCCCCCAAAATTCATCATGGACCCTGGGTACGCTTACCATTTAAAATTACATGTTTATAGTCTTTTTAAATTTTTACTTTTTTTTTATTGTTTACGTTGTGCTATGAGAAACTGCTCCTTAAAAAATGAGCTAAAATGGTGTTTCCCTTAATATCTCATCCATATCCTGATTCAGGCATGCAGCCTGAGTGGCCAGGAAGGGAAGGGCAGCTAGCATGCCTTCCTGTCTGACAAGCATATCAGAGGTTTGGCTCTCAGAAATGCGCATGCGTGTGGAATTAGTAGCTGCATAGTGACCAGGCACAGGAATGCACAAGCGAGAATGGGCGCTCACACAGTGCATGTTGGAGCCAGATGGGCTATTGCGTTTTTCCTGTGTGTTTCCCTCATTGCTGACCCAGCTTGTCCGTGACCTTATCTTGGATGCTGCTTCTGATTTGTTGCTTTATTACTGTCCCTGACTCTGTTCCTGACTTTGGCTCTGCTTATGATTCGGTACCTCACTGCCCACCTGTTGATGACATTCCTGTGACCATGCTGCTACCTCTGATTCTGGCTGTCCTTCCTGCTCGAGTCCTTACCTGGCTGTCCACTGCACCTGCTCTGCATTTCCCTGAGAGTTCTGACAAGCCACACATCCTGAACCTGCAGCACTAGTGGATTGTCCCTTTCATCTCAGCTGATTTCTTTGGCTCAGCTACCATTCCTGTCCTGATGGTCCACCTACTTCCCAGGATCTTCTACTCCAGCTGAAAGTTCTCCTATCCACAACTGCTGGCACTCATGTTCATTCTGTCCCTCGGAACCCTCTGTTCCACTCTCAGTAGGCCAGGGCTGAAGAGATAAGACAGGTCAACCTCGTCATATCAGTTTCTTATCAGGCACGTGACACTTCCTCTCTTGAAAGATTTTTTTTTTCAAATGTTGAGGGACAAGGGCCTTTTCCCCACCTTTGATGCCCCAAGAAGGAGCTACCAAATAGAAACTATATTTAAATGAAGAAAAATGCTGGTCCAGTCTATCTCCAGGGACCTGATCATTCCCCTATTGGATTCTGCCATCTTGCTCATACAATGTGGAGAAAATGAAGCCAGCTTTTCAATCACAACCTGCATGTTGAAAGCACATCTGTCCTTTCTGTGACAGTCATGTGTCACTTATTTCTGCAGCTGGGAGTTGAAGGTTACATAGATGGCAACTATCCCAGATTTGTTTGGACCTAGGTGCTCTGTATAGGTGCATTGTTTCACAATGCTCTGTAACATTTGATAATGCTAAACTTGATGTAACTTGTATCTGAACATAAGGTACTTACTTGCATATTTCCATGACCTTACAAATTCAAAAGAAAATAGTATTTTTTATTTTAACACGCTTGCTTAAATGTATTTCCTGCGATGGAAATAGACAGTATATCTGCGAAAAAAGAACATATTGGTAAATCTCAAGCTGGGTTAAATTAATTTTGTTTAAAAAGGAGTTATGGGCAAATTGGAAGGGGAGGGGTTACAAAAGAAGTCATATAGAAGAAAGCAAGCCCTTCACTTAAGGTTACAGGCATTAAGAGGAAGTCAATTATTGGCAATTACGCCTATCAAACTAATTTCCTTACTGAAAAGGCAAATAATAGCATTTACCTAATCGCAAACCTTTTTGCGTATTTGTCATTTCGTATTCCCTCCTCTTCTCCCTCCTTGATAATGATAAAAAATTGCGCTTGCTGCATAAATACCCAGCAAGCGTCCGGGATCTTGCGACACTGAGGAGTGGCTGAGTAACATCAAGCTTGCAAGATTCTGGCCACCATCTATATTTGAATACCAGACCAAAAAAAAAGTAAAAAAACATAATTATTTCTTTAAGCATTCAATATCAAGACAATAATTTCTAGATAAGGTAAGTTATTCTATTTGTGTTTATTTAGTTTGTATTGCATGAACTCTTATTAATATCATTTGTAAAGTCAGAAACCTATTTAACAAAGCAGTACTGAGAGTCATGATGATGAACAACATGTAAAAGTTTTTGTTTAAGGTTGACTGCTGCTTTTTGTACAATACACATCTAACTCAGTAAGTAAGCCTTATGTGTTATGTTGTTTTGTTCCGAAGACAGCTTTAAAGTACAGCTTTAGTAATAGCAATTTTTAACTGACAGTAAGAAAATGGATTTCTTGCCGAATTTGCACAAAATCGATATTGCCACTTTTAAGTAATATTGTAAGAACGGGTTCTTTGCATTGCTCAAAATGCTGTTCAACATTCATTTTTTATTTTTTGCTTGGCTTATTATTAAATGCTTTTATAATTCTGTTGAGTTCATTTTTTATTTATTATGCAAATGATATAATGAGATGGTT
This sequence comes from Rana kukunoris, assembly GCA_029574335.1. Lineage (NCBI taxonomy): Eukaryota > Metazoa > Chordata > Amphibia > Anura > Ranidae > Rana > Rana kukunoris. The sequence goes on along the minus strand of CM056058.1, from coordinate 46,075,836 downwards.
CAATGAGCAATGCTGTGCTGCAGCCCACAACAATTAATCAAATATCACTTTTTAAAGTCCACATGCTAAGTATGGCCATATAAAAGCAGAGGATATTATATTATATTATTCTGTGAAAGCGATTAGTGGAAACATATCTGTCCATCCTTACACATGTCTGTACATCCTGGCACAGCATCCCTGTGTTATGTTGTGTTTTCATATACTCCATAGTATAGAAAAGCAAATTAAAAAAAGGCATTTACTCTCTAGGACATCAGAAATAACATTTATTACAGGTCATTTTTGAAAGCAGTGCTATTGTTTGTATTCATATTTTTTTTTCCATTCAAGCAGCAGGTTAAACAAAAAATAAGGAACAGATTCCCCCTACATTTGATGTGGATGGGTAAACCCTTTCTGTTTAAGCTATTGTATTCTGCTGGTGGGGAGATTTCCCAGCTGGCAGAATACAAGGATCAGTGTTGCCGGGTACAGCTGGTGGTACTGATCATTTAGGTAAACTTGACAAGCTGGTTGTGCACAAGTCAATAGATAGATCGAACCGTGGACAACCAGGTGGCCCATACATGTGTTCCCTGTTGAATTGGCCAAATTTTGTTCCATGTATTTCTGGCTTAATAGAAGCTGAACCCTAAATGGTTACTGTAGGTTTCTGTAAACCACTGCTGTTTCTACTAGAATCACTAAATACAATACCCAAAATCTACTGCCGGTAATGCCATCCAAGGATGAAAAACTGGTGCTCATGGCTGGGATGTGCAGTCCCTCAGTACTTTTAATATTGATAGATATAAGCCAGCAACTCGGTGGACTCAAATGTTAAAAATCTTTATTGGCTACACAACTACACGCAGTAAAATAATGCTAACGTGTTTCGATCGCTGTGGCCTTACTCATAGTATAATAAAACACAAATTGATTACAACTTTTATGGGTTTCAACATCTACTACCCAACCAATTAAAGAGGTGAAGCCCAATAATTAAATCATTAGTAAAATGACAGATGGAAAGAGGAAAGCATATGATGATGGTAAACACTAATACATTCCCAAAATCAGTCCAGGTCCCATCTATGGTTCAGACTGAAAGGTGCCTTGGTGTCCAAGGTGTGTATTTTTGAAAACGGGAGTATTGTTTGTATTAATTGGACTATAGACAACCTAAGGAGGTAGGTCATACATGATTCATTTTTTTTCCATTCAACCTGGAGGTTGAAAAAAAAAATGTTGAACTTATTCCCCCATACACATCAAAAATGTGCAATCCTTTCCATGGAGCTATTGTATTCTGGCGACATGTTTCTGGCTACAGCCTATGGCACTGATCATTTGGGTAAACCCAACAAGCTGGTTGTGGACAAGTCAATCAATAAAACGACTTGTGTACAATCAGCTAGGCTGGCTTAGAATAAGCTGAACCTTAAATGATTGCTGTGGGTTTCTGTTTGTGCCGTTTCTAATTTTTTTGGGCTATTGGCAATATTGTTTTATCATATACATTCAATAACATAGCTTGTCAAGTTCTTGAGATTGTATAACATTATATGGGTAAGGTCATGACATGTCTCTTAATGCTGTTATTTGCTTGAACCTGGAATTCATACATAGGATGAAAAAATACACAAGTCAACCAAGTTCAACCAATAAAGAAAAATAGTATAAATAAATAGAAAAAAAATCATATACAGAAACATATACCCACAGTTGATTCAGAGGAAAGCAAAAAAAAACTAAAAATCATGATCCAATTTTTCCAGTGGGGAAAAAATAAATTGCTTCCTGGTCCCCCAGAAAACAATAGAATATTCACTGGATCAACAACCTCTGGTGTTATTTCCTATAAATAATATTAATTTATATCTTGTGCATTTAGGAATTCATCCAGCTCTTTGTTTAAGGAATCTAACGAGCTGCAAGAACTAGTTCTTAAGGGAATCTATTCCAAATTTCCACAGCTATTACTGTGAAGAAGCATTTTGGTATGTGGAGGTTAACTCTTTTTATTCCAGACATAAAAAGTGCCCTCTTGTCCTCTAAGCTGACCAACACATAATTTAAATACATGTCAATTAAAATTGTCAATTAAAATTCAAAACGCCGGAATAGGACTCGGAGAAATACGGCGCCTGCGCAGTCAGCTCCTAGGTCTGTGCGCAGGCGCCGCATTTTCGCCGAGATTACCCGAGTCCTTTTCGGGTATTTTCGTAAGATGTGACGCGCTATACTAGAGCTGTCCATCGCGGGGGAAAGAAATTAAAATTCAACATAATACAGTAAGTGGGGGATTAAAAAAAAAAAAAAACAGCATACTGGCGCTGACGCTGACGCCAGTATGCTGGATCACATGGGAGAGCTTATATTTAGGGTGAACCTCCGCTTTAAGTCAGTCTTTTTTTCCAAGCTCCCCTGTTACTCATTATAGTCAGGTCTTGCTCTGCAGTGGCATCCTAGTTTATTCAGAACACATCCCCAGACTGTTGATTGGTTACTATAGGAGCAGCCTCACTCAAAGTGCACTCACCTCCTACATGTGTTAGTACATGTGCACTGCAACAGAGCTTAAATGGTCCCTAGGGCTAGTTCTTCCTCTTAACAGTTTGAGTCCTGTTGTGGGAATTTTTCAGTTACAGTTGAATACAGGAGGGTGATATGAAGACAAATTAAGGTATGTACACTAGTTGCTATTTATAATTATATTTACTGTTTTTTTTTTTACATTATTTTGTATATACTGTATAGTTTAGCTAACTGAAAAATCCTAAATTTAAATTTTGCTTAGATAATGATATGTACATAAACTGTGAGTTAAAAAAAAAAAACAATTCTGATTGTTTACTATAATTGCTGCACATTTTACACTTCCATGTGCCCTAAAAAATGAAGGCCACTTGTACACCTTGTAAAAGATGAACAAATCATATCTCATATCTCATATAACTTTGTTGTCCTGTAGATGCGGAATTCACAGACTCTGTTGTGTGTCTCTTTTCTTCTCTGTGCCATGGCAACTGAATGTTTTGGCTACACGTTAATGGTAAGAAAAATCCCAGTTTTATCAATGTGTTGGGTTTACAATGTTTTGGTGATAAGGAATATATATATATATATATATATATATATATATATATATATATATATATATATATATATATATATATATATATATATATATACACACAGTAACTATCAGCCATGTAAATATTATGGACTTATATCCAGGTCCAGACAGCGGGTGCAGTTCTGAGCTCCTTATCACATCTTTCCTTATACAGGATGCTTTTTTTTATTTGTACTTGGCATTTTTTCATCAGGACTTTTCTATCATTGTGCTTAGTGAATTCCCTTAACATTGTAGTAGAAAGGCTCTTACAGCATACCCAATGGAGGCAGCTGTCTATGAAAGAATGGGGGGACTGAGAAATCATGGGGCCCTCGTGCAATAGGAGATTATGGGGCCCCCGGGCAATAGGAGATTATGGGGCCCCCGGGTCATAGGAGATTATGGGGCCCCCGGGACATAGGAGATTATGGGGCCCCCAGGCAATAGATCATGGGGCCACACAGTACTGTATACACACACAGTACACACACATACACACAGTATACATACACACAGAATGCACATACAGACACACAGGTAACACAAACACACAGTATACATACACACAAGTAGAAGGTACTGGAGAGGCGGGGCAGCTATAATCTTGGGATGTTTAGACCAAAAGGATGTCGGTAAGGGACATTTCAGGGACAGATGTAAAAAAACACAGAATTTTACATGCTGTCCCTGGTTTTACTGAGGCTGGCTGCCCCCTAGTGGCATGGGGCCTTCGAACAGTGCCCAAATGGTCAGTCCGCCCCTGATGAGAAAGGCCTAGCAGTGGTCCTAGGAGTCAAGGATACTCAGATCTACATATTCGCAAGATACTCCCTGTTTTTAGGATGTACACATAAATGATATGGACTAATTATGTTGAGTGTTTACACATTTATGTACCTGCTATAAAATGTTAAAAACTGAATGCCAGGCAAACAACTAAATACACAGATTAAATACAGTTCATATAAGGGTTGTGTTTTACCTGCCAATGGATTTGTATTTCTGATTATCCACTTCTGACATTTTTTACAGCTTTGCCACAACTGATTTGATTTGATGCAGTCAGGTGACACTTTCAGATCTGCAAGACATTTTCTGAAAAGTTTCTGTTTAAAGAACAAATTAAATGATGTTTATTGCAACTAATAATGCTAATATAATAGAGTCGTAAACTTGAACTAGTAGTAAATGTGGCATGAAATGGCAATAATACTCAAAACAACAGCTAGTTTCTTGGTTCTAAAATGTTAATTTTATTTACCATCAATAGTGATGAGCGGAATACGCCATATTCGATTTCGCGATATTTCGCGAATATTTCGAAGAATATTTGCGAATATTCGTTAATATCGAATGTTCGTGATATTTTATAAAAAAAAAAAAATCGCGAATTTTCGTGATTTTTTTTTTTTTGTTATAAAATATCACGAATATTCGATATTTACGAATATTCGGTATATTTTATAAAAAAAAAAAAAAAGCGAAATTTCACATATGCGGTCGCGAATATTCGTTAATATCGAATATTCGTGATATTTTATAGAAAAAAAATGCAAATTTTCGCTAATGCAAAATTTTGCGTTTTTTTTTTTTTTTTTACGAATATTCGCTATATTTTATAAAAAAAAATAGCGAAATTTCGCATATGCGAAAGCGAAAATGATTGCGAAATTTCGCTATATTTTTTTTGGATAAAATATCACGAATATTCGATATTTACGAATATTCGCTATATTTTATAAAAAAAAAAAATTTTTTTTGCGAAATTTGAAAAATACGAATATTCGAAATAGCGAATATTCGCCGCGATATTCAAGATATTCGCGAATACTCGAATATGCAATATTCGTAGCGAATATTCGCAATGCGAATATTCGTGAGCAACACTAACCATCAACAAGACAGTTAGTAACATATATAATATAAACTGTCAAAAATAAAAGGTTAAAGAAAAGACCAGAATATGAAATATACAGTAAATCACTGTCACTTGAATAGCAGTGGTTGTTGGCACTCAACTTTGTCAATTTGTTTTTAAACTTAAAATCTTAGTTCAATGAACACTCATCATGCATTTCTGCCTCTGTAGGTCCATCAGTCAGAGTTGACTATAAAGCCTTGTACACACGATCAGTCCATCCGATGAGAATGGTCTGATGTGCCTTCACACCATCAGTTAAAAAAACGATCGTATCAGAATGCGGTGACGTTAAACACAACGACGTGCTGAAAAAAATGAAGTTCAATGCTTCCAAGCATGCATCGACTTGATTCTGAGCATGCATGGATTTTTAACCGATCGGTTTTGACCTATCGGTTAGGAATCCATAGGTAATTTTAAAGCAAGTTGGCTTTTTTTTAACCTAAGGTTAAATAACCTATGGGGCCTACACACGATCGGTTTTGACTGATGTCCTCTGGCTATCCTATCGTGTGTACGAGGCCTTACTGACAAATAGTCATTCTCATATTTAGAAAACAATGTGAAGAGGTGTATGCGTGGACAGGTATCCTGAGCATTGTGAAAGGGTTGGCACAGCACCACTGACTGACTCAAATCCTTCTTATTCATGGGTGAGGCTTGTAGGGTCCTGGGGAAGTTCAAAACAGACTCAACGGGCCCCAATAAAACTGCAGCTCCTGGGAGCAGCTGAAAACAAATTGAAGTATAACGTGCTATTTCTGGGGGTGTCCTCCTTTGCCCTCTGCAAACACCCATGGTTGTTTGAGATAGCAGAGCTCAGAAATTAAAAACCTTCGGGTGAGTGAACTCGCCAGCGTCCACTTATATATGAAATTATGTATATATTGTGGGCTGTACTAACACTCTAACGACTGACGGTAATACATTATATTGTCTAAGTATTTATGTTAATTATCATCAACGCAACCATTCAGGCAACTAACAGAGATCCTAAGGCCGCCTAGTGCAATCATACCTCTTACCACAATGGCAGATGTTGTGAGCCCCTTGCAATTTTTTCTTACCTAGGTGACATTTTACTCCTCAACATGCTCAATGCTCCTCAAGAAATTGGCACATCTTCTTGATCAATTATGAGCATGTCCGTTGTTTTCATTTTACCACTAATCTCCACACTTAAAAGTTATTGCAGGCAATGTGTAGAACTGCAGTATTATTAAAGCAAAATAAATGCTGTCCAGTACTAACAATAAGCTTTCACCTCCTGATAAGCTTCCTCCTCATGTCTATTGTTCATGATCAAGTATGCATATTTGTAAATTGCTTCTAATTTTGTGAAACAATCCTGGATTAAGAATGGTCTAAAACCCCATTGTCTATAAATACCAAGAAGAAGCCTGGGAAGAGTCCATTTCAGATTGTGCAAATTTGAACAGTTGTTTAGGGCATGGGCACATTAAAAAATGTGTTCAGCATTTATAATGTTGCCACCAGTTGGAGAAACATATTTAAATATATGTTTCTGTTGTGTATTTGGTAACTAACACCCAGTCTGACTCATAAACCTAACCCTAATCCTCAATACTAGCAGTTAATCTCTAAAAAGATTTACAATAGCTATAAACCTCATGCTTCTCCATTTTACCTGCCAACACGAACCTATAGCGTAACATTTCAATGTCAAAGAGATTTGGACCCTGGTAAATAAGGCGAGAAACTATGGCCACAATCCTACGCTAAAATGTTGACTCCAAAGGATTCAACTTTAAAGCGGATCTCCACCCTAAAGTGAAGATCCGCTGATCGGAACCCTCCCCCCCTCCGGTGTCACAATTGACACCTTTCAGGGGGGAGGGGGGTGCAGATACCTGTCTAAAGACACTTCCGGCCCGCAGTCTCGGGCTCCCAGCACACAGCGGGAGCCAATCGCCGGGCGCAGCGCGACTCGCGCATGCGCCGTAGGGAACCGGGCAGTGAAGCCGCAGCGCTTCACTTCCTGGTTCCCTCACCGTGGATGGAGGGGGGAGCAGCAGGGTGACGAGCGATCGCTCATCCTCTGCTGTGGACGCCGCTGGACTCCATGACAGGTAAGTGTCCTAATATTAAAAGTCAGCAGCTGCAGTATTTGTTGCTGCTGGCTTTTAATATTTTTTTCTAGTGAACCATCCGCTTTAAGGCTGGGTTCACACTTGTGCGGTGCGTATTTCAGCTCTTTTATCTCTCAGGATAGAAAAGGGAAGTGTTCAGCAGATTAGCTCCGTTTTTGCTGCGAATTTGGAGACCTGGGGGAAGTTCCGAGTGAGAGGAGAGTGGGGGAGAAATGTATTAAGCTGAATGACAGAAATTCCTGAAGAGAACTGAATACATCTGCGAATCAGCTGCGTACCCATAGAAGATAATGGGACTGAATTCGCACCTGAGCCGCACCGCAAGGCCTCCACAACGCATACGGATTTCCGGCAATGCGCAGTGTGAATGCATCGCACATATGTGAACCAGCCTCATTGAAAACAATGTATTTAGAAATGTTCTGCGTTTTGGATGCGGTTGAAACCGCAACCAATTCGCATAGGTGTGAACCCAGCCTAAAGGGTTGTAAAGGTACAATTTTGTTTCCTAAATAGCTTCCTTTACCTTAGTGCAGTCCTTCTTCACTTACCTCATCCTTTGATTTTGCTTTTAATTGTCCTTATTTCTTCTGAGAAATCCTCACTTCCTCACTTCCTGTTCTTCCTGTTCTTCTGTCTGTAACTCCACACAGTAATGCAAGGCTTTCTCCCTGGTGTGGAGTGTTGTGCTCGCCCCCTCCCTTGAACTACAGGAGAGTCAGGACGCCCACTAACACACAGCTCCTTTCTCTATCTGCAATGTAGAGAGCACCCTGACTCTTCTGTAGTCCAATGAAAGGAGCGAGCATGACACTCCAAACCAGGGAGAAAGCCTCGCATTACTGTGTAGAGTTACAGACAGAAGAACAGGAAGAGAGGATTTCTCAGAAGAAATAAGGACATTTAAATTAAAATCGAAGGATGAGTTAAGTGAAGGAGGACTGCACTAAGGTAAAGAAAGCTATTTAGGAAAAAAAAGCAATGGAGCAAAGTGCATCCTGTTATAACATTGCCATCGCACTCATGGCAAAGTGGGCCGTTTGTGATATTAAAAAAAAAAAAAAGTATTTACTGATAAGAAAATGACATCTATACACCTATAGAATTTCTATTATTTGATTTTTTCCACCTGTATTTTTAGCCCAAAGACAAACGAGGATGGACCTTGAACAGTGCTGGTTATCTTCTTGGACCGCGTAAGTATAGCTTTACACCTGTTTTCTTGTAGAGTTTTCTGCCTCTGTAAAGGGAGTCCCATTTCTGTAAAATAACACACAGTACATTTGTTTGGTTATATACTGTAGTTTTTGGATGCATGAAGAATGGTTCATAAGAATTGTAACAATGTGCACTGGGAATTTGGCTCTCCTAGATGCCGTTCTTCCTGGCAGCAGCGTTTTGGCAGAAAAAACGCTTGATGTGTGTAATGCGTTTAGGTATTGGTTATTATTAATTTCATTGGCCAGAATAATAATTTATTATAGACTTTGAAATGAATTGATGTTCAAAAGCTAAATCCTCCTAGCGTTAATGCGTGTTTATGACACGTTTACGTGTCAAGCGTTTTTTCTGCTAGAATTCTGCTGCTCCTGGACATGCTGGCAGTGGTTTTTTTTACTACCTCTAAATTCCGCTGCCTCTAAACCCCTCTAAACCTCTAACATGCAGGAGCGTTTAGAGACAGAAAAAGAAAAAAATGCCAGATGCCCCTAACAACAGCATTGAAAACATCACAACAAAATGTGCTTGAGGCCCGAAAATGCTTTTTCAACTGGCAACATTAAAGGACTTCTCCATTCGTGTTAAATATTTGATATGTCATGTTAAACATTTAAACTTTTGATACATCATGTCATTTCTACAACCAAAGAAACAATACTCAGTTTATAGACAAGTTTTTATTGAACCCTCATCCCCTCACCTGCCCCTGTCACTGTAATGTCCATGCACCTTCCCTACGTTCACACCTATGCACTTTTTTGTGCGTTTTGGATTTTGCAGAAGTCCATATACAGTCCATATAACATGGTTTCCTATGGTACACGTTCACATCCATGCATTTTTCAGTCGGTGCGTTTTCCTGCGTGGAATAGATTTCAATGGAGTCGCACTAGAGATGCAAGTGTTGTGTTTTTGATGCATTTTTGATGCGTTTGTTTTTCTTTTAACTGCTTCAATACTAGGCACTTTTAACCCCTTCATGCCCAGGCCAATTTTCAGCGCTGCACGCTTTTAATGACAACTGCGTAGTCGTGCAATGCTGTACTCAAATAAAATTGTATTTATTTTATCACACAAATAGAGTTTTCTTTTGGTGGTAAATTTCAGAAAATGACAGAAAATTTTGTAAGTAAGTCATTTTTCTCCTTCACTGATGTGCGCTTATGAGGAAGCACTGATGGGCATTGATATTCTGCACTGATGAGGTTGCACTGATGAGGTAGCACTTATGAGCACTGATGAGATGGCACTGAAGGGCACTGATGAGGTGGCACTGATGAGGAGGCACTAATATGCCTCACTGTTGGGCACTAATAGGTGGCACTGATATGCGGCACTGATAGGTGGCATTGATAGGTGGCACTAATGGGCACTGATGAGCAGCACTGATAAGCAGGCACTGATGGGCACTGAGAGGCAGCACTGGCTGGCATCACTGATGGGCACAGATTGTCATCACAGATGGGCACTGACTGGCATCACTGCTGGGCACTGTCGGGGCTGCGCTGATCATCAGGGCACTTATGTTCAGTGCCCTGATTACCTGTACAGATCTCCCCTGCAAGGAAATGCTGATAGGCTCTCCTCGCCTCACACGCTGGCTGTGTGAGGCAAGGAGCGCCAATTACCAGCTCTTCCATGCTTACATGTGATTAGCTGTGATTGGTCACAGCTGATCATATGGGTAAAGAGCCACGTCATCAGCTCTTTACCAAGAACAGGGTCGTGTCATGTCCCGAGGACACAGTGCGCCCACGATTGGCATGCCTCTGCGGGCACACAAGAGCGGTCAGACTAGGGCGATGTCGTCCCAGAACGAGATTGCATGCCGCCCCCGTCATTTGACTATACGGCGGGTGGGAGGTGGTTAAAAACACTGGGCCAGATTCAGAGAGAATTAGATTATCGTAGCGTATTGGAAATACACTGCGCCGCCGTTTTTTACCTGGCTCTACGTGGAATCCAGGTAGATTTTGTCCAGTAAACGACGGCGGCGTAGTGTATTTCTCCCGTCGCAATCCATCTACGCGAGTAGGGGGCGTGAAGCATTTAAAATAGGCGCGTTCCCACGGCGATCGAACTGCGCATGCTCCGTTCGCAAATTTCCCGCTGTGCATTGCGCGAAATCACGTCGTTACGTGATTCGCTGTTTGAGTAGCGTCGTTTACGGACATTTCTATTCCCGAACGACTTATGTAAAAAAAAAAAAAAATAATTAAATTCGACGCGGGAACGACGGCCATACTTAACATGGGCTACGCACCGTTAGACCACCAAAAAGCTGGTCTAACAGTACGTAAAAAAAAATAGACGTAAGCGATTGCGAAGACCGCTCGTATCTTCGTGGATCGCCGTAAAAACTCATTTGCATATCCCGACGCATCAAAACGACGCAAACTCCTCCCAGCGGCCGCAAAAATATCGCAGCGTAGATCCGAAGGCTTACGAAGACGTAAGCCTCTCGGATCGAAGCCCGAAGCCGCCGTATCATGGTTTGAGGATTCAAACTAGTGATACGGCGCGTGAAATTTGAAATTACTCCTGTCTAACACCAGTTAGACAGGCGTAATTGCTCTGTGAATCTGGGCCACTGTATATAACTGTTTTTTAAGCAGCTGGCTGGGAATCCCAGGGCTTCTCTACTGACTTATGAGTGTAAAAAAAAGAATTGACGGCAAAAAAAAATTTGGGAAAAAAACTGGCATAGGGTCCCCCTGACCCATACCAGGCCCTTTGAGTCTCGTATGGATTTGAAGGTGAACCCCACGCCACAAAAACAAAACAAAAATGACGTGATGCTCTCCTCCAAAATCATTCCAGATTGTCATTCGAGCATGCAGCCTGGCAGGTCAGAAAAGAAAGGGGACAAGCGAGCGCCCCCTCCCTCTTGAACCATACCAGGCCACATGTCCTCAACATGGAGGGGTTCTTTGGGACAGGGGGGGCTCTGCCTTACATAGTTACATAGTAGGTGAGGTTGAAAAAAGGTAGAACAAGAAAAAAGTCCATCAAGTCCAACCTATATGTATGATTATACGTCAGTATTACATTGGATATTCTTGTATGTTGCGGTCGTTCAGGTGCTTATCTAATAGTTTTTTGAAACTATCGATTTCCTCCCCTTTGAGACCACTGCCTGTGGAAAGGAATTCCACATCCTTGCCGATCTTACAGTAAAGAACCCTCTATGTAGTTTAAGGTTAAAACTCTTTTCTTCTTCTAATTTTAATGAGTAATGAGTGGCCACGTGTCCTGTTAAACTCTTTTCCTAAAAAAAGTTGTATCCCTATTGTGGGGTCACCATTATGGTATTTGTAAATTGAAATCATATTCCCTCTCAAGTGTCTCTTCTCCAGAGAGAATGGGTTCAGTACTTGCAACCATTCCTCATAACTAATATCCTCCAGACCCTTTATAAGTTTTGTTGTCCTTCTTTGTATTCGCTCCATTTCCAGTACATCCTTCCTGAGGGCTGGTGCCAAGAACTAAACAGCATACTCCTGGTGCGGCCGGACCAGAGTCTTGTAGAGCGGGAGAATTATTGTTCTATCTCTTGCGTTAATCCCCTTTTTAATGCATGCCAATATTCTGGTTGCTTTATAATCAGCAGCTTGCCATTGCTGAGCCTATCATCTACTAGGACCCCCAGGTCCTTTTCCATTCTAGATTCCCCCAGAGGTTCCCCCTAGTGTATATATTGCATTCATTTTTTTGCCACCCAGATTCATTATTTAAATGTTTTCTACATTAAACCTCATTTGCCATGTAGTTTCCCACACCATTCATTTGTTCAGATCTTCTTGTAAGATTTCCACATCCTGTGGAGAAGTTATTGCCCTGCTTAGCTTAGTATCATCCGCAAATACAGAGATTGAAGTGTTAACACCATCCTCAAGGTCGTTTATGAACAAATTAAATAGGATTGGTCCCAGCACAGAACCCTGTGGGACCCCACTACCCACCCCTCGCCATTCCGAGTATTCCCCATTTATCATCACCCTATGAACTCACCCTTGTAGCCAGTTTTCGATCCATGTACTCACCCTATGGTCCATGCCAATGGACCTTACTTTGTACAGTAAATGTTTATATGGATCTGTGTCAAATTATTTTGCAAAATCCAGATACACCACTTCTATGGGACTTCCTTTATCTAATGGCAACTCACCTCCTTATAGAAGGTTAATAGATTGGATTGGCAAGAACGGTTCTTCATGAATCCATGCTGTTTACTGCTAATGATACCGTTCTCATTACTAAAATCTTGTATATAGTCCCTTATCATCCCCTCCAAGAGCTTACATACTATTGATGTTAGGCTAACTGGTTTGTAATTCCCAGGGATGTATCTTGGGCGCTTTTTAAATATTGGTCTTACATTGGCTTTTCTCCAATCAGCTGGTACCATTCCACTCAGTAGACTGTCAGTAAAAATTAGGAACAATGGTTTGGCAATTACCATCCGGTCCCGGTGATTTAGTAATGTTAATCTTAGCCACCCTAATTGCACCCTTACATTTCCTGTTGCATTCTTTATAAAGTCTTCCAGCAACTGCAACCTCTCTCCCTTTCCCCTCTTCCCTGTGACAGCGAGCGGGGATCTTCTCCTTGTGCCCGCTGTCACTGTTTTTTTTTTTACAAATCTCTTTATTCATTTTTTTTCATTTCCATACAAAAAAAAAAGGAAATATATATACCATATTCCTACCATTCTAACATTCCTTCCATATTTTCATCCATCTAACACATTCCTCTTACATTCCTTCCCTTCCTTTCTTGGTGCATTTACCCTTCCCCTGTGTCCTATTTATCCTGAAGCTGTCATAGGATTTTCTATCCAGCTTGCCCAAACGCTCTTAAATTTCTCCCTCTGTCCTCTATTACTGTATGTCTCCCTGTATAGTGGTAAACAGTTGTTGACTAGATTTTTCCAATGTGCCACCGAGGGGGCCTCTTCCTTTTTCCAATTTAGGACTATTGTCTTTCTAGTATAGTACATTAATAGTGCCACCTGTATTCTCCTTCCCATCGGGACAATCTTCTTCCTTACCAATCCCAATAGACATATCTCTGCCTCCTGTTCCAGAACTATTGATGTTACTATAGCAATTATTCTTAGAACATCCCTCCAGAATACCACAATCTTTGGATATCGCCAAAATATATGCATAAAATCTCCTGAAATATCTGCACATCTCCAACAATTCGGAGGGTTAGACTGTGAGATCTTATTTAATTTATATGGTGTATAGTGACTCCTATATATTATCTTGTATTGTATTAGTTTATCTTGAAGTGATACCAGTATCTATAGTGGGAACCCCCACACTTCTTCCCAGTTTTCCCCCTTCAAGTTTGGGACATCTCTTCTCCACTGTTCACTTAATTTATTTGTATCGAATTGTGTATTTTTTACTAAGTGCTTATATAGGATTGAGATAGTCCCTTTTCCACTTTTCACCATTTTTTCGAGACCTACTTCCATTATTTGCGGGGTTCCCCCTGAAAACTGAGCCGCTAATGCATCGGTAAGTTGCCTATATCTAAAGATGTAACTCTGTGGGATATTCCATGACTCTCTCATCTCCTCAAATGTGGAGAACCTTTCTCCCTGTATTATTTGCGATATCTTTTTTACCCCATATTCAATCCATGCCCCTGGATCCTGTATGGAATCCAGGTGCGGCAGTTCAGGGTTCCTCCATAATGGGGTGTTTGGGCTGTACGCTGCAGGCAATCATCTGTGATCTGTGACGTGTCTTAGATGATTGTCGAGAGGGAGGGGGAAGAGGTGAACTTGCTTCCGGCGCCTCAGAGCCCCAGGAGGAAGTGGGAGCTGGAACCCTCTAAAAAATGTGGCATGTCAGGGGGTCACCTTCCCTTAAAGCGGAAGTTCCATTTTTGTGTGGAACTCCACTTTAAAGTGATTGTACAGGAAAAAAATACTTACCTGTTCTGTGCAATGGTTTTATTCTTCTCTTCCCTGCCAGAACTCTGGTCCCCTCCCCATTGCCGAGTGCCCCCATAGCAAGGGACTTACTATGGGGCACTCGTATGTGCTTGCTCCCAAGCCGTCTCTCTTTGACCATAAGACACACAGAGCATTGCTGAGCCCCCTTCCCCACTCCCACCTCACTGCCTGTGATTGACAGCAGCGAGAGCCAATGACACCTGCTGCTACATCCTAGCCGATTAGGAGAGTGAGACCTGGGAGGGCCTTAGCTCTTGTGCACAACGCTGGATGGAGATTGGGGTTTGGTAAGTATTAGGGGGGGTTCAGGGGACAGCTCCGACTGTTTTTTTTCATTGGATATTTCGACCAGGTGTATGCCCCATCAGACTTTTTCTGTTGGAAATTCTAGACGGACTTAAAATTTCGATCAGAAATTCTGTTTGTCTGTCTGGAACTGTGATGGAGAAAAAAACATGCATTTTCAGAATAAATTTGACGCATGCTCGGAAGCATTGAACTTACATTTTCTTGGCTTGTCGTACGTGTTGTACGTCACTGGGTTTTTGATGGTCAGAATTTGGTGTCACTGTTTGTATGCAAGACAGCTTGAGCAGAATTCCGTCGAAAAAACCCGTCATAGTTTATTCCGACGGAAAAAACGATTGGGTGTACAGGACATTAGATGTGATGGTTGCATTAAATGTTTTTTTTTTTTTATGCGACTGGTCTAAACTATGTGGCATGTTCACCAATGCCAAGAGTCTGGTTGACAAGATAAGAGAACTAGAGCTACCGTACGAGGAGGATTTCGATTGAGAAGGAATTTCACAGACTTGGTTCAACAGCTCTTATGATTGGCTGGCAACCATTTAAGGGTATTTCCTATTTGGCAGGGATAGAGAGGGTCAGATGGTAAATGCACCAACTAGAAACAAAGCGTTATTAGACCTACTGATTACCAACAACACAGACCTGATCACGGATGTGGAAATACGGGGCAATTTAGGAAACAGCGATCACAGGTCAATTAGTTTCAGAATAAATCACACAAATAGGAAACATAAGGGGAATACAAAAACACTGAAACAAAGAACATGGAGAAAAAATGGGTATGCTTTAAGAGCATATTAAATAAGGGTATTAGCCAGTGCATCCCAATAGGAAATACATTTAACAGAGCTAATAAATGTCCTGGATGGCTTAACTCCAAGGTAAGAACATACATAAAAAAAAAGAAGAAGGCCTTCAAAAAATACAAAAAATCATCATCAGTATTCCAACCTTACAAAGAATGCAACAAGAAATTTAAGGGTGCAATCTGGATGGTTAAGATAGAACACGAAAGGCACA
Source organism: Rana kukunoris (assembly GCA_029574335.1). Classification (NCBI taxonomy): domain Eukaryota; kingdom Metazoa; phylum Chordata; class Amphibia; order Anura; family Ranidae; genus Rana; species Rana kukunoris. Next base: position 46,060,177 of record CM056058.1, on the reverse strand, counting down.
TAGCGGAAGAGAATAAAAAAAATCCCAAGAAATTCTTTAAGTAGTAAGTACATAAATAGTAAGAAAGGGGGATCAGATCATATTGGTCCCATAAAGAATTATGAAGGGAATTTGGTTACTAAAGATGGAGAGATGGCAAAAGTATTAAATGTATTCTTCTCCTTAGTCTTCACGAGGGAATCGAGGGGGGCTTCAGTAATCAAAACTGCAAAGATTATCCTCATGACTCATTACAGGAAGCACCCTCGTGGCTAACAGAGGACATAATTAGAAATAGACTTGAAAAACGTAAAATTAATAAGTCACCTGGACCAAATAGCTTGCACACGAGGGTCCAAAAAGACCTCAGTTGAGTAATTGCCAGACCATTGTTCCTAATTTTTATGAACAGTCTACTGACTGTAATGGTACCAGCTGATTGGAGAAATGCCAATGTTAGCAACAATATTTAAAAAAAGGGCCAAAATACATCCCTGGGAATTACAAACCAGTTAGCCTAACATCAAATGTATGAAAGCTCTAGGACTAGATAAGGGACTATGCACAAAAGTTTAGTAATGACAACGGCATCATTAGCAGTAATCAGCATGGATTCATGAAGAATCGTTCTTGCCAAACAAATCTATAAACCTTGCATGAGGATGTGAGCTGCCATCTAGATACAGGAAGGCCCATAGATGTGGTGTATCTGAATTTTGAAAAAGCATTTGATACAGTTCCCCTTAAATGTTTACTGTACAAAGTAAGGTCTGTTGGCATGGACCATAGGGTGAGTACATGGATTGAAAACTAGCTACAGGGACGAGTTCAGAGGGTAGTACTCAGAATGGTCTGGGGTGGAAAGTGAGATTCCCCAAGGTTTTGTCCTGGGACCAATCCTATTTAATTTATTCATAAACGACCTAGAGGATGGTATAAACAGCTCAATCTCTGTATTTGCGGATTATGTTAAGCTCAGCAGGGCAATAACTTCTCTGCAGGATGTAGAAACCTTGCAAGAAGATCTGAACAAATTAATAGGGGGGCAACTACATGGCAAATGAGGTTTAATGTAGAAAATTTTTAAATACTGAATTTAGGTGGCAAAAATATCAATGCAATCTACTCACTGGGGGAGAACCCCTGGGGGAATCTAGGATGGAAAATTACCTTGGGGTCCTAGTAGATGATAGGCTCAGAAATGGCATGCAATGCCAAGCTGCTGCAAGCAAAGCAAAAAGAATATTGGCATGCATTTAAAAGGAGAATAACTCCAGAGATAAAAAGATAATTCTCCCATAAGACTCTGGTTGAGCCAAACCTGGAGTATGCTGTCCAGTTCTGGGCACCAGTCCTCAGGAAGGATGTGCTGGAACTGGAGAGAGTCCAGAGAAGGGCAACAAAACGAATAAAGAGACTGGAGGACATTAGTTATGAAGAAAGGTTACGAGCACTGAAGAGAAGAGACGCTTGAGAGGGGATATGATTTCAATTTACTATACTGGTGACCCCACAGTAGGAATATAAAGTTTCCGTGAAAGGGAATTTATTAAGACAAGAGGGCATTCACTAATATTTGAAAAATAAGGATGAGGAATTCTCTTCCACAGGCAGTGATTTCAGCAGGGAGCGTTGATAATTTAAAAAAACTATTAGATAAGCACCTGAACTACTATAACATATAGAGATATACAATGTAATATTGACATAAAATCAATATATCAATATTGACATAAAATAGACTTGATGGACTTGTGTCTTTTTTCAACCTTGCCTACTATGTATTAAGGTGAATAAACTAAAAGCTTTACAACCACTTTAATAATATATGGCTGTTATCTGTTGCCAACAGATGCTCATCGGACTTTGCCTGATAAAGGTGGTATACCCGGTAAAAGGGAAATAGTAGAAGATTTTTTCAAGGCTGGAAAAGACATATATGGTAAGTCCATCTATCTATAAACTTCCATCTCTTCCTTTAGAAATCTTTCCTGGGAGAGGCCACCATTGTTAAGGAAGAACTAAAGGCAACACTTAGGGGTCACCAGAACTAGTGCCTCCATTGGAAGGTTTCCCCTCTGATACTGTTCTGGGGACAACTCAAAATGTTGGATTTTCTTTTTCTTTTGATGATAATTAAAATGATAAGTACAAGTATGTAGACAACGTTTCAGACTTTCCCCTGACTTTTCTGATCTGCATACGTGTTCTGTGTCACTAATTTTAAAAGTGCATAAGCCAGAGAATCCACATAATATTCGGGAAACTAGCATTTTTAGAAGCAGGTAAGAAATGACAATCTCTATATTACTCTTTGTAGCCTAAACTCAACTGCTTTTGGCTATATCAAATGATCATCCAATGTCTGATGCCTTGTACACATGACCGGTTTTTACAATGAGAAAACTGCCATTTTTTATATTGGTCGTAAAAACTGGTCATGTGCATTTTCCCTAGCAGTTTTCTCGATGAAAAAACTGCCCACAAAAAAAATTAAAACCAGCTCTCTTTTTTCTCATCGTGTTTCCGTCAGTCTTTTTCTTGTCGTGAAGAATGGTAGTGCGTATGCTTTTCCGAGGGGAAAAAAAAAGTGCATGCTCAGAATCAAGTATGCAGCCAAAAGGGTGGCATCATTTGAAAGGAACTTCCCCTTTATAGTGCCGTCGTACGTTACCGCGCTTTGGTCGGAAGTTTTTTTGCATGAACGTGTGTATGCAAGTCAATTTGGAGAGGAATCACTTTGGGAAAAACGTTTTTTTTTCCTGCCGAGAAAAATGGTCGTGTGTACGAGGCATTAGAGGCAATTGCAGACTGAAAGGCTCATCCTAGGGTAGCAACCCTTTCAAAAGGAAGCATCAACTATTGCATCTGCAAAAGGCTTTCCCTCATCATTCACATATGGAAACTGTAACATTTAACTTCTTTATTGAAACAATATGAGAAATTTGAAAAAATCACCCTGGCTGAGATTAAACTCTTATGCCCTATACACACGATCGGTTCGTCTGATGAAAACAAACCAATCATGTGTGGGCCCCATCAGTTTTTTTCCCATCGGTGAAAAAAAATAGAACCGGTTTTAAAAAAAAAAAACAATAGAAAAAAACGATTGTCTGTGGGGAAATCCATCGGTCAAAAATCCATGCATGCTCAGAATCAAGTTGACGCATTGCTCTGAAGCATTGAACTTCATTTTCTCAGCACTTCGTTGTGTTTTACGTCACCGCATTGGACACGATGAAAAGACTGATGAAAGTCAGCTTCATCGGATATCTGATGAAAAAATCAATTGGTTCGTTTTCATCAGACGAACTGATCGTGTGTACAGGGCATAATTAACTTTAAAGTGGTTGTAAACCCTCACATATACCCAGTGAAGTGAATAGCCTCAAAAAAGTGCAGATTGTGTTAAAAATCTTTCTTCATCTTTTAGCAGTACATACTGTAGGGGAGGGTGGGGAGTCTGCACTTACACTTTGTGAGAACTAATTGGAGGAAAAAGACACATAGGCAGATGAAATAAGGAACATGCAACACTGTATTCTGAATAGATAAGCTCCCTGCTTATCTCCCTCTAAGCTCCCTCCCTGACCCAAATTTTGAGCTCATGTTATCACATGTCGGAGAATTTGTCAGAAGTGACTAGTGCTAATAACAGAGGAACGGAGCACAAGAGAGAAACTGCATGAGCTTTGGAAAGAGACAATTAAACACTACAGACATATTTGCTTAGTTCAAAGTTTATGAGTGGGGTTTACAACCTCTTTAAGGAGAATGGCTGTTATAGGGAACTAGTGAATCTATACGGTTTGTGCTGCATTCTTTATCTTACTACATAAATTTCCGCAGCATCCATTATTACAGAATTTATGTCAGGAAGCTTCAAATTTGTCAAGCTAACACACGGCAGTTTGCACTTTGCAATATGACGTTGCATTATGTTGTTAAATTTGTAAAAACATTTTCCCATTTCTTAGGCGCTGAATGGTTTAAAAGAATTGTATCAATTTTAAAGAATAAAATATTGTTTTCTCACCTCTACAGGAACACTGCTACATTCATTGGATGAGACTACCATTCAGACTGTCCTTGAATTCCTAGCATATCTACGCCTCAAAGGTCATTTTATACTGAACTGCAGGAAAATGCATATTGTGTTGCTAACAGGGCCAAAAAAAGGGGTGGGCAAGAGGGACGGCTGCCCTGGGTGCAGTGGGGATTTGGGGTGTTTTGCTAGGGGGGGCAGATTGGTTAGTGCTAGGAGAATGCTGGGAGAAAGGAATTGGAAAGGGAAAGGGGGGGAGATGTATCCTTTATCATTGTACTCGGAGGAGGGGGGATTTGGGAAAGGAGAGGATTTGAGCTGGGGGGGGGGGTTTGTTCTGGAAGAGGTTTTTTTGTTTGTTTTGGGAGATTCTTGGCTTGCAAAGGGAATTTATGCTTCGGGGGTAAGTGTAAAGATTAGTACTTGAATTTTTTTGGAGGGGAGGGTGGGGATTTTTGCTGACACAGAATGCTCATTTTGGCATTAGATTTTGGCATCTATTGCCCTGGGCAATAGATGACCTTGTCCCTGCACTGGTTACTAAAGCAATAATCATTTATTGGCTGCTGCCCAGTGCCTAATAAGATTTTTTAAAAGCAGGCCCATCATGGAATATTTTTTTAAAGTGGTATATGTCATAGGAGCAGCTCTGTTTATGGAATATGTCAAAGCAAAAAAAAATCTCCTCTCTGGCATATTGTAATATGACAGCTGAGCAAGGGCCCTGTTACTCTGGGAGGACGTCATGACTTCCTCCCAGGATTGATCCTCGTGTGCAAAACACAGGCCGTGCTCCAGCGCCCTCTGTCACCAGCTGTGTCCACCGGACACAGCGGATGAAAGATCACTGTACCGGCTTGTTGCTGGTACCATGTGATCGCTGTGGCCAATCACAGTAGATCACATGACAATTGTGCACAATCAAGGCTTTGATTGGCCTTTCATTGTGTACTATTGCAATGAGCTCTGTGATTGACAAAAAAATATTAATATTTGTTTTTATGTTACGTACTGTCACCAGTCGGTGTCCCTGATCACTGCCACGCCAGTTATATGATGATGTTGTACTGCACTGGCGACAGTATGTAGAAAATTTAAAAAATTGTGTTTTTTTTTTTTTTATTTCTTAATTTTCCAAAAAATTCTTACTAAATACCTTGGACTGTCCACTTTCCAAAAAGAGCCTCAAGAAATGAGATAGACCGTCAGTATATCAGGGTTGATTGATATACTGTATATACCATAGTTTGTGGACTAAACTTTCCTTCAGACTAAACAATCTGAATTTTCAGTAATTTTTAGTTTATTTAGCAAAAAGTTAAAAAATCCAGCAGTGATTAAATACCACCGAAAGGAAGCTCTATTTATGTGAAACAAAATATAAAGATTTCATATGGGTACAGTTTTGCATGACCGTGCAAATGTCTTTCAAAGCTTGACAGCTCTGAAAGCTAAGAATTGTCCTGGGCAGGAAGGGGGTAAAAGTGTCTGGTATTGAAGTGGTTAACACCCTACAGCCTCAACAACTCTTTTAACACCCTACACTCTTTTTGGTGTAGCGTCCATGGATTTAAAATACGCACTCTTCCTTCTGTAGGGATTCTGGGATGGATCAGAGTGATTTTGACTGGTCAAAGTGGTCATGTGCTGGTGCTGATTTGCTCTGGTTCATCCCGGTAGCTCTACAGAAAGAAGGGGAAGAGGATCAGGGATTTCAAATCCCCAGACTGCTACTGAAACTGCATAGGCATTGACAGCTCATCACTCACAAAGGTAATAGCAGCCAGGGCCGGCCTTAGGTGTTCAGGCGCCCTGTGCGAGCTAATCCCCCCATGTTACACAGACCCCCCTTCAGTGTATCCACCCCTTCAATGCAGACCCCCCGTTCAGTGCAGACCCCCTTCAGTTCAGAGTAGCCCCCCTTCAGAGTAGCCCCCCGTTCAGTGTAGCCCCCCGTTCAGTGTAGCCCCCCTCATTCAGTGCAGCCCCCCTCGTTCAGTGCAGCCCCCTCTTCAGTGCAGCCCCCCCTCGTTCAGTGAAGCCCCCCTCGTTCAGTGCATCATCCACCGTTCAGTGCAGCCCCCCTTCAGTGTAGCCCCCTCATTCAGTGTAGCCCCCCCATTCAGTGCAGTACCTCAGATCAGCGTGGCGGGACATGCTTAGCAGGTCCCCTCCATCTGTTTACACATAAACAGAGAGGAGGGGGAAGCGGCTTCACTTGGTGCCAGTCTGACACCCCCTAGTTTGTGGTACACGGGGGCAGCCCGCCCCCCTTAGTACGCCTCTGGATAGCCACACGACGCCCCTGTTGCCCATGGCGCCCTGTGCGGCCGCCCAGCTCGCACACCTCAAAGGCTGGCCCTGATAGCAGCAGGGACCAGTGGGTGGGGAGGGTGTAGGGCGTTAGTTCAACTCTTTATTTTTTATAAAAAGTGAACTAACCCTTAAACACTCTGAAAGTACAATACTATTGATGTGCTGGGAATACAGTGTGTTCCTACCTTCCAAAGGAAATTGTATTAGCACTGTCTACTTTGGTTCTTATGGATTGCAAAGAAAACAAATCCCTCCTTATCAACCCCCCAGTGTAGCCCCCTCATTCAGTGTAGCCCCCCCATTCAGTGCAGTACCTCAGATCAGCGTGGCGGGACATCCTTAGCAGGTCCCCTCCCCCTGTTTACACATAAACAGAGAGGAGGGGGAAGTAGGGGAAGTAGGTTGGTAATTTGAGAATAGACTAGTGATATAGCTGGGGGCTGAGTTGTGAATGGCTTTGTAAGTTGTTGTTGGTATTTGTTGGGTGAGCAGAAGCCAGTGGAGGGATTGACAGAGAGGAGTGGCAGACACTGAGTGGTTGGTAAGGTGGATGAACCTGACAGCATCAATCATAATGGACTGAAGGGGGATAGCCTATGTAAAGGTAAGCCAATGAGGATGGAGTTGAAGTAAGAGATAGCCAGGGAGTGAACTAGGAGCATTGTGGTTTCATTGGTTAGAAAGGGGTGTATTTTGGAGATGTTGGAGGTTGAGGCATCAAGACTTTGAGGCCTCGTACACACAATCGGACATATCCGATGAAAACGGTCCGCGGACCATTTCCATCGGATATGTCCGATCGGGAGTTTGATCTGATGGCGTGTACACACCATCGGATCAAATTCCCCGCCGCCGGACGGCGCGGTGACGCGGCGGTGACGTTGACGCCGCCACGTCACCGCCATGTCACCGCACCAGGAAGTTAAACACTTCCGCGCATGCGCCGAATCCATTCGGCGGCGGTGCGGCGGCGGTGGGGGACGACATGTCTGCTGGTAAGTGTACTAACCAGCAGACATGTCGGGCGGACAGATTCCACCGGATGGATTTCAAAGCATGCTTTGAAATCTGTCGGGTGGACAAATCTGTCCGCTAGCCCATACACACGAGCGGAGATGTCTGCTGAAACGGTCCATCGGACCGTTTTCAGCGGACATATCCCCTTGTGTGTACGAGGCCTCACAGTGATTGGACATGGTGCCGAAAGGAGAGTTCGGAGTCCAGGATTACAGTGGCAGGGGCGGCACAACCAAAACTACCCCCCCTTCTGCGGGAGACACAGGCGGCTGGCGATCACCCCCCACCTACCCCCCGTGGGAGACACAGGTGGCAGCAATCACCCCCCACCTATCCCCCTGGAGCCATAGGCGGTGGCAATCACCCCCCCCCCCAGTGGAGTGCTGAGGGCGAAATCCAGACTCAAAAAGTTTATTCTTTGTGAGGTGGTCACTTAGTCGGTTGTAGACCAGATGTTGAAGGAGTTTGGATAAAAAATGGAGCAAGGACATGGGGCGTAGGTTGTTAAGATCGGTGGGGTCCAGTGAGGGCTTTCTAAGTATGAGGGTAACTAGTGCATGTTTTGTATAGTTGGGGAAGATGCCAGAACAGAGGGAGAGATTAAAGAGGTGAGTTAGAGATTGGAGAATAAAGCCAGAGGGTGAATGTAACATTTGCAAAGGGAACAGGGTCTAGGGGGCAGGTGGTTAGGTGGATGTTAGAAAGAAGTTTGGCAACCTCATCTGTTGTAGTGGGGTTGAATGAGGGAAGTAATGATTGTACTTGTGGACACGGAATGTTAAGTGGAGAAGGTATCTGTACAGCGGATATCTCCTTACAAATTGTATTAATCTTATGTTTGAAGTGATTGGTGATCTATTGGGCAGTGAGTCAGTTAGTGTGTGGAGGCAGTGAATGACAAAAGAGAGTTGAAGGTAGAGAACAGTTGGCAGTGAGTAGGCAGGAATTGTAAATACCCTTTAGGTGTGGACTACGCTAAAGCCTAGTACACATGGGCCGAATGTCAGGCAGCATGAGTAATTGGCCGACATTCGACCCGTGTGTGCAGCAGCCAGTCTGACAGAAGCTGGAAGGTTCAAAAAAGATCTGCTGACTTGCTTCTGGTCAGCGCTTCCAGCCAATGGCTGAGAGCGCTGATGGGAGTGTTTTGGCCCCCTATCAGAACACGATAGCGCAGCAAGGGAGATCGCTGTAATAACAACAGATTTTTAGTCAGTTTTTTTTGTTGTTCAACCCGCTGAGTTGAAAAAAATTTAAATAGAAAAAAGTGGCGTGTACAAGGCTTAAGAGTACCTGTTGTATCAGGCAGGAAAGTATAACACAATTGAAGAAGATTTAGAGTAACTGCTCACAGGTACCCACATCCTAAGTATTGTGAAAATAAAATGAATGAAGTGTGGCAGCAGGATTTTATCAGTAAATTACAAAGATTTTTTTTTTAAATAAACAAATTGTATTTGTATACATATAATCAACAGTACAATATAAAAGTCTATCTGGACATAAAGAATACAAATTTATCCCTCTTGACGGTTTGTACACCGCCAACATTGGGGTCACGTCTAAATGGGAAGCTTCCCCAGAGAAGATATATGGGTGTAGTCCATCAGACTCAACATGTTGCCTGCTTATTTAGGAGCAAACACAACTGAACCACTGAGGTTTTAGCGTGATAATACATGGAACCAACGGTTGGCCCTATTTTGAAGGTGGTGGGATAGATAGAACATGGCTGGACACTGAGGAGTTAGGATGAATAATTCAGTACCCATAAGGGTAATTCTCAATTTAGGTTCTGTACATATTGTAAATGTTTGCTTGGGATCTTTATGTACAGCAAATAAGTTGGCTAGTTGTGCATAATTGTAGCAAGGACACAACCATAGTCCTGCCCAAGAGCATAACCTGGGAAAAGGGGGTCCATCCACCTCCATACAGCGGTAAATTAACGGCTATGAATCAATGCTGCATGTTGAGTCTGACGGCCTACACTAATATATCTTCTCTGGAGTAGCTTCCCAGGTAGACCTGACCCCAATGTTGGGGGTGTAGAAACCGTCAAGAGGGATACATTTGTATTCTTTATGTCCAGATGGACTTTTATATTGTACTGTTGATTATATGTATACAAATAAAATGTGTTTATTCAAAAAAACTTTGTAATGTCCTATGACAGTACTGATAAAATCCTGCTGTACCCACTTCATCCATTTTCTTTGCACAATTGAAGAAGATGGTAGAAATAAACATGTAGTTTCTACATGGAAGGAATGCAAAAACACATCCAATTACTTTGATAGCAACTTTTGGGAAGGGTACTTTGTTGAGTATGATTTTCCTGCCTCTCTCACTGGTGTGCTGCAAATCTGGTGCACAGGAAGGAAACTACAAGCAACCAGTACCATAGAAATGATTGCCATTAAAGGACTTGGCCATATAATTTTATGAATTATCCTATGTGTAGCTGTTTGGACCTATGACAATACTGAGTCATCAAAAATAACATTTAATTTACATTATTGCTCCACTGGGCTAAGTGTTAGGAAGCAGGGGGTAGCTGTGGAATGTTTCCTCGGGTGGTTCAAGTGAATAGAAACACTTCTGAGTATAGCGTATACTTATTCTATCCTACACCAGCTCTGAGTTATGAAAAGTGGCAAATCATAAACATTATTGCTCTACTAGATTAAGTGCCGGTTCACACTACAGCGACATGAAAGTCAGCACGACTTTGGCAGGCAACTTGAGGCAACTTCGAGGCAACTTCGAGTTGCCTCCAGAACAGGCAACTTTGCCAGTGGCCAATCAAACAATAATCAGCTCTGTGGGAGGGAGGGGTTTGACTGAGGCAACACACACGCCGAACATGTCCGCTGAAACAGGTCCAGTTCAGCAGACATCTCCGATCGTGTGTATGACCTAGAGGACAGGTTTTTCCAGCGGACAAATTTCAAAGCATGCTTTGAAATTTGTCCGCTGGAAACATGTCCGTCGGACATGTCCGCTGATTAGTACGCCTAACCAGCGGACATAAATCTCCCGCATGCGTCGAATGGATTTGACGCATGCGTGGAAGTATTTTACTTCCTGGATTGGTGACGTGGCGGCGTCAACGTCACCGCCACGTCACCGCGTTATTTGTCCAAGGGGATTTTGGTCCGATGGTGTTGTACACACCATCGGACCAAAATCCCCTTGGACAAATAACGCGGTGACGTGGCGGTGACGTTGACGCCGCCACGTCACCAATCCAGGAAGTAAAATACTTCCACGCATGCGTCAAATCCATTCGACGCATGCGGGAGATTTATGTCCGCTGGTTAGGGGTACTAATCAGCGGACATGTCCGACGGACATGTTTCCAGCGGACAAATTTCAAAGCATGCTTTGAAATTTGTCCGCTGGAAAAACCTGTCCTCTAGGTCATACACACGATCGGAGATGTCCGCTGAACTGGACCAGTTTCAGCGGACATGTTCGGCGTGTGTGTTGCCTCAGTCAAACCATCCGAGGAGACATGTCAGCTGGAAACGGTCCGTCGGACATGTTTCAGCGGACATGTCTCCTCGTCTGTACGCGGCCTGAGAAAACTATTTTCTCTTCCTGTAAAGTTGCTTCAGTTAAGAAAGTGATCCGACTTTGGAGGTAACTTCCATTGAAATCAATGGGTACAAGTTGCCCACAAGTTGCCTTGAAGTAGTACAGGAACCTTTTCTGAAGTCGGAGCGACTTCAGTACTGTACATTAAGATGGCTCTCATTCACTTCAATTGAATTTCTCATGTTGCGCGACTTGGGGTGACACAAGTCGAATCCCAAGTCACGGTAGTGTGAACCGCCACTCAGGATCGAGAGTTGGTCCAATTTTACTAGCTTCTTTTCTCTCTCTACCTGACAAACACATTCACAATGAATGACTAAGGAGTATGTTTTTTGCAGAATATCTAATAAACTTTCCTTGTTTCAGAAACGGGAGCACTGGATCATATGGCTCTGCTCGTCTCGGAAGAGTCAACACAAACTTGAACATCCAAGGAGCTGTGCATAGAAATCAATTATATTTCCTCTGTCCTTCATTATCAGTTCAATATTTGAAACCATGAAAAAATAAAGTAAAATTCAAGCTGGTTCACGAGCTTTTAAAAATATCTATTGAATAGCTTTCTCTTGCTTAGCGGCAAATGAAAATAAATTTGTCACATTTGAAGAATGATCAGTGTTTTAAGAGTAGATTAAACGCGGCTGAAATAACCTTTAATTTTCAGATGTATGCTAGAGCAATATACAATTAATATTTTGTATTCCTCTGTTTCAAAGTACATCTTTCCTAGGAGAAACATAATGCCCTGTACACACGATGGGTCAATCAGATGAGAACGGTCCGATGGATTTTTCCATCAGTTAACCAATGAAGCTGGCGGATGGTTAGCCATGCCTACACACCATCGGTTAAAAAAACGATCGCGTCAGAGCGCGGTGACGTAAAACAAAGCGACGTGCTGAAAAATATGAAGTTCAATGCTTCCAAGCATGCGTCTACTTGATTCTGAGCATTCGTGGATTCATTTTAAAACAAGTTTGAATTTTTTTAACCAATGGATAAATAACCGATGGGGCCCACACACGATCGGTTTGGTCTGATGAAAACAGTCCATCAGACTGTTCTCAATGGTTTGACCGATCGTTTGTACGCGGCATAAGAGCTATCATTGCTACTAGGGTTGTCCCGATACCAGTATCGGTATCGGGACCGATACCGAGTATTTGCGGGAGTACTTGTACTCCCGCAAATACCCCCGATGCCTAAATAGAATACTCGCCCCCGCCGCCGCAGTCGCCGCTGCCACCGCCGTCGTCGCTACCGCCGCTGCACCGCACCATCGCCGCATGACCGCCGCTTAGTTAATACGGGCGGGGAAGATAACAGCTTTCATTTGAATAGCTGTATCGTTTCCCGCCGCGCCGCACATAGACACTCCCCCTTGCTCGTGATTGGACAGATCCCGAGCAAGGGGGAGTGTCTATATGCGGCACGGCAGGAAACAATACAGCTATTCAAATGAAAACTTTTATCTTCCCCGCCCGTATTAACTAAGCGGCGGCAGCGGCGATGCGGCATCTAGGTAAGTGGGAACTGGCTGCATATATGGAGGTGACATAGCTGCTTATATGGGGGTGACATAGCTGCATATATGGGGGTGACATGGCTGCATATATGGGGGTGACATGGCTGCATATATGGGGGTGACATGGCTGCATATATGGGGGTGACATGGCTGCATATATGGGGGTGACATGGCTGCATATATGGAGGTGACATAGCTGCATATATGGGGGTGACATGGCTGCATATATGGGGGTGACATGGCTGCATATATGGGGGTAACATGGCTGCATATATGGGGGTGACATGGCTGCATATATGGAGGTGACATAGCTGCATATATGGGGGTGACATAGCTGCATATATGGGGGTGACATGGCTGCATATATGGGGGATATGGAGGTGACATAGCTGCATATATGAGGGTGACATGGCTGCATATATGGGGGATATGGAGGTGACATAGCTGCATATATGGGGGTGACATAGCTGCATATATGGGGGTGACATGGCTGCATATATGGGGGTGACATGGCTGCATATATGGGGGTGACATGGCTGCATATATGGAGGTGACATAGCTGCATATATGGGGGTGACATGGCTGCATATATGGGGGTGACATGGCTGCATATATGGGGGTGACATGGCTGCATATATGGGGGTGACATGGCTGCATATATGGGGGTGACATGGCTGCATATATGGGGGTGACATGGCTGCATATATGGAGGTGACATAGCTGCATATATGGGGGTGACATAGCTGCATATATGGGGGTGACATGGCTGCATATATGGGGGATATGGAGGTGACATAGCTGCATATATGAGGGTGACATGGCTGCATATATGGGGGATATGGAGGTGACATAGCTGCATATATGGGGGTGACATGGCTGCATATGTGGGGGACATGGCTGCATTTGTGGGGGGACATGGCTGCATTTGTGGACACATTTAAAAAAAAAAAAGTATCGGTATTCGGTATCGGCGACTACTTGAAATAAAGTATCGGTACTTGTACTCGGTCCTAAAAAAGTGGAATCGGGACAACCCTAATTGCTACCTTCCCTTTAAAAATGGAAAGTTACCAATGGCAGCTTATATGAACAAAGTGATTTCTCTAAACATGTTTTACATGTAAAGTTGTTACATAACATTGTAAAACAGCATTGCCTGGAAATCACTTAGGGCCCATGTACTTCTTTGCAGTGTGTTATAACCATAGGTGTGCGCAGGCTATTGCATTAGGGGGTACACCCCAAATGTATTAAGATAGACCCCCTGGTCACTCCTATGGTTATAACTTGTGTTAGATTGTGTTATGTCACATGTTAACCTGCTATTCATTAAGGCAATCTACCAAGTGCCACAAATCAGATGCAACCCTTTTTTTGTAAAGCAATGCACCACCACAATGCACTGACATAACATTTGCTAACTGCCAGAGTATAGCTTTGCAACCACATACATTATGCATTGCAGCACGGCCCCATTTACTTGAATGGGTGACAGTGTGTATAATTTTTGTCACAGCTTCGCTTCATGGCTGAGGCATGTATACACCCCCAGCTACTGAATTTCCAGCTAAAGGGGAAGCAGTTGAGAGGTATTAAGATTGTGGCTGGCCCATATGGTTTTACCGCCCCCCCCATCCGCTGGTGTACATGAGTCCTAGATCCATTGGGTTGCAGTTTAAAATGAATGGTACTGCAACACAGTAACACAAGTTACCATGACGTGGAAGTTGATGCCATTCCTATAGCAGTTAGTCACATGTGGATGGATTTAAAAAAGTTAGGAGAGGGGTATAACCAGTTCTCAGATTTTTTTTTTTTTTTTTGTGTATGCATCTCATTGTAGTATCACAAGGAGAAAAATGCTCTCCTAAAGTAAGTGCACTCACTTTAAGTTATTCTGCTTTTTCACATAGAAAACCCACCTATCTCAGATACTTTTATTTAAAAGAAGCTCTCAACTACAATTTGGTATAAATATCTGCATATGGCATTTTTTCTAATCTTTCACAATTCTTTCTAATTAAAACCAAGTCTGCACCAAATAAATTAAAGTCTTATCTGTCCCCAAAAAATTAAGTACAGTGCCTAGAAAAAGTATTCATACCCCTTGAAATTTTCAAAATGTTGTCATGTTACAACCAAAAACGTAAATGTATTCTATTGAGATTTTATATGGTAGACCAACACAAAGTGGCACATAATTGTGAAGGAGAAGCTAAATGATAAATGTTTTTCAACATTTTTTACAAATAGATATGTGAAAAGTGTGGCGTGCATTTGTATTCAGCCCCCCCTGAGTCAACACTTTGTAGAACCACCGTTCACTGCAATTACAGCTGCAAATCTTTTTGGGGATGTCTCTACCAGCTTTGTACATCTAGAGAGTGACATTTTTGCTCAATTTTTTTTTGCAAATTCATTGCCTTCATGATGCAGTTTGTTCACTAAGGTTCTCTAACAAACCTCTGAGGGCTTCACAGAACAGATGTATTTATACTGAGATGAACTTACAAACAGGTGAACTCTATTTACTAATTAGGTGACTTCTGAAGACAATTGGTTCCACTAGATTCTAGTTAGGGGTATCAGAGTAAAGGGGGCTGAATACAAATGCATGCCACACTTTTCACATATTTATTTGTAAAAATAAATAAAAAACATTTATAATTTTCCTTCCACTTTACAATTATGTGCCACTTTGTGTTGGTTTATATCATAAAATCCCAATAAAAAATATTTGTGTTTTTGGTTGTAACATGACAAAACGTGGACATTTTCAAGTGGGAATATGTTTAGAAGGCATTATATAATATGTTAGGACAATCTATAAAGTTAAAACATATACAGTGAGGAATGGAAGAATCTCCTTAATGAAAACAAATGCACTGGGAGTCAGTGTTGTCAACCTACCAGATTGAAAGTTACAGGGACAGTCTCTCTCCGCACCAGCTGGTCCCTTCAGTCCAAACAGCATTGACAGTCCCACAGACCCGCACAAGAGGCTCCGGCCTCAACTCCCGTGCACCATGACATCACATGACACCCTCAGACGTCACCTCCTCCAGACCCACCCCCGCCGGCACTGCCCAAACACACTGTAGCAAGCACTCGGATGGTCCTGGCTGGCTCCGGGCCAGAACTGCGCATGCGGAGTACCTCAGCCATATTTTTTACTGGCAACCTTTTCTTGTCACTGGCATTTACTGGCAGAAGAAAAGTGCCCATTATAAACTGGCTACCAGTAAAAATACTGACGATTGGCAACACTGCTGGAACTAAGGGGGGTTATAGGGAAAAAAGACTCATGTTATCAAGTGGTTAAACCTGAAGTTTAGATATGGCATTTTTTAATGATTACATTGGTTTATCTTGGACCGATGTTAGTGTGTATGTGTCATTCCTATAGGATCCCTGGGGGGAAGCTGGAAATCACTGTAGTAGACACCACTATAACAGTGATTTCCAATAACTTCTGTGTTCCTGTGCCGAACGACTGCCTTGCTGCATTTTGAACACAACTGGTAGCTCAATCGGCATGGGCGCCAACACTTTGCATTAAAAAAAAAAACATTAAATTTGACTTTTTTTAGGTACCCAGAACAATACAAAATGTATACAAATTATATATATATTTTTTTTAATACAGACAAAAATCTGTAGACACAGAGTAAAATATTGCAATCCAATACATCATGGGTATATATCATATCTGAGTTCCATCATTCAAAGATGTCTTCATTGACAAACTGTCAATGGTATTGAACCTCAACACATTTCAATTCATAAAGAGTCTTCATCAGAAGATGAACAATAAATCTGGAATATAGATATACATAAATTCCAATAATATTCACAATAAGAAAAGTACGAACCAGTCAATATATAAATAGGAATTTACTTACAAAAACCCAATGCTGCATATAAAGAATCAGTATGTGGCCAAGGAAAGTCCTGAGATATATCTTGGTGTGATGCAAGAGATGTCAAACCCAGCCACACACACAACACACAAAATGGATAAACACCCAACAAAGTAAAAAAATTGGGGGGTTGGATATTATTACGCAATTAGTGGAAACCAAACTGCTAATAAACATTTTTACAAAATAAAGCTCATAAAAAAAAAATATGAAAGTTGCACATATACTGTATATACACCTAAAAATCAATTCACACAAAAAAATCTACTTTATAACAGTGTGTGGAGAGCAAAAAAGCACAGCAGATGGTGTCTCATCAAGGTGATCACAGCAACGATCAACAGAAGGCCCACACAGCATATACTGTGTATTAGGCAATCCAACAAATCAGCTGGTACAAATTCACCAATTCCGAGTTCTGAACATTTTCTGCCAAATAAATAATGATGGCCAAGTGTGCAGCAGCTGGGTATAGGGGAGGATTAGAGGGTGGCTGCAGCCGCATTGGATGTGGTGCCGGGCGGTGCTGGGGGGGGGGTGACTATGCGTGCCATTGCTGTCAGGATGAGCGGGGCATGCATTTGGGAGGACCCTCTAATCCTCCCCTCATCATTTATTTATATGGCAGTACATTTTCAGAAATCTGAATTTGTACGTTTGTTCCAGCTGACTTGTTCGATTGCTATATTCAACAAGTCAGCTTATTGCTGTAGTTTTGTTGCCAGCGGTTTAGACATTAATGGTGTGTTGAGTTATTTTGAGGGGACAGCATAAGTGTGTACACCCTCTTATAACTAGGGATGTACCTCTGATTAGCCCCAAATAAAGTGTAGCTGTTCTAGTAGGTCTTTCCTGACATTTTCTTAGTTGCATCCTACAGAAAAAGCCATTGTCCGCAAAGAGCTTCCAAAGCATCAGAGGGATCTCATTGTTAAAATGTATCAGTCAGAAGAAGGGTACACAAGAATTTCCAAGCCATTAGATATACCATGGAACACAGTGAAGACAGTAATCATCAAGTAGAGAAAATATGGCACAACAGTGGTATTACCAAGAACTGGACTGTCTTCCAAAATTGATGAAAAGACAAGAAGAAAACTTGTCAGGGAGTTTGCCAAGAAACCTACAGCAACATTAAAGGAGCTTCAGGAATATCTGTCAAGTACTGGCTATGTGGTACATGTGACAACACTCTCCCATATTTTTCATATGTCTGGGCAATGGGGTGGAGTGGCAAGATGGAAGCCTTGTCTTACCAAGAAAAATATCCAAGCCTGGCTAAATTTTCCAAAAACACACCAGAAGTCTCCCAAAAACATATGGAAGAATTAGTTATTGTCTGATAAGCCAAGATTGAAGATTTTCGCCATAATTCCAAAAGATATGTTTGGTGCAAAAACAACCCTGCACATCGCCAAAAGAACACCATACCCACAGTGAAGCATGGTAGTGGCAGCATCATGCTTTGGGGCTATTTTTCTTCAGCTGGAACAGGGGCCTTAGTCAAGATGGAGGAAATTATGATCAGTTTAAAATACCAGTGAAAATTGGTACAAAACCTTCAGGTTTCTGCTAGAAAGCTGAACATGAAAAGGAACTTCATCTTTCAGCATGACAACGACCAAAAGCATACATCCAAATCAACACAGGAACAACTTCACCAGAAGACGATTAAAGTTTTAGAATGGCCCAGCCAGAGTCCAGACCTGAATCCGATTGAAAATGTGTGGGGTAATCTGAAAAGGGCTGTGCACAGTAGATGCCCTCGTAAACTGACAGATTTGGAGCGTTTTTGGAAAGAGTGGGCAAATATTGCCAAGTCAAGAAGTGCCATGCTGATAGACTCATACTCAAAAAGACTGAGTGCTGTAACAAAATAAAAAGGTGTTTCAACAAAGTATTATGCCGCATACACATGATCGGAAATTCCGACAAGAAAATTTCCACCGTGTGCATGCTCCATTGGATTTTTGCCGTCAAAATTTCCGCCAACAAAAGATTGTGAGCAGGTTCTTCATTTTTCCGACGTAAAAAGTTTATATTGGAAAACCCGCTTGTCTGTGTGCAATTCCGACGCGCAAAAAACATGCATGTTCAGAATCAAGCAGAAGAGCCGAACTGCCAATTGAATTTCATTGATCTCGGCTCGTCTTGTACGTCACCGCGTTCTTGACGGTCGGAATTTCCGACAGCATTTGTGTGACCGTGTGTATGCAACACAAGTTTGAGCCAACATTCCGTTTTTTTATAATTCTGCAAATATCTGCACCCCCTCCCCCTAAAAGGTGCCAAAAGTTCTTTGTCTCATTTTTTTACATCACAAAAACCTGAAGCCCCATACACACTATCAGTTTTCCTGACGGTTTTCTCTTCAGGTTTACCAAAACCATCTAATATGAGGTCAAACCTCAAGAGTTTCAATTTGTATGCAATCAGGCAGGCCCTTGCACTACATGGTTTTGGTAAACCTGAAGAGAAAACCATCAGGAAAACTGATAGTGTGTATGGGGCTTCACAATTTACCAGGGATGTTGTCAGGAAAGGTTCCATCCGCTGGTGCTATTTATATTCTTTCTTGCAGTGCTGCGTCCCACCAGCAGGGGTCTCCTGGCAGTTCGGAGCTGTCAGGGGAACTTCCCCCTGCTGGTATATCACCTTTGGGACGCAGTACTGACCTCCACCAGCGGATGGACCCTGGCAGTGTGGAGCACCTGGCCCTTGCTACGTTCAGGTGTGACCTGAACACAATCAACACGCCCTATTTATACCCGGCAGGTTCAAACAGAACTTGCCTTGGTATCCGTCTATCAACCCGACCCTGAGCCTGTTATCTGGACCCTGTACCTGTTGTCTCCATCCTGATCCATCCTGATCCATCCTGATCCATCCTGATCCATCCTGACCTGATCCCTCTCCTGGACTTTCCCTTCCTGTTCATTCCCCGTCCGCAGCTACTTCCTGATCCCCCGTGTATGACCTCGGCCTGGCCTGTTTATGATTCCGGTATTTCCCTTGCTGTACATATTGTCTTTAGTGTTATTTTTGTCACTGTGGATCTTTGTTTGTTGCACTGAGCTTGTTGAAGGTGGTGGGGTGTTACCCCCTCTTCTTAAATAAATCACCCTTTTTACCTATATCTGTTTGGATTCCTCTTTTGCAATCACACAGTACTGGTCTATTTCTAATCACCGCCCAGGTTGATGACTTCCAGTCTGCCGCCCAGGTTGATGACTTCCAGTCTGCTGCCCAGGTTGATGACTTCCAGGTTGATGACTTCCAGTCTGCTGCCCAGGTTGATGACTTCCAGTCCGCCGCCCAGGTTGATGACTTCCAGTCTGCCGCCCAGGTTGATGACTTCCAGTCTGCCGCCCAGGTTGATGACTTCCAGTCTGCCGCCCAGGTTGATGACTTCCAGGTTGATGACTTCCAGTCTGCTGCCCAGGTTGATGACTTCCAGTCTGCCGCCCAGGTTGATGACTTCCAGGTTGATGACTTCCAGTCTGCTGCCCAGGTTGATGACTTCCAGTCTGCTGCCCAGGTTGATGACTTCCAGTCTGCTGCCCAGGTTGATGACTTCCAGTCTGCTGCCCAGGTTGATGACTTCCAGTCTGCTGCCCAGGTTGATGACTTCCAGTCTGCTGCCCAGGTTGATGACTTCCAGTCTGCTGCCCAGGTTGATGACTTCCAGTCTGCTGCCCAGGTTGATGACTTCCAGTCCGCCGCCCAGGTTGATGACTTCCAGTCCGCCGCCCAGGTTGATGACTTCCAGTCCGCCGCCCAGGTTGATGACTTCCAGTCCGCCGCCCAGGTTGATGACTTCCAGTCCGCCGCCCAGGTTGATGACTTCCAGTCCGCCGCCCAGGTTGATGACTTCCAGTCCGCCGCCCAGGTTGATGACTTCCAGTCTGCCGCCCAGGTTGATGACTTCCAGTCTGCCGCCCAGGTTGATGACTTCCAGTCTGCCGCCCAGGTTGATGACTTCCAGTCTGCTGCCCAGGTTGATGACTTCCAGGTTGATGACTTCCAGTCTGCTGCCCAGGTTGATGACTTCCAGTCTGCCGCCCAGGTTGATGACTTCCAGTTGTAACGTTACTCCCGTTACTATATCCAATCTGAGCGCAGCTGTACCTGGTTCTAACAGCTGCGCTCCGTTCTGTGACCTGTGCGCGTCACTTCCGGTGCGCGGACGTGTGCGCTCCATGCTGGAACGCAGAAGTGCGTCCCAGCGCGTGTCCCATCTCCTCCACACTATCCCGGGCTATTTAAACCCCTAGGTTCGGCGGCAGGGTGTTCAGTTATTCTCGTTGAACCCCTGCCGCCACCTGAGATCCCCAGGAGCTACGTCACCCCTGCTGTATCACCTCACCAGAGGACTCCCAGCTTGTCTGGATTACCTACCCTGGCTGAACCCACTGAAGACCTCCAGATCCCCAGCTAGAGTTGTCATCTTGGGACCTGCATTTGCATAGGAGAGATCAAGCGGACTGGATTAACCCCTGGCCTCAGCCAAACCGCAAGTACCCTGTTACCAGGGAATATCTATCATACTGCAGTAGTATTCCATAGGTAGAAGGACTGTGTGTATTCCCTCTGTAGCTGCTAATGAACATTTGGAGACCTGTCTTATCCTATTCATATCTGTAAATACCGCTAACACTGGGTTCTAACCCCTATTCACAAGAGTGCATCTTATGTTAAATTCATTACCATACTCAGCAGGACTACCATTTACTTCTTAAAGGGACTTGCACTAATTATAAGAATACTAAACCTTTGATTTAATAAGTTATGTGCTACGGTCTTGTTCCACCAGAGGTTGTGATGATCTAACCCCAGCTCTCACTTACCTTGAGAGAGGTTGGTGGTTGACCTGAGAAGCCTCTAAAGCTGGAATCCACACATAAAGCCTAAACTGAAGTTTAACCGCAGAGGCGTTACATAATAACTGAACCCGCAATTTTTTTTTTTTGGTTGTGTGAACATGGATCCAGCAGATCTTGCCAATCACTTAATTGGACTTTCTCAAAGGGTCGAGACCCTTACCACTTCCCTAAATGACCTTCGTCAGGAGAATGATGCCCTCCGGAATCAAAATCTTGCGCAAGCCAGAGACAGACCTGAGCCTAAGGTCTGCCCCCCGGAACCCTTCTCTGGAGATAGGAAGCTTTATCGCCAGTTCATCAGCTCCTGCCGTTTAATGTTTGAGCTACGCCCACGCACCTACTTTTCCGATAGAGTCCGTATTCTGACCTTAATTTCCTATCTTAAAGGAGAACCCAGAATTTGGGCTGACGCCTACTTAGAAGAACATGGGGACCTTCTAGGTGCTTTTGACACATTCCTGAATGAGATGACGCTTTTATATGATGACCCTAATAAGCAGCTCACTGCAGAAAACTCGATCAGAAACCTCAAACAAGGGAAAAGACCAGTTGAGGACTATATATCTGAATTCAAATGCTGGTGCAGGGAGACCCAGTGGTCAGACATTGCTCTCCGAAATCAGTTTCGATTAGGCTTAACCGATGCGATGAAGGATGAGATTGCCCGTGTTGAAATCCCAGCAACTTTAGAGGATCTTATGCATCTCTCCATTGCAATTGACCGACGCCTCCGCGAGAGGAAGGCTGAACGAGCCAATACATACCTACCATTACCTTTTAAGAGGTCCGGATCACCCCCCAAGGGTGTACCTATGGAACTTGGTACCATTAAAGGACCTTTGTCCTCAGTGGAGAAGCAACGCCGCAGGGCTCAAAATCTCTGCCTATACTGCTCAGCCCCAGACCATCTTGTGACCAACTGTCCCCTCCTTAAGAGGAACTCAGAAGGTAATTTTCTTCACATTAGTAAACCCATTTCTAGTGGAACAACCTCTAACCAATAAATTTTTTTCCCCCTTACTTTACAGTGGGATCAAAAAAGGACTATCATTAACGCAATGATTGACAGCGGAGCCTGTGGTAATTTTATAGATTCAAAAGTTCTAGAATCTAATAAAATTCCTTTTGTGTGTAAGCAAACCCCTGTGTCTCTGACTTTTATTGATGGTTCTAGCTCCTCCTCAGGCCCTGTTTTACTCCAAACTATTCCCCTCCTGGTAACCAGTGCAACTGGCCATACTGAGACCCTAGTCTTCGACGTTATTACGTCACCTGTTTTCCCTATAGTGCTCGGTCTACCATGGCTACACCTTCACCAACCTACCTTCCAATGGTCAACTAGTTCCTTAACCCTACAGTCCAATTACTGTAAGGAAACTTGTTATCCAATTTTTTCCATCTCATCTACGGAAATTCGTCAGACTATTCTCCCTGCTCACTTACAAGATTTTGCCGATGTCTTCTCTAAGGTCAATGCTGAACAACTCCCCCCACACCGCATTTACGATTGTCCTATTGATCTCATTCCAGATAGTCAAATCCCTACAGCACGAATCTACCCGTTGTCACAACCAGAGCTCATACACCTCAAAGATTACCTCGACGAGAACCTCAAGAAAGGTTTCATCAGACCTTCCACCTCTCCAGCCAGCGCAGCAATGTTCTTTGTTAAAAATAAGGATGGTTCCCTCAGACCAATTATTGACTACAGATCGCTTAATAGCATCACTATAAAGAATAGATATCCCCTACCTTTAATCCCAGAACTTATCGAGCGTCTTCAATCTGCCAAAATTTTCACAAAACTAGACCTCAGAGGTGCCTACAATTTGATCAGGATCCGTCCGGGTGATGAGTGGAAGACTGCTTTTAAAACCCGGTATGGTCTCTATGAATATCTGGTAATGCCCTTTGGCTTGTGCAATGCACCCGCCACATTCCAGTGGTTCATCAACGATATTTTTCGCGACCTGCTCGACATCTGTGTTGTTATTTACCTGGATGACATCTTAGTTTTTTCTGACACTCCCGAAGAACACAACAAGCATGTGCGTTGGGTCTTGGCCAGACTCAGAACCCACTCCTTATTCGCGAAACTCGAAAAATGTGTTTTCTCCCAATCTAGCATCTCCTTCCTTGGATATCTTATCACTCCCATGGGTATCCAGATGGACAGCTCCAAAGTCGAGTCCATCCTCTCCTGGCCTGTTCCTCATTCGAGGAAGGCTCTTCAACGATTCCTAGGATTTTCTAACTATTATAGAAAATTTATCAAAGATTTCTCAACTATTGTAAAACCACTTACTACTTTAACCAGCACAAAGACACCTTTTTTTTGGTCTGAAGAGGCACAAAGATCCTTTGACACACTCAAGCATAAGTACACCTCTGCTCCAATACTGCAACTCCCTAACCCGCTTTACCATTTCACATTAGAGGTTGATGCCTCACATTTTGCCTTGGGTGCTGTACTTTCCCAAAGACCAACCTTATCCGATCCTTCGCATCCAGTTGCCTTTTACTCCAGGACCTTAACGCCAGCCGAGATGAACTACCCTGTTGGGGAAAAGGAACTCCTCGCTATAAAAGTTGCTTTAGCTAACTGGAGACATCTATTGGAGGGTTCCACATACCCGATCACAATCCTCACAGACCATCGCAACTTACAACATCTCAAGGCCTGTAAGACCTTGTCCTCTCGCCAAGTTAGGTGGAGTCTATTTTTTGACAGATTCAATTTCGTCATTTCCTATCGACCAGGTACACAAAACGTTAAGGCTGACTCTCTTTCACGAATGTACGAAGACCAAACAACTGAGATTCCCCCACTTTCCATTATTTCTCCCAATCGATTCATCTGCGCATCTACCACTTTTAAACAGCTACTTACTCAAAGCCTGTCCAAAGATCCTTCTCAATTACCAAACGGTCTCATTAAACAACTTAATGGGCTATACACCTTCAACAACAAAATTTACGTTCCACCTGAGTTACAAATCAAACTCCTTAAACAACTCCACGATTCTCCACTGGCGGGTCATCCTGGTGTTAGCAAAACCATTCACCTTGTCAAAAGAGATTACTGGTGGCCCCACTTATCCAAAACTGTTCAAAATTATGTCAGTTCATGTGTCATTTGTGCCACCAATAAACACTCAAGGAAACCTCCCTACGGTCTTCTAACTTCTATCCCAGTACCTGACAGACCATGGGATGTCATATCCTTCGATTTCATAGTGGATCTCCCGAAGTCACAAGGAGCTAATACCATCATGGTCACAGTTGACTTATTAACAAAGATGGCTCACTTTATTCCCCTAAAGAAATTACCAACATCTTTAGAGACAGCGAAAGCTTTCATCTCCCACATTCTTAAGCTTCATGGATTACCTTCCCAAATCATCTCAGACCGTGGCTCCCAGTTCATTTCCAAATTCTGGAGAGCTCTCTGTCACACCTTACGAATAGATCATCGAATGTCAACTGCCTACCATCCTCAGACAAACGGGCAAACGGAACGTGTCAACCAGACCTTGGAACAGTACCTACGATGCTATTGCACTCATCTACAGGACGATTGGTTCCATCTGCTGCCACTTGCGGAATTTGCGTACAACAATGCCACAAGCTCTTCCTCTCTTTTCTCACCATTTTACGCAAATTACGGTTTCCATCCCACCAGTTTACCATCTTCTTCACTTACTAATAATGTTCCAGCCGCGCAACATTATCTTCTGACCCTGGAGAAGACTCTGAGTACTCTTCGCTCCAATCTTGAAGCGGCTCAACAAAGACAAAAAAAATACTACGATGCTCATAGAAGACTACCCCCTACATACAAGGTTGGTGATTTAGTCTGGCTTTCCACTCGGAATTTACGCCTTAAAATACCCTCAAAGAAACTCGGGCGTCAGTACACTGGACCTTTTCCAATTTCCCATATCATCAATAACAATGCTGTCAAACTACTTCTACCTCCAGAATGGAAGATACATCCCTCTTTCCATGTTTCACTTATCAAACCCTTCACACCTAATCCATACCCTAACAGAGATCCTCAACCCCCTCCTCCTGTCGATGTGCTTGGTGAAACCGAGTATGAAATTGAAAAGATTCTTGATTCTAAAAAACGGGGTTCCTCCCTTCTATACTTGATACGGTGGAAGGGATATACACATCTTGATGATTCCTGGGAAGATTCTTCAGATGTTCATGCTCCCCGACTTCTTAGGCAATTCCATCATAGGTATCCTGATAGGCCAGCTCCTACAGGGTGCACTATTTGTGCCCCCTTGAGGGGGGGGTATGTAACGTTACTCCCGTTACTATATCCAATCTGAGCGCAGCTGTACCTGGTTCTAACAGCTGCGCTCCGTTCTGTGACCTGTGCGCGTCACTTCCGGTGCGCGGACGTGTGCGCTCCATGCTGGAACACAGAAGTGCGTCCCAGCGCGTGTCCCATCTCCTCCACACTATCCCGGGCTATTTAAACCCCTAGGTTCGGCGGCAGGGTGTTCAGTTATTCTCGTTGAACCCCTGCCGCCACCTGAGATCCCCAGGAGCTACGTCACCCCTGCTGTATCACCTCACCAGAGGACTCCCAGCTTGTCTGGATTACCTACCCTGGCTGAACCCACTGAAGACCTCCAGATCCCCAGCTAGAGCTGTCATCTTGGGACCTGCATTTGCATAGGAGAGATCAAGCGGACTGGATTAACCCCTGGCCTCAGCCAAACCGCAAGTACCCTGTTACCAGGGAATATCTATCATACTGCAGTAGTATTCCATAGGTAGAAGGACTGTGTGTATTCCCTCTGTAGCTGCTAATGAACATTTGGAGACCTGTCTTATCCTATTCATATCTGTAAATACCGCTAACACTGGGTTCTAACCCCTATTCACAAGAGTGCATCTTATGTTAAATTCATTACCATACTCAGCAGGACTACCATTTACTTCTTAAAGGGACTTGCACTAATTATAAGAATACTAAACCTTTGATTTAATAAGTTATGTGCTACGGTCTTGTTCCACCAGAGGTTGTGATGATCTAACCCCAGCTCTCACTTACCTTGAGAGAGGTTGGTGGTTGACCTGAGAAGCCTCTAAAGCTGGAATCCACACATAAAGCCTAAACTGAAGTTTAACCGCAGAGGCGTTACACCAGTCTGCCGCCCAGGTTGATGACTTCCAGTCTGCCGCCCAGGTTGATGACTTCCAGTCTGCTGCCCAGGTTGATGACTTCCAGGTTGATGACTTCCAGTCTGCTGCCCAGGTTGATGACTTCCAGTCCGCCGCCCAGGTTGATGACTTCCAGTCTGCCGCCCAGGTTGATGACTTCCAGTCTGCCGCCCAGGTTGATGACTTCCAGTCTGCCGCCCAGGTTGATGACTTCCAGTCTGCCGCCCAGGTTGATGACTTCCAGGTTGATGACTTCCAGTCTGCTGCCCAGGTTGATGACTTCCAGTCCGCTGCCCGGCTTGATGACTTCCAGCCCGCTGCCCAGCTCGATGACCCGGAGCCTGCTGCCCAGCTCGATGACCCGGAGCCTGCTGCCCAGCTCGATGACCCGGAGCCTGCTGCCCAGCTCGATGACCCGGAGCCTGCTGCCCAGCTCGATGACCCGGAGCCTGCTGCCCAGCTCGATGACCCGGAGCCTGCTGCCCAGCTCGATAACCCGGAGCCTGCTGCCCAGCTCGATGACCCGGAGCCCGCTGCCCAGCTCGATGACCCGGAGCCCGCTGCCCAGCTCGATGACCCGGAGCCCGCTGCCCAGCTCGATGACCCGGAGCCTGCTGCCCAGCTCGATGACCCGGAGCCTGCTGCCCAGCTCGATGACCCGGAGCCTGCTGCCCAGCTCGACGACCCGGAGCCTTCGTCTGCTGCCCAGCTTGATGACTCGGATGTACCCACCTCTCGGTTCAAGCCTCCCATTGCCCAGTTAGTCACCCTGGACTAACAATCAACACGCCCTATTTATACCCGGCAGGTTCAAACAGAACTTGCCTTGGTATCCGTCTATCAACCCGACCCTGAGCCTGTTATCTGGACCCTGTACCTGTTGTCTCCCTCCTGATCCATCCTGATCCATCCTGATCCATCCTGACCTGATCCCTCTCCTGGACTTTCCCTTCCTGTTCATTCCCCGTCCGCAGCTACTTCCTGATCCCCCGTGTATGACCTCGGCCTGGCCTGTTTATGATTCTGGTATTTCCCTTGCTGTACATATTGTCTTTAGTGTTATTTTTGTCACTGTGGATCTTTGTTTGTTGCACTGAGCTTGTTGAAGGTGGTGGGGTGTTACCCCCTCTTCTTAAATAAATCACCCTTTTTACCTATATCTGTTTGGATTCCTCTTTTGCAATCACACAGTACTGGTCTATTTCTAATCACTGACAGATGTGTTCACTTTTTATATCCACCACTGAATATATATATATAATATATTATATTTCGCTCTATGAGGCCCCGTACACAGAGCAAATAGATTTGTTCAAATCGGTCAGACCGACCGATTTGAACAAATCTGTCTGCTGGCCATTTTGGTTTGATCGCTGTACACACGATCAAACCAAAATCCCCGCCAGCAGACAGCGCGGTGACGTGGCGGTGACGTTGACGCCGCCACGTCACCGCACCAGGAAGTAAATTACTTCCACGCATGCGTCAAATCCTTTCGACGCATGTGCGAGAAGATATGTCTGCTGGTTAGCGTACTAACCAGCAGACATATCGGGCAGACGGATTCCTAGCCGACAGATTATAAAGCATGCTTTAAAATCTGTCGGCTGGCCAAATCCGTCTGCTCGCCCGTACACACGATCGAATCTGTCTGCTGGGACGGTCGGGCCGACCAGCAGATAGATTTGATCATGTGTACGCGGCCTAAGACGCACCTGACCATTAGGGATGAGCTCGATGTTCGCCTGTTTGAGTGCCACGGAACGCCCCATAATGCACTGCGAAATCACAGTGCATTAGTGTCTGATGATTGACCAAAGCATGCACCTCACCTGCATGCTTTGGCCAATCACAGTGCACTCTGAAGAGAGAGCCATAATTGGCCAAAGGCAGAGTACCTTTGGCCAATCATAACTCGGGGGGACGAGTCAAACCCCTACACTATATTAGGCTTACATAGGGGCCGTGTATAGTGTTTAGGGATTAGTCGAACACCTCCGGTACGGTTCGCAGCAGAACATGTGAACAGGCAAAAAGTTTGTTCGAACGCCCGGACACTGTTAAAGTCTATGGGACACGAATGTGAAAAAACAATAGTGCTAATTTTAAAGGCTTGTATGCAAGTTATTGCCATAAAAATTGTTTGGTGGGGACCTGGGTCCTGCCCCAGGGGACATGTATCAATGTAAATTTTTTAAATGGCAGATTTTTCGGGAACAGTGGTTTAAAGTGAAACAATAAAAATAAAACCTTCCTTTAAATATTGTGCCTAGGGGTGTCTATAGTATGCCTGTAAAGTGACACAGTTTTCCTGTGTTTAGAACAATACCACAGCAAAATTTCATTTCTAAAGAAAAAAAAGTAATTTAAAAAAGCTCAAAATCAAAATCATTGAGAAAGCGCTTGCCCCCCCCCCCCAGTCCATTGCCATGCCCTTTGGGTCTGGTATGGATACTAAGGGGAACTCCACACCGAAATGCCCCCAGGCACTATATACTCTGAACAGCAGTATATATACTATAGGGCCTGCCCTATACACTTTGGCCTTTGGTGGTGGTGGTGGTGGTGCCACAACACTGTAAGCCCTCACAGTTACTTTTGGTGGGTGCAGGAAGGAGCCCAGATGTGAAATATCAGATCGAGAATTGTAATTACATGACCCTGTTTTCTGCCAGGGGCAGAAAAATTGGGCCTTGGGCCTTGGGCAGTGGTGGTGGTGCCCTAAACCAAAAATATTGTTAAAAGATAGCATTATCAAGATTGAGGAGGAATAGGATAGTCACTCAGCATAGGCAGTCTTCAAGGGATCCCACATCCATAGAAAATTCAATCAGTTACATCAGCATCAGGTGCTTGATAGCTGCTGATCCAAGACTGATTAATTTTTTTAAAAGTGAGCCTATCAACAGAGTCTGTGGACAGGTGCACTCTATGATCCATTACAAACTCTCCAGCAGCACTAAATGTGCGTTTAGAAAGAATGCTGGATGCAAGACAGGCCAGTAGTTCAACTGCATATTGAGCAAGTTCTGGCCAGTGGTCCATCCTCAAGACCCAGTAACCCAGTGGATGCTCTGTTGGAAACGTCTTCAAGTCTGCCCTTGCCTCTAGATATTCCTGCATGTAATGTAGACGCTGGCAATGGCTGCTTGTACACAGACCTTGGTGATGAGGACTGAAAAATTGTCTCAAGGTATCGGTCAGCCGGCCACTTTCTCCACCGCTCTTCCTCTGACTGAACTAAGTCTCAGCAACACGTTGTCCAGCACCAGGAAATTGTAACCTCCTGGAGTCTGGAAATGCATTGCACAAACCTTTCTTCAAGGCCTCCTGAAGATGTTTAATCCTCTTCACCCTCTTCGAAGGCAGAATGAACTCTGCAACCTTACCCTTGTAATGTGGATCAAGAAGGGTTGCCAGCAAGTAATGATCCCTCTCCTTGATACCACAAATCCTCGGGTGCTTTCACAGGCTTTGCAGAATCAGGGAGGCCATGCAGCGTAAGTTTGCAGAGGCATTCGATTCTGAGTCCTCTGGGTCACTAAGGATCACATGATCTGTAACAACCTCCTTCCAGCCACATATAACTCCTTGGGTTTCTGGGCACTGAAAACCATCCCTTGAAGACTGCAGCTGAGTGTTATGCTCCATGTCCATGCTGACACAGTCCTCCTCCGCCTCTTCTTCCTGTGTGTTTGGTGGCCCGCAGGAATAATATCTGAATAAAGGGAGCCTTGAGAGGTAAGGAAGTCCTCCTCTTCCTCCCGCTGTTCTGCCTCAAGTGCCCTGTCCATTATTTCACGAAGCGTATGCTCCAACAGCAAGACAAGAGGGACAGTATCACTGATGCATTGTCGCTGCTCGTAGCCTTCTCAAATGGTGACAGGTCAGTGAATTCATCCTTGATTAGTACAGAAAAAATTTACTTTATAGGCACCAATTATAGAAATACAAATACATTTATTAACATATAACCCGTAAAGGTTTGTTAAAAAAACAAAACACATACAATACATAAAATAAAAGTTTAAAAAGAGAGCTGCAGTAGCACTGAAGAAACCATATATTAATCCAATAAAGGATTCCTCTTCGGGAGCTAGTAGTATCTCATATAAAGTGACACGATGTGTTTTAAAAATCAATTATTTCATAAAGTAGATGCGGAAGGTAATAGGTTACAAATGTAACCCAAAAAATATTCTCATTAGTAGCTGAGAAGGACAATTCTATTTGTCACCACAAGGCAGTGAATAGCAGCCGAGCCACAATAGATTGGGCGCTTTTTTCCATATAAAGATATCACCAATAAGGTGCACCAGAATTGGAGCCTCACGAGGAAGATTACTATGGGGGTATAGCACTGGTGTAATGCCACCAAGCAAAGTGAATAATAAGAGAATCCAGGTAGGGATCTCCTTAAGCAGGATGGCTCCTTTACCTGGACGCATCTTCCCTATGTTGAGGGCATGTGGCCTGGTATGGTTCAGGAGGGGGGGTGCTCTCTTATCCAGTGGCGGCCCGCCCATAGGGGCGCCCAGGCGCCGCCCCCCTCCTGTAGGCAAAAAAATTAAATAAAAATAAATAAAGGTAAGCCAGCCAAGTGAAGTCACAGAATTCATTTTTGTATTTGATTTGATTGATCGCCCCATTAGGTCATCAGCCTGATCCCCACCCATCCACCTTGGAGCATGTTATTGTATTTAGACTGCTGGGACTTGTAGTTCTCCATCTTCTCCTGGGGCTCATGGAGAAGATGGAGATTGGAGAACTACAAGTCCCAGCAGGTTATACATACAATAAGGCTCCGAGGTGGATAGGTGTAGATTGCATGCACCTATCAATCCGGAGGGGGGGCAGGATCAGATAACACTATCTGATCCTGCCCCCCCCCCGGATTAATAGGTGCATGCAATCTACACCCATCCACCTCAGAGCCTTATTGTATGTATAACCTGCTGGGACTTGTAGTTCTCCAATCTCCATCTTCTCTATGAGCCCCAGGAGAAGATGGAGAACTACTGTTATCTGATCCTGCCCCCCTGGGATTGATAGGTGCATGCAATCCACACCCATCCACCTCGGAGCCTTATTGTATGTATAACCTGCTGGGACTTGTAGTTCTCCAGTCTCCATGAGCCCCAGGAGAAGATGGAGAACTACAAGTCCCAGCAGGTTATACATACAATAAGGCTCTGAGGTGGATGGATGTGGATTGCATGCACCTATCAATCCCCAGGGGGGGGGGGGGGCAGGATCAGATAACACCACACATGGGCAGTGGATCGCCCACTTAAAGGAGTATCAATCTGAAGGGAAAAAGGTATTTATGTGGTGTTATCTGATCCTTCCCCCACCAGCTCATAGGAGTTTGTGCTTGGGCTCTGTATGTGTTAAATTTTAAATGACATAATAACAACATTGATTTTTGTGGTGTTTGGAGGTTTTAAATTGACTGGTTTTGCCTTTTTGCAATCTCTTTTACGTACAATTAATCCTATATATTTTGATAGCATACTGTCTGGGGTCACTGTATACCAATCTGCCCACTTGTTTGTGAAATTGTCTTTCTGGTATGTTGATCCACACATGGCCTTGTAAAATGACAGATGCAATATAAGTCCTCTGGAGATTCCCCATTAGGGTGAGTCACCTAATCTGATCATGTAATAGATATATGCTTATTTGCCTTGAACTGCATACATGTATGCTTAGTTGCATTGAGCTGCATACATGTGTGCTTGGTTGCATTGGACAACCATCCACCTAGGAGCCTTATATTATAACATGCTGGGACTTGTAGTTCTCCATCTTCTCCTGGGGCTCAGGTGCATGCAATCCACCATCTATGGGACTACAAGTACCAGCAGTGAGAAAAACTGGACAAAGATGGTGGATAGCATGCACCTGAGCCTCAGAAAACAATGGAGAACTACAAGGAGGATGAGTGGTCATGCCTTGTTTTTTAATGCTGGGACTTGTAGTAGTTTTGTACTTGCAAAAAGAAGAGACTGGAGCCTGGAGGAGTGTGTCTGTCTGCCCTGCCACCCTGTATTAGTCTGGGGGGGGGGGGGGGTTGATTGCTGTGTCCATCACCCCCCTGCCATGTGTATAGTGTAGCACTGTAGCTGACCTGATTGGGGGGGTTGCAGAATGCTGATACGTGCTATTTACAGGTTGCAGAATGCTGATATGTGCTATGTACAGGTTGCTGATATGTGCTATTTACAGGGTGCAGCATGCAGATATGTGCTTTTTACAGGTTGCAGAATGCAGATATGTGCTTTTTACAGGTTGCAGAATGCTGATATGTGCTATGTACAGGTTGCTGATATGTGCTATGTACAGGTTGCAGAATGCAGATATGTGCTATTTACAGGTTGCAGAATGCAGATATGTGCCATTTACAGGGTGCAGAATGCAGATATGTGCCATTTACAGGGTGCATAATGCAGATATGTGCCATTTACAGGTTGCAGAATGCAGATATGTGCCATTTACAGGTTGCAGAATGCAGATATGTGCCATTTACAGGGTGCAGAATGCAGATATGTGCCATTTACAGGGTGCATAATGCAGATATGTGCCATGTACAGGTTGCAAAATGCAGATATGTGCCATTTACAGGTTGCAGAATGCAGATTTGTGCCATTTACAGGTTGCAGAATGCAGATATGTGCCATTTATAGGGTGCAGAATGCAGATGTGTGCCATTTACAGGGTGCATAATGCAGATATGTGCCATTTACAGGTAGCAGAATGCAGATATGTGCCATTTACAGGGTGCAGAATGCAGATATCTGCCATTTACAGGTTGCAGAATGCAGATATGTGCCCTTACAGGTTGTAGAATGCAGATATGTGCCATTTACAGGGTGCAGAGTGCAGATATGTGCCATTTACAGGTTGCAGAATGCAGATATGTGCCATTTACAGGGTGCAGAATGCAGATATGTGCCATTTACAGGGTGCAGAATGCAGATATGTGCCATTTACAGGTTGCAGAATGCAGATTTGTGCCATTTACAGGGTGAAGAATGCAGATATGTGCCATTTACAGGTTGCAGAATGCAGATATGTGCCATTTACAGGGTGCAGAATGCAGATATGTGCCATTTACAGGGTGCAGAATGCAGATAGATATGTGCCATTTACAGGGTGCAGAATGCAGATAGATATGTGCCATTTACAGGGTGCAGAATGCAGATAGATATGTGCCATTTACAGGGTGCAGAATGCAGATATGTGCCATTTACAGGGTGCAGAATGCAGATATGTGCTATTGAGCTGTGAGCTGCATACTCCTGAAACTATGGGTGGAAGGAAGTGGAATACAGCGGACAAAGTAGGTGGATTATATAAGGGGTGTGGTTTACAAGAAGTGGGAGGGGCCAATCGTGGAGGGGCGGGGTCTTGCGCCCCCCCATCCTAAAACTTCACCAGCCGCCACTGCTCCCCTCTACAGTTCACTCCGAGTCCTGCACTCACCTCAGGCTCCGGAGCAGCAGTGTGAACGGCTTCAGGTTCCTCCCTCCACCTCAATGTACCGATGCTGCAGCCTGGCTCTCTCTCTCTCTCTCCCCCACCAGCAGCAGCACGGACTGGGCACTGTCAATTGCTGCTAGTGGTGTTTTGCAAACAAACTGAAAAATGATGGAAAAAAACATCAAATGCAGATACTGTGCCCATTAAATGCAGCCACTATGCCCATCAAACACTGCCACTGTGCCCATCAAACGCTGCCACTGTGTCCATCAAACACTGCCACTGTGCCCATCAAATGCTGCCACTGTGCCCATCAAATACTGCCACTGTGCCCATAAAACTGTGGCAATCAAATGCTGCCACTGTGCCCAAACTGTGCCCATCAAATACTGCCACTGTGCCCCATAAAACACTGCCACTGTGCCATAAAACACTGCCACTGTGCCATCAAATGCTGCCACTGTAACGTTCAAATAGTGGCACTGTGAGCCCCTGCCTGCTTGCCATCTGCCTACCACTTAGCCTGTCTCTGTCAGGCAATGGGTGACCGTGGCAAGCGATGGGACCTTGCAGCGGCTCCTGTGTTCTCTGTGCATCTCCCCCTCCCAATAGACGTCCAATTGCAGCACAATTCACCTTTTCTAACACACCTGGGTGAACTACCAGCGCAATGCTTTGCGCTCGAAGGTCAGCTTAAGTGCTTAAAAAAAAAAAAAAACGCCACTGGAATTTAGGCGCCCGGCGACCGAAAAAAGTAGTGGTCGAGGCCCTACATTTTGGGACAATTAATTTGATCTATTTAAAATATGCCAATGCTTCGCCAAAACAGACCGAACTTCATTCCATTGGGATCCATATTGGGTGTATTTTTTTTTCTCATATTAAAAAGTATTCCAAGCTTTGAACATCTCACCGAGCTCTGTTTGATCCATTTTTCAAACATGGAAAGAGTATGGCACAACTGCAGTCCTACCAAGACATGGCCGTCCATCCAAACTGACAGGCCGGGCAAGGAGAACATTATTCAGAGAAGCAGCCAAAAGGCCCATTGTAAATCTGCAGAGATCCACAGCTCAGGTGGGAGAATCACTGGCGTAGCGGGGGGGGGGGGGCAGGGGGGGCTCCTGCACCGGGCGAAAAATTGCAGGGGGCGAAATCCTGGCATCCGCGGAATGCGCCGCCGCCGCCTTAGGAAAGGCCGCGGCTTTGGCCTAGCTCTGGAGCTGTCGGCCATCTTGGTACACCCGGCGGCGGCGCGCCTGGTTGGCTGGTGGAACTGTCTGTCTCCCTTGATGTGGGAGTGGCGGGAAACACCAGCCAACCAGGCAGAAGGGCGCGCTGATTGGCCTGGAACATGTGTTTACAGCGCGGCGGCATCTCCATCTCCAGCAAGGTAAGTGGGGGGGGTCGGTGTAAATCTAAAGGGGTGCTCTGCCTGATCTCCACCTATCCACCTCAGAGCCTGTCATTTTAGTTAAACTGCTGGGACTTGTAGTTCTCCATCTTCTCCTGGGGCTCATGGAGATTGGAGAACTACAAGTCCCAGCAGGTTATACATTATCATACAATAAGGCTCTGAGGTGGATGGGTGTGGATTGCATGCACCTAAACCCCAGGAGAAGATAGAGAACTACAAGTCCCAGCAGGTTATAATATAAGGCTCCGAGGTGGATGGATGTCCGGACACCCATCCATCTCGGAGCCTTATATTATAACCTGCTGGGACTTGTAGTTCTCCATCGTCTCCTGGGGCTCAGGTGCATGCGATCCACCATCTATGGGACTACAAGTCCCAGCAGTAAGAAAAACTGAACAAAGATGGTGGATTGCATGCACCCGAGCCCCAGGAGACGATGGAGAACTACAAGTCCCAGCAGGTTATAATATAAAGCTCCGAGGTGGATAGATGTCTGGACAGTGACAATTGGTGGCACAGTGGTGACGATTGATGGCACAGTGGTGACAATTGGTGGCACAGTGGTGACGATTGATGGCACAGTGGTGACAATTGGTGGCACAGTGGTGACAATTGATGGCATGGTACAGTGACTGCATTTGATGGCATGGCGCCCTGTGATTGGGCGTATGTGGTTATGCGCTAGCGCCGGGGGGCGAAAAAAAAGTTCTGCCCCGGGCGCCCATAACTCTGGTTACGCCACTGGGGAGAATCTGTCCACAGGAAAACTATAAGTCATGCACTCCACAAATCTGGCCTTTATGGAAGAGTGGCAAGAGGAAAGCCATTGTAGGAAGAAAACCATAAGAAGTCCCTTCTGCAGTTTGTGAGAAGCCATGTGGGGGACACAGCAAACACATGGAAGAAGGTGCTCTGGTCAGATGAGACCAAAATTTTACTTTTTGGCCTAAAAGCAAAACACTATGGCCCGGATTCACAAAGCACTTACGCCAACGTAAATCACTTTAGGCCGACGTAGTGCAAATGTGCGCCCGGCGTATGTGTGCGCCAGATCTACAAAACCAACATACGTCTAAAAAGAGGCCATCCTACCCCAACGTATCTTGCTTACGCCAGCGTAGTGTGGGCGCAAATATGGTTTGGACGCATGTTGCTTCTCTCATTGATTAGGCATTCAAATATGCAAATGAGGGAAATACGGCCATTCACGAACGTACGTGCGCCCGACACATGCTATGCGATGTTTGCGTAAGTTGTACGTCCGGCGTAAAGTTATTCCCCATAGATGAGGCGCAACCCAGCAAAAGACATGCAAAGGTCTGGCTCAGAGAACACAGGCTGGCGTATTGGGCGTACGTTACGTTCACGGCGTACGTAGTGATCCAGGGTAGCTTAGGCACTTGTGCCGGCGTTGTTGTGCGCATGCGCATAAGGGTGCTGTTTCAAGCGTTCACGTCACGGCTACGTCAAGGCGCATGCGCAGTTCGTGATACGCCGGGCGTAAAACACTGCACCATGCTCGGACTATCATTTGCATGGGGTCACGCCTCATTTGCATGGCTCATGCCCATGATACAAGCGTTAAAACATGGTGGTGGCAGCATAATGTGTTGGAGGTGCTTTTCTTCAGCAGGGACAGGGAAGCAGGTCAGAGTTGATGGAAAGATGGATGGAGCCAAATACAGGGCAATCTTTGAAAAAAAACTGTCAGTCTGCAAAAGACTTGAGACTGGGGTGGCGTATCACCTTCCAGCAAGACAACGACCCTAACTATACAGCCGATCCTAGG
Source organism: Rana kukunoris (assembly GCA_029574335.1). Lineage (NCBI taxonomy): Eukaryota > Metazoa > Chordata > Amphibia > Anura > Ranidae > Rana > Rana kukunoris. The sequence continues at coordinate 46,023,023 of CM056058.1, read as the reverse complement.
GTCACAGACGCCTGGGTGCAGAAATATTTCTGGCACCCCCACATGGGCGTGGTCATCTTGCTAACTCCTCCCCTTTACAAATGTTTTTATGGCAACGACTCGCAGAGATGCTCCTCTAAGGAGTCTCTTAGCCTGGGATCCTCCCACAATGTCTTAACAATAAACAAAATACAGGGAGAGAAGCAGAGTACTCTAATAGGACCTAGAGAGGGGGGTCTCTCTAATGAATGAATGAATGAATGAAAACGAATATAGCGCAGCACATGCGAACTGAATCGCCTCTGATGGACACAGAGAGGGCCTCTGTTGAGTCTGTTAGAAAGAGCCCCCAGACATACTACAGGAGACGGTTAGAAACTGAAGACATGATACAAGGGATGGTCAGAGACTGCAGAAATGATACAAGAGATGGTCAGAGACTGCAGAAATGATACAAGGGATATCAGAGACTGCAGAAATGATACAAGCGATCAATGCATTAATGCAGCCTCATCAGTGCCCATCAAATGCAGCTTATTAGTGCCCATAGAATGCAGCCTACTAGTGCCCACCAAATGCAGCCTTACCTGTGCCCATCAATTGCAGCCTTAACAGTACCCACCAATTTCTGCCTTATCATTGTCCACCAATAGCAGCATACCAATGTCCACCAATTGTAACCTACTAGTATACAAATGCCCACTAATTGCAGTATACCAATGCCCACCATTTGCAGCCTATAAGTGCCCACCAATTGTAGCCAACTAGTGTAATGAAGGCGCACTGTGAAAGGAGGGGTGGTGTGTAACAAGAGGGGGCAGTATGAAGGGGTATTGTGACAGGAGGGGGTAAAAATCACAGGGGGCAGTTTGATGAAAGACCAGAATGATGGAGGGGCAGTGTTACAGGAGGGGGGCAGTATGACAGGGGGTATTGTGCTGAAGGGGGTAGTGTGACAGGTGGGGAAGCCAGTGTCACAGGTGGGGGGTCAGGGGCACAGGTTGGGGGGAGCCAGTGTCACAGGTGGGGGGGGGCCCAGTATCACAGGTGGGGGGCAGTGTCACAGGTGGGGGTCAGGGGTACAGGTGGGGGGAGCCAGTGTCACAGGTGGGGGGGTCAGTGTCACAGGTGGGGAGCCAGTGTCACAGGTGGGGGGTGCCAGTGTCACAGGTGGGGGGAGCTGAGCCAGTGTCACAGGTGGGGGGGGGCAGTGTCACAGGTGGGGGGCAGTGTTGGCCTTACCTTACACTAGAAGTCTTAAAATGCAAGAAGTAGCAGCCCTTGTACATTATTTCCTTTGTGATATCTGCAGGATGTCCTTCCAGCCAGCACAGTGCACTTCCTGAGTGTCAGTGTATACAATAGAGAGGGGAGTGGCCTGTGACCCGAGCAAGAGACTCGGAGTGTACAAGCAGAGGGATAAACGTGTGCATTGAATTTGGTGTCTGCTCAGGTCAGAGCCCCCCCCTCCCCCTGTCGATTGTGTACACTGACATTCGGGAACGGGAAGTGAACTGTGCTGGCTGGAGGGACATTGCTGGTTGCACGGACATCACAGAGCTGCCGGTCCCCACACTAGCGGAATGCCAGGGAGCATGTGCGATCCTGCTAATTCTGCCACTGGAACCGAAACAGCCGCCCGGAAGTTCATATGGAGGGGGTTGTGTCTGCCTGTCATGGTGCGCTTTGTGATACTGACACTGTACCTGTGCTGGCAGCTAGAAGAGATCAGGGGCGGCGGCAGCATAACTTTTCTTCAGGGACAGTAACCCCCGGCTTCAGCACTCTCCTGGCACCTTAGCAGCTGCCGGTGTGTTGCCATATTCTGCTCCCTATCGAAGAATGCTACGAAAGTCACGTGGCGGCCAACTGCGTATGCGTGATGCGTTCCAACCGCAAGTGCGATGCGTTCCAATAGATTTACAACAGTACACGCCAGTGAACCCGGCATTCAGGGCGATGTGGAATTTGAGGAAAGTGGGCAGTCGGCCTCACATCCTCGCTTTGCACGGACGGCTCGCTCCGCTCGCTTGGCCTCCTGGCTCTTTTTTTAACATCCTCCAATCCACGGGGATGTTAAGGAATGAGCCTGGATGCCGACCAAGTTTTCACTGGTGTGTACTGTCGTAAATCCATTGGAACGCATCGCACTTGCGGTCAGAACGCATCGCGAATGCGTAGTTGGCCGCCACGTCACTTCCGTAGCATTCTGTGATAGGGAGCGGAATATAACAACTCACCGGCTCTGTGTGTGACACGAGCAGAGAGGGGAGCAGTCTGACACGCCGGCACCTCCCCCCGCAGAGCACCCCACGCACCCGCCCAGGATCGGCCCTGTTTACAGCTAAAGCTACAATGGAATGGTTTCGATCAAAGGATATTCATGTGTTAGAATGGCCCAGTCAAAGTCCAGACCTAAATCCAATTGAGAATCTGTGGCATGACTTGTTCACAGACACTCTCCATTCAATCTGACAGAGCTTGAGCTATTTTGCAAAGAAGAATGCCCCCCCCCTGAACCGTACCAGGTTGCATGCCCTCAACATGGGGTCACACAGTCTGGTATGCCTGACTTACTTACTGTATATGTTTTAAATAAGGTTGACATTTACAGAGAAGTGATACCACACTGATCTATGGTGCATTACTGAAGAAATACATCTAGATACAGCTAAAAAAATGTAACCATAAGATAACCGTGAAATAAGCATTTTTATTGTTGCATGTGGAAATAGACATTTCAGATATTGCATTGAACAGTCACAAAATTGTAATACATTTGCTAGCTTTCTGGATATTTATGCTATTTTAACACTCATACGGTGAAATTTGGGAATGTTGGAGCAGGTTCCGAAAAACAGATTTTCAGGAAGGAAAATAATCAGTCAAGTGTTGCTATTTATGTTCTTCTCATCTGTATAAAAAGCAGAAACTATTTGGGTGCTAAAGGCAACATATTTACTTTGGGGTGGATTTAATAAGGCAAATATACTTGGCACTTTGAGGAATAGATTTAGACATGCTAACGTGATATTAAATAGTTAGTCCTGTCCTGTTACTGATTGAGAAATCTCAACATAAAAAAGTGAAAAAAATAGACAGTGCTGTGATCAGGTGTATAATAAATTAATCTAACCTAAAAAAAACAGTATGGGTAAGATTCAGAAAGAATGTACGCCGGCGTATCTCCTGATACGCCGTCGTAATCTCAAATGTGCGCCGTCGCATCTTTACGCCGATTCAGAAAGCAAGATACGCCGAAAAACATGGCTTCAGCCATCCGACGTAACTTGCCTACACCGGCGTATCGTGGGCGCATTGTTACGCTGGACGCATTCGACGTTCCCATTAAAAATATGCAAATAAGCTAGATACGCCGATTGACGAACGTAGTTGCGCCCGGCGTATTGATATACATCGTTTACGTTAGGCGTTCGACCGGCGTAAAATTATCCCTGCTATATGAGGCACAGGCAATGTTAAGTATGGACGTCGGAACAGTGTCGAATTGTACGTCGTTTACGTCGTTTGCGTAAGTCGTACGCAAATAGGGCTGTGCTTAAGTTACGTTCACGTCGTAGGAGGTGTTTGACGTATCTCTAGCGGACGTGATTTTGGAGCATGCGCACTAGGAAACATCCACGAACGGCGCATGCGCCGTTCGTTCGGACACTCATTTGCATGGGGTCACGGCTCATTGTAATACAACACGCCCACTACAAGCCTACTTTGAATTATGCAGGCTTACACTAGCCCATTTACACTACGCCGCCGTAACTTAGGGCGCAAGTTATTTCTGAATACGGAACCTGCCTCTCTAAGTTACGGCGGCGTAGTGTATATGAGATACGCTACGCCCACCAAAACTTAGACAATTCTTTCTGAATCTGGTCATATGTGTATAATATTTATTATAAATGTGACCCAACACAATCCTATGATCTCTTTCTAATAAAAGTAATAATAATATATCTAAATAATATTTCTGAATAATATAATGTGATGTGTGACCACACCAATATGTGATAAAGAAGTGAGTAACCAATTCACATAAACATCCACTTCAATCTATGTGTATCTATATCTAGCCAAAAAAACAAAAACAAAATTTGGTAAACATATGTGTCAAAAAAAAGAGTTCAAATGTAGCTTTGTTAACTCCCACAAGTGTAAGTGCCGATTCACACTACTGCGACTTGGGATCTGACTTGTGTTGCCCCAAGTCGCGCAACATGAGAAATTCAATTGAAGTGAATGAGAGCCGTCCTAATGTACATTACTGAAGTCGCTCCGACTTCAGAAAAGGTTCCTGTACGACTTTAAGGCGACTTCTAGGCAACTTGTACCCATTGATTTCAATGAAAGTCGCCTCCAAATTCGGATCACGTCTTAACTGAAGCAACTTTACAGGAAGAGAAAATAGTTTACTCAGGCAAACCCCTCCCTCCCACAGAGCTGATAATTCTGTGATTGGCCACAGCCAAAGTCGCCTGTCCTGGAGGCAACTTTAAGTCGCGTTGTAAGTTGCTCCAAGTCATGCTGAAGTTGCCTTGCAAAGTCGAGCTGTAAGTCGGGTTGCCCCAGTGTGATCTTAGTAGCAGATTCTTCGTATACTGTATCCTCCACCGCTTATGATCTAAATCACTTACCAATGTAAGTGACTGGTGATAGAGAACCAGCAAACACATTGGGCCAGCTTCAGATACAAATACATTGGCGCAGAGTATCAGAGATACACTACGCCGCCGTATTTTACCTGGCTCTACGACTAATTCATGTAGATTTTGGCCCGTAAGGTACGGCAGGGTAGTGTATTTCTCGCGGCGGAATCGAAATACGCGATTAGGGGGCGTGAAGCATTTAAATTAGGCGTGTCCCCGCGGCGATCGAACTGCGCATGCTCCGTTCAGAAATTTCCCGCCGTGCATTTCGCGAAATAACGTCGTTACGTCATTTTTTGTTTGAGTAGCGTCGTTTACGTACATTCCTATTCCCGGACGACTTACGTAAAAAATAAAAACAAACGTTGAAATTTGACGCGAGAACGACGGCCATACTTAACATGGGCTGTCTAATATTAGACCAGATAAAAGCTGGAATAACTTACGCGGCAAAAAGATGACTACAGATGCCGTAAGAGATTGCGAAAGACGCTCGTAACTTCGTGGATCTTCGGAAAAAGCTCATTTGCATACCCCGACGCGGAAAACGACGGGAACTCCACCCAGCGGCCGCAAATTTATTGCAGCGTAGATCCGAAGGCGTACGAACACGTAAGCCAGTCGGATTGAAGCCCGCAGCCGTCGTTTCATGGTTTGAGGATTCAGACTAATGAAACGTAATTTGAAAGTACTCCAGTCTAACGCGAGATAGACCGGAGTAAGGGCTCTGTGAATCTGGCCCATAGTTTTCCTTAGTAGGGTGCAATACTCTGCAGATCTGTAATAGATGATTATCTCAGATCTCCTCAATAGTAATCCATCCGGATATGCAACGGGTAATATTTTTTCCTTCTCAAAATGCAATGGTCTACAAGAGCTCAAAAGAGATCCACTCCCGACTCTCCTCCACAATTATGCGGTCGGTCTCTCCAGAGAGGTGTAATCGGAAAAAAAAGCACAGCATAGCATAAAATCCTTTAAAAAATGTTTTCCTATTTATTTAAACCACATAGCACTCACATTTAAAAGTGTCTCCCGACACTGGTAAAACAGGCATGGGTAATATGTGTCTATTCGGATCTCACGATCCCACGAGTAGACAACCAATGTAACGTGATACTGATGCCTCCAATAGGCATAGGGTGAGCTGATGGAGGCATCGTTACCATGTTACATTGGTTGTATACTTGTGGGATCATGAGATCTGAATAGACACACATATTGCCTGTTTTACCTTTGTCGAGAGACACTTTAAATGCAAGTGATATGTGGTTTAAATAAATAGGAAGCTTTTTAAAAAGGATTTTATGCTATGCAGTTCTTTTTTCTCATTTTTCGATTACACATTTTTCAATTACACATCACATACTTGGCAATTTGTAAGTGCAGTTGCCCCATTTTCCCCAGAGCTTAATAAATGTGGTAATTTTTTTTTCCTTGCATCTGATTTTTTACAAAGTGAAGCTTTACCACATTATATTTACCAAGGAAAATGAGTACAGCTGTGCTTGCAAAGTGCACAGTCTATTTGCCTTTAGTAAATCAATCCTTTGATTTTATACATCAACGCCATTGTGCAAGTGTCTGAAAAAACAGAGCTGAAAGCAATAATATACTTTGCTATTTATATTAAAGCAGTAATGTTCTTAGCTTACCTTCCATGCATTTCCCCTCTGCTCTGTTCCCTACAGGATCCCCAATTGTGGGTATAGGGAAGTTCTCTTGGCTTTCTATCATGATGGGGTGTTTCATGCCTAAGTGGCCATTTCTTAGTCCTGAGTGCTGTCATTAAGAGATGGTGGCCTTTAGCTTTAATCCACATCTAGTCAGAATGTACACAATGATGTTGATGGGGCTTCAGCAGGTGACTGCATAGGGGCAGATGGAAGTTGAAGTGGATTTCCAGTAAACTTTTATCTAAGGCTAAATCTACTCCCATCCCCATTCTTAGAATATTCTGTCTACCCTGTAAAAGAAAAGATGCCTATACTTACCTGCTCTGACGAGACTCCAGTCCGGTCACGATTGGGTCCCAGAACTAGCTTTAGATTAGAGGAGAGGCAATGACAATTGCTGCAGATCCTGGGCGGGGACCTCACTTGTAGGCTTACTATGGGGCAGCCATTGTCAGCTGTGCCTCCTATACACTGAAGCCAGCACTGGGAGCCATTCATGTGGCTGGAACGGCTTTAGAATAGCTAAGTATACACATCCTTTCTTTTACAGAGTAAACAGAATATCTTAGAATGGGGCTGAGAGCAGATTTAGCCTTGGCCAAAATTTGACTGGAATTACTCCTTAGCTTTGCTGTCATGAAAAAAAAAAAACACTATGCTACATGGCATAAAATGGGAAAATGACAGGTGTGCACCCCCCTCCCCCAACTAGATGTCTCTGGCAGTGGCAGCCCCTAATCCATGCGCCTGACCCCTAATCTACATGCAGAATGCCGGATGCGTGGATTTCAATGTTTTTTTTTAAGCACATGATTAGAGCCTGAGGCTCTAATTGGCTTAAAAAGGGTGGACTCGGGGCATCCACCCAGTTGTGTGACATTAGCGAATAAATATTCGCTAATGTCTTCCTTTTTCTCCTTCCAGCCAATCAGGAAGCGGGGCCTGAGACCCGATTACCCGGAAGTCTTAAGACCCCATTGCCTGGGAGTCCGAAGACCTGATTGACCGGGAGGAGAAGAAGCGACCACTGGGATATGGAAGAGATGGGGGGGAAGAGGCAGCCGTGACCAGGATGGGGTAAGTGCCAACCGATCGGCGACTGGCGGGGTGGGGTGGTGGGCTCTGGAGTGACCAAGGGGAAAGGTAGATGTCTTGGTTTGCTTAACACTCCCCCACCCCCACCCAAACCAATGGAGCACCAGCCATTACTGGTCTCTGGCCTTCTACACCTCACTATTGTTTCGTAAATGTAATGTGCCGCCTCACTGACCAATTGTGAAGAGTGAAACATGGAAGCAGATGGGCCAGAACTCAGTTTTACAATCGAAAGTTAGTATTTGAATAAGAAAAACTGATAAAAATGTTATACTACACACAGGTATGTGTGGATACTTACTATACAATACAATTTACTCAAATAATGTAGGTACAAGCTTGTTTTAAAGTTGGCCCCTATTTAAACATTAAAGAGGTCCCAGATAGCAAGAATAGCTTACCACAAATTTGTGACTGTGTTGAATTGTAAGCCTGTTAACTTGCTGCACATTTTCACAGGCCAGTTGTACACTTGCAGAGCACTTGAAGCAAAAGTTCTAGTTGACACTTTCCCAATTTGTAGCAAATTTGCAGTGGCGAGACTACAGCAAGAGCTCTGCAAGTCTACAGCATATACAGCCACAGTGACCCGTATGGTGGGATGAATATTGCACAACATAACTTAACCACTTAACAACCGCCCGCCGTCAAATGACGGCGGGCGGAGTGCTCTGTTGTTCTGAGAAGACGTCATATGACGTCTTCTCATTTAAAGCCACTAGGGGGCACGCGACGGCCGCCGGGCACCCGCGATTGCCCAGTATCTAAGAAGGAACGTGGAGCTCTGTGTGTAAACACAGAGCTCCATGTCACTGTCAGGGAGAGAGGAGACCGATCTGTGTCCCTTGTACATAGGGACACAATCGATCACCTCCCACAGTCACCCAGTGACAGTTAGTACAGTTAGAACACACCTAGGATACACATTTAACCCCTTCCCCGCCCCCTAGTGGTTAACCCCTTCCCTGCCAGTCACATTTATACAGTAATCAATGCATATTTATAGCACTGATCGCTGTATAAATGTGAATGGTCCCAAAATGTGTCAAAAGTGTCCGATGTGTCCGCTATAATGTTGCAATCCCGAAAAAAAAAAAACGCAGATCGCCGCCATTCCTAGTAAAAAAAAAAAAGTATAATAATAATTATGTCCCCTATTTTGTAGGCAATATAACTTTTGCGCAAACCAGTCACTATACAGTTATTGCGATTTATATATATATATTTTTTTTAACCAAAAATATGTAGAAGAATACGTATCGGCCTAAACTGAGATAGAAACAGGGGTGAAGGGGCGCTGGATGCACAAAATCAATACAAGGTATGTAATAACTATGTATACTCAAGTGCATATATATACATTAAATAGTGTAGTCTATTTATACAAAAATCATAAAGTTATTGATATAGTGAACTAGTGTCCATACAATAAAGTGAAAAGAAAGTCCCAATGGTGCTATACGATAAGCACCCAATGGCATATCACAGCCCAAAATGACGTATATATTGCAGTTCAGGAACCACCACCAAATATTTGCACCCGATGTGATCGATAGAAATGGCTCCTTACCAATAACAGTAGACTCTTTTAATTAAAAAATAAGTCATAAACCGCTTGTGTCAATGGGATGACTCAGAATGATCCAGATAGGCAAATCAGATGATCCAATATTCATATAGATAGGGGTCATAGAAATAGAAAGGCAATCATAGTGAAGTATTGTTTATTAAAATATTATAAAAAGTAACATGCCAAGTGGCTGCTTACTTAGATTGTGCCCTGATCCCGGCACTGAGGCTTGTAGCGTGTATTCGATATCCAATCGAACCCGTGGATTCGAATAAGGATCGGTGGTCCGTCGCGCTGGTAGTCTCACTAGCCGGCGTACGTTCTACCGTCGAAACAGCGTGGATGCGGAGAAGGATCGAAAATCCGTCGCACTGCTAGTCCCACTAGTCGGCGTGCGTTCCACCGTTGGAAACCAACGGACCCGGAAATCGGAAGTGGAATGGGAATGCGTGACTGGTTAGCGCCTCGACGTACGTTTCGTATGTTTACGTCATCAGGAAGCGCTGGTCAGCGCCTCGACGTACGTTTCGTATGTTTACGTCATCAGGAATCTCGCTTCCTGATGACGTAAACATACGAAACGTACGTCGAGGCGCTAACCAGTCACGCATTCCCATTCCACTTCCGATTTCCGGGTCCGTTGGTTTCCGACGGTGGAACGCACGCCGACTAGTGGGACTAGCAGTGCGACGGATTTTCGATCCTCCTCCGCATCCACACTGTTTCAACGGTAGAACGTACGCCGGCTAGTGAGACTACCAGCGCGACGGACCACCGATCCTTATCCGAATCCACGGGTTCGATTGGATATCGAATACACACTACAAGCCTCAGTGCCGGGATCAGGGCACAATCTAAGTAAGCAGCCACTTGGCATGTTACTTTTTATAATATTTTAATAAACAATACTTCACTATGATTGCCTTTCTATTTCTATGACCCCTATCTATATGAATATTGGATCATCTGATTTGCCTATCCGGATCATTCTGAGTCATCCCATTGACACAAGCGGTTTATGACTTCTTTTTTAATTAAAAGAGTCTACTGTTATTGGTAAGGAGCCATTTCTATCGATCACATCGGGTGCAAATATTTGGTGGTGGTTCCTGAACTGCAATATATACGTCATTTTGGGCTGTGATATGCCATTGGGTGCTTATCGTATAGCACAATTGGGACTTTCTTTTCACTTTATTGTATGGACACTAGTTCACTATATCAATAACTTTATGATTTTTGTATAAATAGACTACACTATTTAATGTATATATATGCACTTGAGTATACATAGTTATTACATACCTTGTATTGATTTTGTGCATCCAGCGCCCCTTCACCCCTGTTTCTATTTGTATTTTCACACACTGAAAATGTTTAGGTGGTAGCTTACAAACTGGTATATTTAAATATATTTAGGTTTAATCACTTGTTATCCTACCCATTAATTGGGAGAAATAACACTTTTTTCTCCGTGGCGCAAATTATACACATTTTTTCACATAAACTGAGATAAATGTATTTTTTTTTTAATGGGATATTTATTATAGCAAAAAGCAAACAATATTGTGTTGTTTTTTTTTAAATGTACGCTCTTTTTTTGTTTATAGCCCAAAAAATAAAAACCGCACAGGCGATCAAATACCACCAAAGGAAAGCTCTATTTGTGGGAAAAAAAGGACGCCAATTTTGTTTGGGAGCCACGTCGCATGACCGCGCAATTGTCAGTTAAAGCGATGCAGTGCTGGAAGCTAAAATTTCGTCTGGGCAGGAAGGGGGTGTAGGTGCACAGTAGCCAAGTGGTTAATCAGAACTTGCAGCAAACTTGCAGAATGTTTGCAAAAAAAGTTGATCTGTAGTCATGCAATGCGGACTTGCTGCAAATGTGCAACAAACTTGTGAAGCCTGGTAAGTCTGGTAACAATAGCTTAGCAAGTCATTTTCAAACCTGCAGCACAATTACTTGCTATCTGGCATACCTTAGTATCATTACTGCTGCCCACCCCCCCACACACTCACTGGCACTGCCATCTTTGATAGTCGGGCACATGCGCAGAATCACATTGTATTTTGGAGGTAAAGATCTTCTTTAACATACATCATTGGGAAATATGCTGTTCCATGTGCCCTCCAGTAGCAAAAGCCTAGGCATTTGGTCATATAGAGCAGAATTAGGCTTTAAATTGGCAGAATCTCCAATCCTAAAGACTATGGCCCAGATTCACAGAGAGCAAGGCGCACATTTGCACTTACGTCTGCGTAATGTGCTATACGTCGGCATAAGTGCTTTGTGAATCTGGGCCGATGACATTAGCTGATAACAAAGTTGGCGGTTTATAAACTTACTTAAAAAGAGGTCAGAATTATAATATACAGAAATCAGAGGTTGGCGCCAAACATTTATTACTACCAGAGTTAACGGTATTGCCATTCTATGCTTCCAGGTATCGCAAGCTGGCTTTGTACATTTACTGATGACGGGAGCTAGTATTATGCTTTTTATCCACTTAAGACCCGGATCTTTAGGCAGCTAAAGGACCCGGCCAGGCTTTACGATTCGGCACTGCGTCGCTTTAACAGACAATTGCGCGGTCGTGCGACGTGGCTCCCAAACAATTTTTTTTCCCCACAAATAGAGCTTTCTTTTGGTGGTGTTTTGTCACCTTTGCGGTTTTCATTTTTTGCGCTATAAACAAAAATAGAGCGACAATTTTGAAAAAAAAACAATATTTTTTACTTTTTGCTCTAATAAATATTTTTTTATCTCAGTTTAGGCCGATACGTATTCTTCTACCTATTTTTGGTAAAAAAAATCACAATAAGCATTTAGCAGTTGGTTTGCGCAAAATTTATAGCGTTTACAAAATAGGGGATAGTTTTATTGCATTTTTATAATTTTATGTTTTTTACTACTAATGGTGGCAATTAGCGATTTTTTTCGTGACTGCGACATTATGGCGGACACTTCGGACAATTTTGACACATTTTTGGGGCCATTGTCATTTTCACAGCAAAAAATGCATTGTTTACTGTGAAAATGACAATTGCAGTTTGGGAGTTAACCACAAGGGGGCGCTGAAGGGGCTATGTATGACCTAATATGTGTTTCTAACTGTAGGGGGGTGTGGCTGTAGGTGTGACATCATCGATTGTGTATCCCTATAAAAGGGATCACACGATCGATCACGGGGCCACAGTAAAGAATGGGGAAGCTGTGTTTACACACAGCTATCCCCGTTCTTCAGCTCCGGGGACCGATCGCGGAACTCCAGCGGCGATCGGGTCCACGGGTCCCGGTCACAGAGCTTCGGACTGGGTCACGGGCGCGCGCCCACGACCCACGACTGGGCACTAGCAGAGGACGTACCTGTACATGCATGTGCCCAGCCGTGCCATTCTGCCAAAGTAAATGGGCAGGAGGTGGTCCTTAAGCGGTTAAAGAAACTTAAGGGCAACAGTTCTCAAATTCCTATGCACACTAGCCCAAAGGCTGGCATTATAGATTTATTTTTTAAATCCAGCAAAGTAGAGCAGTATAAAGTGCAATAAAAGAAGGCTTCACATTTTGTTGAGACGGGAAGAAAGGACTGATTTCATCTTCAAATCTCTTGTGACCACTGGAACCTGATTGGTTTCTATAAGCAACACAGACAGTTTTTGTGACACTATAATATAAAGTGGCTCATTGTCCCTTCAAGGGAACCCATGCCTGCAAAAATGTTGCTAAGCAACAACGGTTAGCAAGTAACATGAATTTAAATATGCTGACTGTAGATAATGACACACAAGGGAATTACAGCAATTTCCTTGTAAATGTCCACTATTGAAAATCTTCAATCAATTTTCTTCTATGTAAGGATAGTTAGAGCAGAATGTCTCTTGTAGGACCCCGAGAGGAAAGGGAAGTTCTCTGTTTCTGTTAAATTGCTGCCAGAAGGTGTCCATTTTCAAATTGGCGGCGTGCCTGCCAAATCGTAAACCAAACGAGTTAATGTTATAGCCGACTTGAGCTTGCCTTGCTTGGCGACCACTGTGATAATTGGTCAGCAGTTCCTCTAGAAACCTCTTCAAATTTCTTGGTCTGATGGAACTGAAATCTGTGCCATACTGGGCATTTTGAAATTCCGGGTCTAAAGATCGTCTAACAACTTCAAAAAGCTCACACATATCCAGTGACTGGCCCACGTCATTATCAAACACTGTGTTTACTGAAAGAAAAAATAAATAAATACATCGTTACTTGCATTAATTACCCTGGAAAAATAACAGTGAAAAAGGACAATGCATTTAAAAAAAAAATCTATACTATACTGAGCCTACTACACAGTGTTCTGTCCCACCTAAATGTTACATAGTTACATAGTAGGTGAGGTTGAAAAGAGGCAAAAGTCCATCAAGTCCAACTTATGTGTGTGATTATATGTCAGTATTACATTGTATATCCCTGTATGTTGTGGTCGTTCAGATGTTATCTAATAGTTTCTTGAAACCATCGATGCTCCCCTCTGAGACCACCGCCTGTGGAAGGGAATTCCACGTCCTTGCCACTCATAGGCCTTGTACAGACGATGGGATTTATCCGCTGTAAACGGTCCCCGGACCGTTTACAGCGCATATTTACGCCGGGATGTTTTGATCTGATGGCTGTACACACCATCGGATCAAATTCCCCGCCGGCGGACAGCGCGGTGACGCGGCGGTGACGTTGACGCCGCCACGTCACCGCACCAGGAAGTAAACACTTACGCGCGCATGCGTCGGATCCATTCACAGGATACGACGCATGTGCGGGCAGATATGTCCGCTGGTTTGCCGTACTAAGTTGAAATCATATCCCCTCTCAAGCGTCTCTTCTCCAGAGAGAATACGTTCAGTGCTCGTAACCTTTCCTCATAACTAATATCCTCCAGACCCTTTATTAGCTTTGTTGCCTTTCTTTATACTCTCTCCATTTCCAGTACATCCTTCCTGAGGACTGGTGCCCAGAACTGGACAGCATACTCCAGGTGCGGCCGGACCAGAGTCTTGTAGAGCGGAAGAATTATCATTTTATCTCTGGAGTTAATCCCCTTTTTAATGGATGCCAACATTCTGTATGTTTTGTTAGCAGCAGTTTGGCATTGCATGCCATTGCTGAGCCTGTCATCTACTAGGTCCTTTTCCATCCTAGATTTCCCCCAGAGTCCCCCCCCCCCCCAGTGTGTAAATTGAATTCGTATTTTTGCCACCCAAATGCATTATTCTACATTGAACCTCATTTGCCATGTAGTTGCCCATACCATTAATTTGTTCAGATCTTTTTGCATTTGTATTTGTTTTGTTGTTGTACTGGACTGCAACAGGTTACTAATGTTTAATGTATGCTGACATCTGGCTTGTTTATTTGTGTTATTTGGTATCTCCCCCTCTGTCCTTCCCTCCTGTTTAATGCTAGTTAGCTCAGTCCTAGCTAGACCTTTCCTGTTTCCTTCATTTTCCATCAGTCAGTGTTAGTTCTTTGCAGAGACAAGATTTAGCTATGTCATTGTCTATTTACTCTTCAAAGGGCAGGAAAAACATCCTCTGTATTGTTATTTTCTAATATATACAGCGATTTTTTTCGTGACTGGAACATTATGGCGGACACTTCGGACAATTTTGACACATTTTTGGGACAATTGTCATTTTCACAGCAAAAAATGCATTTAAATTGCATTGTTTACTGTGGAAATGACAGTTGCAGTTTGGGAGTTAACCACAGGGGGCGCTGTGAATTTGAGTGTACCCTGTGTGTGTGTTTACAACTGTAGGGGGGTGTGGCTGTATGTGTGATGTCATCGATCGCGTCCCCCTATTACAGGGATGACGTGATCGATGCTGCGGCCACAGTGAAGCACGGGGAAGCCGTGTTTACACACGGCTCTCCCCGTTCTTCAGCTCCGGGGACGGATCGCCGCACTTCAGCGGCCAGGCCTGGCCCTGCTTACTGAAAAGGCTGTGGTGGGCTCTCACCCCGGTTGTGCACCGGTGGTGCAGGAGCCTCGGCGAGGGAGATCGGTCGCAGCGGTGGCTAGTCCCTTGCCATACACGGCTAGCCACCTCCAATCCAGCCCGGAGGTGAGGGGGCGTGTGGGAGTGGAAGACAACGGCAGACGTGAGGCACCCAGAAAAGCGTCGGTGAAATCCGTGCACGGGTCCAGAGTGCGCTGAGTGAGTGTTGCCAGCTCTGGGCCCTCGGCCACCAGGCCTGAGGCGCCTGGTGGGCCATCATCTAAAGGGGTCTTCCGGCCCGGAGTTCGTTCGGAGGGGGAGTTCGTGCCCGGGACGGAGTTCGCTGCGAGGGAGACGAGTGCTTCGGCTGGTGGGATTTGCTTCCAGGCAGCCCGGTAAGTCGTTTTCTTCAATTTCTACTGTGTTGCAAAATGCTGGTGTGTTGGTAGGGGGACGGGGGGAGGGTCCCTGTAGTCGTTTGGTAGTGCCCGCAGTGGCATGGGGGTTGTGAGGCAAGGCCTAGTGCCTGGGGGAAAAAGGTTGGAGGGGATGCAGGTGTGCATCGGTTGTTTGTAGGGTTGGTATCGTTGGTGAGCCATTGGGGGGGGGGGACAATCCCGACGTTGGCCCTGCAGCAGCTTGGGTGCCGGCAGGGGGGTAGGGCTGGGTCTAGTGACGCTGGGCAATCCAGAATTAATGTGGAGGCGGCGGGACACTCCGCAAAGAAGAGGGATTGGGTCCGGTTGTCGGACGCAAAAGGGGGAAGTGTATACTTGTGATGAGGCACCCCTGGGTTCACATGTTAAGCAGGAGGTGAGAGAGGAGAGCGTGTAGAGATATTTGCGCATTTGCCTCTGGAGAAGTTTAACCTGCTCAGGGGTTTTCAGAGGGTTTCAGCATTGGTATCGTTGGTGAGCCATTGGGGGGGGGGGACAATCCCGACGTTGGCCCTGCAGCAGCTTGGGTGCCGGCAGGGGGGTAGGGCTGGGTCTAGTGATGCTGGGCAATCCAGAATTAATGTGGAGGCGGCGGGACACTCCGCAAAGAAGAGGGATTGGGTCCGGTTGTCGGACGCAAAAGGGGGAAGTGTATACTTGTGATGAGGCACCCCTGGGTTCACATGTTAAGCAGGAGGTGAGAGAGGAGAGCGTGTAGAGATATTTGCGCATTTGCCTCTGGAGAAGTTTAACCTGCTCAGGGGTTTTCAGAGGGTTTCAGCATTCCTTGCAAGCTGGGGGGTGCCCACCCCCCATGCCTAACAATTTGCGCTCCGCGCGACATCACCCTGAGGTGGTTTGCAGATACACTGCAGTAGAAAGTAGCTCTTTGCTGGATGGGGTGTCCATTCTCCCCGCCCCCCCCTTTATATGAGTTGGTCGTTTTCCCTTTTGGGGTTGTGCCAAACAAGGAGCCGAACAAGTTTGGGCTCATTCATCACCTGTCTTTACAGGGGGGGGGTCGACTAGGCTATTAGCGCGGGGTATTGTACGGTATGTTACGCCTCCGTTGATTAGGCAGTTGATTGGGTCAGGGGTATGGTCGAGGGGCGGTGATGGCCGAGCCTGACATCGAGGCTGCCTTTCGGCTTCTGCCGGTACACCCGGATAGTTTCCGGCTATTGGTCTGTCACTGGGAGGGGGAGTTCAAAAGGGACAAGTGGCTACCGATGGGTTGCTCGGTTCACGTGCCTTGTTGGTACAGTTTAGATCGTTTCTAGAATGGGTGGGTCGGTATGTGGCTGGAGTGAACTCCGTGGTCCACTATCCTGGCTGGGTCGCGTATCTGCGCGGTGTTTTGGCCACGCTGGAACACATTGCGGAGCGATTTGGGGTGCCGCTGGCATCCGAGAAAAGGTAGGGGCCGAAGTCGGTCATACAATTGTTCGGCATAGTAATAGGCTCGGAGGCTATGTAGTGCAGATTACCGTTGGACACACTGGAAAGCCTCACGGCAAAAATTGGCGAGATATTGGGTTCACAGAAAGTATAAATCTGAGCGCTGTAGTCGCTCCTGGGAAAACCTATTTTCGTGTGTCTTATTCTTCCTATGGGGCAAGTCATTTGCAGGCGCTGCTCGGCAAGCATGGCGGGGGGTTATGTCACCCAAACACTTTGTGGGTTTGTGAAGGAACACAGGGAAGACCTGTCGGTTTCGCACTCCGTCATGGAACTGTTCACAGAGGAGGCCGGGGGTTCATGTTTTGGTGCATTATTGCAGGGACAAGGTAGGGCGGGCCCTTGGCCCCAGTCCTGGGTGCCAGCAGGGTTCACTAAGAACTTGGTTCGGTTGGAACTGCATTCCGGCTTTGCTGGTGGTGGAACTATGGGCCCTGCCTTCCGGGACCGGAAGGTCTGTATCCATGGTGATAATCTGGTGGTGGTACAGGTATTCAACAGGGTGACGGCTCCTCTCCCCCGGTCATTCGTCTCTTGCGGCACCTGGAGCTGCGCTGTTTCCAGAGGTATACCGGGAGTGGACAAGGTGGTGGCGGACAGGTTCTGGGTTTGGTGCGTTGGGCAGAGTAACAAGTCGTCCCCTGTCCAGCGTGGGTGTGAAGGATTTCAGTTTGAATCATCTCACAGAAGGTCGGTAAAGTGAGGAAACATGGGCGGCCTAAGAGAAGGTCTGGTTAGTGTGGCAGATGCTGGTTCGGGGGGCGGAGGTGGAGCTGGCGGGTCCAGAGGTATGGGTCATGATTCGGTATTGTTTGTCCAGGAACATAGAGACTGGGATGTCACAGTTGGTACTCGATAAGAAAAGTTGTTGAGTCTGGTATTCTCGTTGAGTGGCTAAGGTGCCTGGAATTTTATTATGGTTTTTGGGTGCGACAAGCGCTCAAGGGATACAGACAGCAGGAACGGCGGAGGGATGCGCGGCGCCCAGTATCATTACATCTTAAGAGGTGTTATGGGGAATGTGGGGACATTGTGTTTATCCCGGTATGGGGTTGTGTTTTTTCTGCACAGTGTTTTGGTCTGGCAAATTCTTTGGAGCATTCGGGGTGGGCGAGTTAGTTAGCCCCTCCAAGAAACAGTTCAAGGCGGCAGGTTGGCTGCTGACGTGTGGGGGGCACATGAAGGGGCCACACTGCTTCTAAGCAGATCCAAAACGGATTAGAGGGGGTGAGGTAAGTCAGTGCAGGTGGTCACTGTTGTTGGTTCAGACCTTTGCCCAGTCGGGCTGGTGGGGAATTCCGGCAGGTACGTCCGAAGGTGGGCGGTCCATTTGGTTACATGAGAGGGGGGCTCCAGGTCGCGGTACCAGTTCATGGCAGGGTTTATGAAAGGTTTGGGGGCTTTGGGCCTAGTGGAGAAGGAATTCTCTGGCGTTCCCTTAGGATTGGGGCAGCGACAGAGGCTGCATGTGATCGTCTTTATGAGGAAACAGTCAAGGGGATAGGCAGGTGGAGTCGAAGAGGTTTCGACTAGATGTAGGCCACAATGGTTGGTGGGCCTGGCGTAGGGGTAATTTGGTGGTTGCATCAATGGTTGTATAGGTTGCTTACTGTCTTTCAGGTACAGTGCAAGGATTGGTCTGGATTATAGGCCACTCCTTCGGAGATTGGGGGGGCTTGGAGAGTGTATGTGCGACCGGTGGGTCGACAGCTGGGGGTCCCGAGACAGGCAGGCTTGTGTACATTTGTTGCGTTTCCCAGGAATGATGTGGAAGTAGAGTGGTATCGGAAGTGCACAGGTTTGCACGTTGGGACCGACCACTGGAGGTACTGGTTCTCCATGTAGGAGAAATGATTTAGGGGGTGAGGTCAATGCTGGGGTCGTGAGGTTCCCGCAAACGATAGTGGTATGATCGGTCATGGTGGCTGGGACATCATAGAGCATGGGTCTTCAAACTATGGCCCTCCAGGTGTTCAGGAACTACAATTCCCATCATGCCTAGTCATGTCTGTGAATGTCAGAGTTTTACAATGCCTCATGGGAAGTGTAGTTCCGCAACAGCTGGAGGGCCGTAGTTTGAGGATCCCTGTCATAGAGGATGGCCAGACAGTGGAGGGGGTGAAAAAGAGCTTGGTGGAAGATGGACAGAGAGGTGGTGGGGGCACTGCGGTCAGTGGTCGTCTCTGAGCCAGCCTGTCGGCTTGAGGCCTATGACCAGAGGTTAGATAACGCAGTGCCAACCAAAATGTGGTTTGTAAGTAGAAACGGGGGCCTGGCGGTCAGGCATCTGGGAGTTGGAGGTGTCTACGTGAAGATACCTTAGGAGTGATGGAGTTTACTGCACAGATGTTGGTATCGATATGGTGGGGTTTGGGCCCGTAGGACGGGGTACAGCAAGCATTGAGGGTGTGGAGGTGCGCCCAAAGGCAAGGGGTTACCTTTGGGTGCTGGTGGCGGGTGTTTGGACTTTGCAGGAGAAGAAATTACCCCAAATATGGATGCCTTTACCCAGAGGTGGTATGGGTTCTGAAGGGGTGTTGTTTTTTGCAGTCTACCAAGGTGTATCTGGAATGTTGGTTAATGGGGGCACTGCGGTCAGTGGTCGTCTCTGAGCCAGCTTGTCGGCTTGAGGCCTATGACCAGAGGTGAGGTACCGCAGTGCCAATAAAATGTTATAATGTTAAAAGGTTTTACGAGTCAGTGTTAGTGGTGCCTGCAAAGTCCAGCACTAGTATGAGAAGAACTGTTTTTTCTCAGGAATTATATGGTTTATATATGTTATTTATTATTGGATGTTATCTAAAATAAAGGAGGCTGCTACGGCCAGTTTTACTCCAAGTTACAGTGGTGGTCTCATTATTATTAAAGGTTTAAGGGGGAGTATAAATCAGTGGGTCTAAGGCCGCGTACACACGAGGGGATATGTCCGCTGAAAACGGTCCGATGGACCGTTTCAGCAGACATCTCCGCTCGTGTGTATGGGCTAGCGGACAGATTTGTCCACCCGACAGATTTCAAAGCATGCTTTGAAATCTATCCGGTGGGGATCTGTCCGCCCGACATGTCTGCTGGTTAGTACACTTACCAGCAGACATGTCGGCCCCCACCGCCGCCGCGCCGCTGCCGAATGGATTCGGCGCATGCGCGGAAGTGTTTTACTTCCTGGTGCGGTGACGTTGCGGTGACGCGGCGGCGTCAACGTCACCGCCGCGTCACCGCCACGTCACCGCGCCTTCCGGCGGCGGGGAATTTGATCCGATGGTGTGTACACGCCATCGGATCAAACTCCCGATCGGACATATCCGATGGAAATGGTCCGCGGACCGTTTTCATCGGATATATCCGATCGTGTGTACGCCGCCTTAGCAGAAAAGGTTATATCTGGGATACCCTTGTCAAGAGAGGCCCGGAGCAAAAGAACAAGCCATAGGCGGAGGGCCGGGCATGACGGGGTTAACAGAAAACCTTACAAGCCAGGGGGGAGTGGTCATGAGAGGTGCAGTGGGGAGGGGAGGAGAAGCTATAAATTCCTCCCCCCTCCTTTTCCTGGGTAACACAGTCTGGGGAGAAAAGTTCCCACCCACCCTCCCCTTTTTGTTATGGGCTTGCTGATAGTGGTGATAATGGTTGAGAGAATTTTGTTTTGGGTGCTTTCCTTGTGTTTTGTTTCTCCTTATGCAGGTACGAGGTGCATGCTGTCGTGGCAGTGGCGGGTGTTTGGACTTTGCAGGAGAAGAAATTACCCCAAATATGGATGCCATTACCCAGAGGTGGTATGGGTTCTGAAGGGGTGTGGTTTCCAGTCTACCAAGGTGTATCTGGAATGTTGGTTAATGGGGGCACTGCGGTCAGTGGTCGTCTCTGAGCCAGCTTGTCGGCTTGAGGCCTATGACCAGAGGTGAGGTACCGCAGTGCCAATAAAATGTTATAATGTTAAAAGGTTTTACAAGTCAGTGTTAGTGGTGCCTGCAAAGTCCAGCACTAGTATGAGAAGAACTGTTTTTTCTCAGGAATTATATGGTGTATATATGTTATTTATTATTGGATGTTATCTAAAATAAAGGAGGCTGCTACGGCCAGTTTTTACTCCAAGTTACAGTGGTGGTCTCATTATTATTAAAGGTTTAAGGGGGAGTATAAATCAGTGGGTCTTAGCAGAAAAGGTTATATCTGGGATACCATAGTCATGCCTCATTGGGGTTGTTTCTCCCCCTCACTTTTCTCCTCTGCTCTCCCCGGCACCCAAGTCACATCAACATAGCTCCCAACTGCCCCTGATTTAGAGGGATTGTCCCTGATTTGGAGCAATGTCCCTACAGTATGTCGCTCTTTCCACCTCACTTATCGCTCATTTTGGTCTGATCTATATAGTTGTATATACAATTCACTTTTATCTTTCAAAAAAATGTTTCCCAGTGCTAAACCTTTTATCCAATTTATAAATTTCAGCATTTGTAAATGTCAAAAGCCAATATAAAGATATAATACTAGTGGTTAAAAAATAATTCAGCTGACTCCTCCATGCATGATGCTGGGGCTATGGCAGGAGAAGCTGTGGGCAAGGAGGCAGAATAAGCCACTATGGCAGTTGCGGTGGACTGCGCACTAATGTCAGCTTGGTTAATAGAAGATGAGGAGGATGTGGATGGCTTAGTAAGGCATTCCATCACCTCCTCTGCATGCTGTGGGTGGATAACAGGGGTAACATCACTAAACAGAACAAATGTGCCCTGCCTGAGGACAGACCATGTCCACCTTTGTCTGTGGACACAGATGCTGCTGGCTCCCTTGTAGTGGCATGAGAACGTCTGCCTCTCCTTGTTGGCCTCCCAGACTTGTTGGGGGTGAGGGGGGGGGGGCTATTTCCCAAATGTAATAAAAACTTGGAAATTTGTGATTGGATGCAGTTTATTAAATGAAAAACGGTGTTGGTGCACTTTAAATTGAGGATTGACACTGACAAAAATGTAAAACTATAGAAAAATAAAAAAGGGCAACACCAGCAGCGCAGTTAGAAAAACTGAAGAAAAAAAAAAAGAAAGGTGTATACAGCACTAAATGTTATGTAATACTGTGTTAAACATTGATCTGCACTAACATACTACAGTGACACTACGATATAATGTAGTAGTATACTACACTATACTGACACACTATACTAATACTACACTAAGGCCCTGTACACACGACCGAGTTTCTCGGCAGAATCCAGCGAGAAGCTCGCTGGGATCCATATTCTGCCGAGAAGCTCGATGGTGTGTACACTTTCGTAGAGCGTCCCGTCGGGAAGCTCGTCGAGCCAAAATAGAGAGCAGGTTGTCTATTTGCTCGACGGGCCATTGGGACTAATGGCTCGACGCCTTTTTCGACAGCCTGGTCGACGAACTCGACGGCCGGCCGAGAACCTTGTCGGGCGGAACGATGGGTTTAGCCCAACGAGGTTCTCGGTCGTGTGTACGCCGTCTAAGGCCGTGTACAGACGATGAGACATGTCCGCTCAAACATGTCCGACGGACCGTTTCCAGCGGACATGTCTCATCGGATTTTGGTCCGATGGCGTGTACACACCATCGAACGAAAATCCCCTCGGGCTGAGGACGCGGTGACGTTTACCAGGATTAGGAGATAATGGGGGCCCCCGGGCAATAGATTATGGGGCCACACAGCACACACACACACAGACACACAATACACACACACACACACACAGTATACATACACACAGAATACACACACACACACTGAAAAGGTACTGGAGAGGCAAGGCAGCTATAATTTTGGGATTTTTTTTAAAACACAGATTTTTACATACTGTCCCTGGTTTTACTGAGGCTGGCCCTGATGGGGCCCCCTAGTGCCATGAATGGTCAGTCTGCCCCTGCGCTCTCCACACTGTCCAAGTCTGTCATGGTATCTGGGGGAGAAGACACTCCTCTGGCAGATGCACACACAGACTCCACCTCCTGCTCTTCTGGCTCTTGTTTATTCCCATCACCCTGGCTTATCCTCTGGCTTGTTACTCTGCATCCTGCAACAGAGTTTAAATCTGCATTGCAGGGTGCGTGATAGCAACAATACCCTGAAAAATATTATAACGGCACTGCTGCTTTTGCTGATATTTTTGAAGGTGAGCTTGTTCCTCAGTAAACTCTATACTGCCTGGTTAGTAGAGATAGCCAACCATTACTTTTCTCTCTGCAGATATACAGTGCGGAAAATAAGTATTTGAACACCCTGCTATTTTGCAAGTTCTCCCACTTGGAAATCATGGAGGGTTTTTTTTTTGATTACGTCTCTCACAGTGGACATGCACCTACGATAACAATTTCAGACCCCTCCATGATTTCCAAGTGGGAGAACTTGCAAAATAGCAGGGTGTTCAAATACTTATTTTCCGCACTGTATGTGTGTGCTTGGGTACCATGAGTTGTGTACGCTAGTTGTCTGCTTGCTCATTGCAAAAGTACTGTAAATAGTTTCTCTATGAGCAATAGTAACTTTCTTTCATACTCTTCCTATAACAACATTTTGTATTTGTTTATTTTGTCCCAATTCTTATGAGCAATGCTTACCTGCAGCCTTTAGGTCTGCTCCAGGTACAAATGGTATGACATTTGCAGAACAAAGCAATGAAAGGAGAGCAATTAATGTCACACATAATATTCTCATGCTTACTGTAGATCTGTGTAGGAAAAATAAAAATAAATATTAACACTGAACTTATGCTGTTAATATAGTTTTGCATTCCTTTAAAAATTATTAAATGTATTACTTTTAAATATAACTAGCATAAGTACCTGAATAACAGCTTCTAATCATCCCTTGCAGAGAAAAATGAGCAGCAATGTGTGCATAAATGTGAATAGTGATGGGTCCTAACCAGTGCTTTTTTCCCCTAAGAAAAGGTGCAGGAACCCACCCCCCTCCACTAGGCCATGCCTGTCTCTGTCCTTACCCACCCCTAGAACCATCCCTAGGACCACCCCTTGTGTCCATCTGTACACACCTCCTAGCACCGCCCCTTTAGAGAACAGGTATAATTTGGGGGGGAGGCAATACAAGTAATTTATATGGAATTTGTTAATAAAAAGCAATGTAGTAAAATGCACAAACATTTTAAATATCCAGCACTTACCATAGTAAGCTCAGAGGCACTTCCAGATGATTTCAACCAGCCCATATCCAGCGAAGAGACACCCTCATATCAATTAACAGACAGCCCCATAACCAGAAAAGAGACAGTTCCATATCCAGTGCAGAGATAGGCCCATAACTAGCAAAGCAATAGGCCCATAGGATGACCACATTTCAAAACTACCATTCAGGGACACCCCACTTCCCAAAAATCAGCTTGTGCTGTAACGAATCGCTGGCTCCCAGTTCATGTTGCTGGCTTAAGTGATTTTCTAAACAGAAGTGTGATTTTTAAACACAAGTGGGAAGAGTTAAAAAACAGGAGTTTGCTTTTAACTGTTTCTGCTTGCAAGTGTCATTTTTTTCTGACACTTTTTAAACAGGTTTTTATTTCTCTCTGCTAAGGAAAGTGTTTAATTGTGATCAGGTTTTTTTTCTCTGCTAATCAGTGGGGAGTGTTTAATTGTAAACAGGTGAAGAGGTGAAGAGGTGAGTATAAAAGTCTCAGTCAAAACTCCCATAAGGAGCTGGCTCCCAGTTCATGTTGCTGGCTTAAGTGATTTTCTAAACAGAAGTGTGATTTTTAAACACAAGTGGGAAGAGTTAAAAAACAGGAGTTTGCTTTTAACTGTTTCTGCTTGCAAGTGTCATTTTTTTCTGACACTTTTTAAACAGGTTTTTATTTCTCTCTGCTAAGGAAAGTGTTTAATTGTGATCAGGTTTTTTTTTTCTCTGCTAATCAGTGGGGAGTGTTTAATTGTAAACAGGTGAAGAGGTGAAGAGGTGAGTATAAAAGTCTCAGTCAAAACTCCCATAAGGAGCTGGCTCCCAGTTCATGTTGCTGGCTTAAGTGATTTTCTAAACAGAAGTGTGATTTTTAAACACAAGTGGGAAGAGTTAAAAAACAGGAGTTTGCTTTTAACTGTTTCTGCTTGCAAGTGTCATTTTTTTCTGACACTTTTTAAACAGGTTTTTATTTCTCTCTGCTAAGGAAAGTGTTTAATTGTGATCAGGTTTTTTTTTTCTCTGCTAATCAGTGGGGAGTGTTTAATTGTAAACAGGTGAAGAGGTGAAGAGGTGAGTATAAAAGTCTCAGTCAAAACTCCCATAAGGAGCTGGCTCCCAGTTCATGTTGCTGGCTTAAGTGATTTTCTAAACAGAAGTGTGATTTTTAAACACAAGTGGGAAGAGTTAAAAAACAGGAGTTTGCTTTTAACTGTTTCTGCTTGCAAGTGTCATTTTTTTCTGACACTTTTTAAACAGGTTTTTATTTCTCTCTGCTAAGGAAAGTGTTTAATTGTGATCAGGTTTTTTTTTCTCTGCTAATCAGTGGGGAGTGTTTAATTGTAAACAGGTGAAGAGGTGAAGAGGTGAGTATAAAAGTCTCAGTCAAAACTCCCATAAGGAGCTGGCTCCCAGTTCATGTTGCTGGCTTAAGTGATTTTCTAAACAGAAGTGTGATTTTTAAACACAAGTGGGAAGAGTTAAAAAACAGGAGTTTGCTTTTAACTGTTTCTGCTTGCAAGTGTCATTTTTTTCTGACACTTTTTAAACAGGTTTTTATTTCTCTCTGCTAAGGAAAGTGTTTAATTGTGATCAGGTTTTTTTTCTCTGCTAATCAGTGGGGAGTGTTTAATTGTAAACAGGTGAAGAGGTGAAGAGGTGAGTATAAAAGTCTCAGTCAAAACTCCCATAAGGAGCTGGCTCCCAGTTCATGTTGCTGGCTTAAGTGATTTTCTAAACAGAAGTGTGATTTTTAAACACAAGTGGGAAGAGTTAAAAAACAGGAGTTTGCTTTTAACTGTTTCTGCTTGCAAGTGTCATTTTTTTCTGACACTTTTTAAACAGGTTTTTATTTCTCTCTGCTAAGGAAAGTGTTTAATTGTGATCAGGTTTTTTTTTCTCTGCTAATCAGTGGGGAGTGTTTAATTGTAAACAGGTGAAGAGGTGAAGAGGTGAGTATAAAAGTCTCAGTCAAAACTCCCATAAGGAGCTGGCTCCCAGTTCATGTTGCTGGCTTAAGTGATTTTCTAAACAGAAGTGTTATTTTTAAACACAAGTGGGAAGAGTTAAAAAACAGGAGTTGAAAACAGAGGTTACGACAGGAGTCTTCTAAACTGTAAGTAACATCTTAAACTTCCTACAAGTAATTATATTGTAACTGGGAAATGTGTGCTAGCAGGGTTGAAGGTTTTGCTCAGTGCACAGTGTGTCACATGTATACAAAATTGGTGCAACAGCTCCAGGATGGATACCGCTGTGACAGATGTGAGCAGGTTGCCCTTCTGGAAGCTCGCATTAGAGATCTGGAGGAACAAGTTGCAACACTGGGCAGAAAGGACATCCTTGAAAGGGGTCCTCTGCTCGCTGAGCAGGTGGTCAGGAGGGTTAATGTGGAGGGTGGAGGGGCAAGTCAGGATTATCAGATAGGAAGATGGGTTAATGTAGTTAGAGGGAGTGGAAGGGGCTTGCAGACAAGGAAGGCCAATCCTGTGTTTGTGCATCAAAACAAATTTGCCAAGTTGGGTGAAGATGTGGAGGTGGCTAACACAGAGGTGGCAGCCCTAGATGTTACTGCTACCCCTAACAGCCGGGAGAGCAACCCATCTAGTAGAAGTGGTGAGGGGAGTGCAGGTAGGCCTAGACAGTTGGTGGTAATAGGGGATTCTATAATCAGAAGGACTGATAGAATAATTTGTCGCCAGGATCGCCTCAACCGAATGGTTTGCTGTCTCCCTGGTGCCAGGGTTCGGCATGTGGTGGACCGGGTGGATAAATTACTGGGAGGGGCTGGGCATGACCCAGCTGTCTTGGTCCATGTTGGAACCAATGACAGTATACATGGAAGGTGGAGGCTCCTTAAGAATCAATTTAAAGAACTAGGCTGCAAGATGAAGGGAAGGACCTCCAAGGTGATATTCTCTGAAATATTGCCTGTGCCATGCGCAACACAGGAAAGGCAGGGGGAGATTAGAGAGCTGAATGCATGGCTAAAGACCTGGTGTAGGAAGGAGGGATTTGGGTTTCTAGAGCACTGGGATGACTTTTCATTGGGGTGCAACCTATATGCTAAAGATGGTTTGCACTTGAATGGAAGGGGGTCTGCTGTGCTGGGGGAGAGGTTTAGGGGAATGCTGGAGGAGTATTTAAACTAGACTTGAGGGGGGAGGGTGAACGTGAATTACATCGGGCACACAGGTCAGTTAGGGGTCAGACATTAATGGAGAGTGGAATGGGGATAGATGGAGGTGGGGTTATGGCAGGTGACAAGAAAGTTCCCATGTTGCAAACAGCCATTGGAAATTATAGTGCCATTTGCACTACTAAAAATGATATGAATCATATGAAAAACGCCAGCGAAAAATGTAACAATACATTTAAGTGTTTGTTCACCAATGCCAGAAGCCTTCCAAGCAAAACAGGTGAGTTGGAAGCTCTGGTGCATGAGGAGAGCTATGATGTAATCGGTATTGCTGAAACTTGGCTTCAATCCTCACATGACTGGGCTATTAATATTCCTGGCTATGCTCTCTTTCGGAAAGACAGGGTAAAAAGGAAAGGTGGAGGGGTCTGTCTCTATGTGAGAAGTGACCTCAAAGCAAGCGTGAAAGAGGACCTGGTTGATGGAGAGTGTGATGAAGTTGAAGCATTATGGGTGGAACTGCATACAGATGTGCGTAGTTCAAAGCTAATCATTGGAGTTTGTTATAGACCACCCAATGTTAATGAGGAGGTGGAGACTCAGCTCCTTGCACAGATGGAAAGGGCTGCAAGGGCAGGGACGGTGATAATAATGGGGGATTTTAACTACCCAGAAATTGACTGGAATAATGGAATTTCTGGGACAGTTAAAGGACAAAAATTTAAAAACCTATTGCAGGACAATTTTATGGTCCAGTTTATTGAGGCCCCAACTAGGAATGATGCTCTGTTGGACCTGGTAATCTCAAACCATGCAGAGCTCATTACTAATGTTCAGATAAAGGAACACCTGGGTAGCAGTGATCATAACATGATTTCGTTTAATGTAAACTATAAGCAAGAAATACATACAGGAAAGATAAAAACACTTAATTTCAAGAGAGCAAATTTTCAAAGCATGAGGACTGCTCTCCAGGGCTTGGACTGGGAGGGAATATTGGCACCGATGAACACAGAACAGAAATGGGAATTCTTCAAAAAGACTCTTTGGAACCTCACTGCAAAGTATATTCCCATGGGCAATAAGTTTAAAAGGCTACAGATAAAACCTATGTGGCTCACGGTTAAAGTTAAAAAAGCTATAAACAATAAGAAAATAGCTTTTAAAAAATATAAAAATGAAGGAACACTAGTGTCGTTTAAATGTTACAAAGAATATAATAGAATATGTAAAAAGGAAATCAAGGATGCAAAAATTCAAAATGAACGACAGATTGCAAAAGATAGTAGGACAAACCCCAAAAAATTCTTTAAATATATTAATAGTAAAAAGGTCAAGTCTGAGCATGTAGGCCCTTTACAAAATAATCTAGAGTGGGTGACTGAGGACATAGAGAAGGCAAATTTATTAAATGCTTTCTTCAGCTCTGTGTATACAATGGAGAATGGGGGAGCTCATGTCGATATAGGGGGTGGGAGTGACACAGCCCCAAATCCACAATGGCTCAAAAGTGATATGGTCCAGAAATATTTAGACAGAATAAAGGTGGATAAAGCACCTGGACCAGATGGCATCCACCCACGGATCCTAAAAGAATTGAGCTCTGAAATTTCAAAGCCACTGTATCTAATATTTAGGGACTCATTAATGACAGGAATAGTACCACTGGATTGGCATAAAGCCAATGTGGTGCCCATATTTAAAAAGGAAACAAAGTCTTTACCTAGTAACTATAGACCTGTTAGTTTAACTTCTATAGTTGGAAAGATACTGGAACGTTTAATAAAAGACCACATGGATGAGTTCTTGCTGGAAACAAACTATTTAAGCAGCAGACAGCATGGATTCATGAAGGACAGAAGTTGTCAGACAAACCTGATTTCCTTTTATGAAGAGGTAAGTAAAACCCTGGACAGAGGCGTGGCAGTGGACGTGGTATACTTGGATTTTGCAAAAGCGTTCGATACAGTTCCCCACACACGGCTCATGTGTAAGGTAAGGTCTACAGGATTAGATATATCAGTTTGTAAATGGATAGAAAACTGGCTGAAAGACAGAATTCAGAGAGTTGTGGTTAATGATTCTTACTAGGTTCAGTGTTGGGTCCCTTACTTTTCAATATATTTATAAATGATATTGGGTCTGAGATCAAAAGTAACATTTCTGTTTTTGCAGATGACACCAAGCTATGCAGTGGAATAATGTCCTTACAGGATGTCTCCAATTTACAAGCCGACCTCAATGCTCTGTCTAATTGGGCGACTAAGTGGCAGATGAGGTTTAATGTTGATAAATGTAAAGTTATGCACTTGGGGGCTAAGAATATTCATGCATCATACATGCTAGGGGGAGTACAACTGGGGGGATCTGTAGTGGAGAAGGATCTGGGTGTTTTAGTTGATCATAAGCTCAATAATGGCATGCAATGCCAAGCTGCGGTTTCCAAAGCGAGCAAAGTCCTTTCTTGTATTAAGAGAGGTATGGACTCCAGAGATAGAGATATCATTTTGCCCCTGTACAAATCATTAGTAAGACCTCATCTGGAATATGCAGTCCAGTTTTGGGCACCAGTTCTCAAAAAGGATATCGGAGAACTGGAGAAAGTGCAGAGAAGGGCAACCAAACTGATAAGAGGCATGGAGGAGCTCAGCTATGAGGAAAGATTAGAGGAACTGAATTTATTCACTCTTGAGAAGAGGAGAATAAGGGGGGATATGATCAACATGTACAAATACATAAGAGGTCCATATAGTGAACTTGGTGTTGAGTTATTCACTTTAAGGTCAACACTGAGGACAAGGGGGCACTCTTTACGTCTGGAGGAAAAGAGATTTCACCTCCAAATACGGAAAGGTTTCTTCACAGTAAGAGCTGTGAAAATGTGGAACAGACTCCCTCCAGAGGTGGTTCTGGCCAGCTCAGTAGATTGCTTTAAGAGAGGCCTGGATTCTTTCCTAAATGCACATAATATAACTGAGTACTAAGTTTTGTAGGTAAAGTTGATCCGGGGTAAATCCGATTGCCTTTTGGGGGATCAGGAAGGAATTTTTTCCCCTCCGGTAGCAAATTGGATCATCGCTCTGCTGGGGTTTTTTGCCTTCCTCTGGATCAACTGTGGGTATGGAGTTGGGTGTATGGGAGGATGTACTGTGTTTTACTTTGTTTTATTTTTATTTTTTTTTATGGTTGAACTGGATGGACTTGTGTCTTTTTTTCAACCTGACTAACTATGTAAGAATCACAGCACAGTGATTGGACACAAGAGGTGAGATTTATGATTTCTCCAATCACAGGCAGGGGGCGGGGACTGTGCTCCTCCAGGCATTCCCGGCCAGGACAAGTACTGCAAGTGAGTAAAGCGGTGATGTGGCGGCCTTTTTTGGGGTCATTAGTTTGGCTTGGGGGGGTGGCTGTGTCAGTTTCATTTCACTGTATTATCCTAGATTGAAGCTGCCTGGGACAGACCTGCAAAATATGGGACTGTCACGGGCAATCCGGGACACGTGGTCACCCAATAGGCCCATAACCAGCCCCCTTTCCAGGCTCATAACTAGCAAAGAGACAGCCCAATATCCAGAAAAGTGACAGACAGGCCCATAATAAGCAAAGAGACAGGCCCATAACCAGAAAAGAGACAGACCCATATCCAGAAAAGAGACAGACAGACCCATATCCAGAAATGAGACAGGCCCATAATCAGCACAGAGACAGACCTATAACCAGCAAAGAGAGACAGCCCCATATCCAGAAAAGATACAGACAGGCCCATATCCAACAAAGAGACAGACAGCCCCATATTCAGCAAAGAGACAGGCAGACCCATATTCAGCAAAAAGACAGACAGTCCCATGTCCAGCAAAAAAACAGACAGCCCCATGTCCAGCAAAAAGACAGACATCCCCATATTTAGCAAAAAGACAGACAGCCCCATATTCAGCAAAGAGACAGGCAGACCCATATTCAGCAAAGAGACAGACAGACCCATATTCAGCTAAGAGACAGACAGACCCATATTCAGCAAAGAGATAGACAGTCCCATATCCAGCAAAAAGACAGCCAGCCCCAACATCCAGCAAGGAGACAGGCCCATATTCATCAAATAGACAGACAGACCCATATTTAGCAAATAGACAGACAGCCCTATATCCAGCAAAAAGACAGACAGCCCCATATTTAGCAAAAAGGCAGACAGTCCCATATTTAGCAAAGAGACAGACAGACCCATATTCAGCAAAGGGACAGACAGACCCATATTCAGCAAAGAGACAGACAGACCCATATTCAGCAAAGTGATAGACCGTCCCATATCCAGCAAAAAGACAGCCAGCCCCAATATCCAGCAAAGAGACAGGCCCATATTCATCAAAGAGACAGACAGCCCCATATTCAGCAAAGAGACAGACAGCCCTATGTCCAGCAAAAAGACAGACAGCCCCATATCTAGAAAAAAGACAGACAGTCCCATATCCAGCAAAAAGACAGACAGCCCTATATCCAGCAAAAAGACAGACAGACCCATATCCAGCAAAAAGACAGACAGACCTATATCCAGAAGAGAGATAGACAGCCCATATCTAGCAAAAAGATAGACAGCCCCATATCCAGCAAAAAGACAGACAGTCCCATATCTAGCAAAAAGACAGGCAGACCCATATCCAGCCAAAAGACAGACAGACAGACTCATATCCAGCAAAAAGACAGACAGACCCATATCCAGCAAAAGGACAGACAGACCCATATCCAGCAGAGAGATAGACAGCCTATATCTAGCAAAGAGGCAGCCCCATATCCAGCAAAGGGACAGTCCCATATCCAGCAAAGGGACAGCCTAATTTCCAGCAAAGGGACAGCTCCATATCCAGCAAAGGGACAGCCCAATATACAGCAAAGAGACATGCCCATCTATCAAAGAGATAGGCCCATATCAAACAAAGAGACAGGTCCATAACCAGCAGAGACAGACTGATATCCAGCAAAGGGACAGACCCATCCCCAGCAAAGAGACATGCCACATATAACCAGCAAAGAGACATGCTCCATATATTCAGCAAAGAGACATGCTCCATATATTCAGCAAATAGACAGCCCCATATCCAGTAATGGGACAGCCCCATATCCAGCAAAGGGACAGCCTAATTTCCAGCAAAGGGACATCCCAATATACAGCAAAGAAGACATGCCCATCTATCAAAGAGATAGGCCCATATCCAGAAGAGCCAGGCTGATATCCAGCAAAGAGACAGACCCAATTCAGCTAAGAGACCAATCCAGCTCAGAGACAACCCAATCCAGTTACCCAGATAGCAACTTAGTAATCGTGCTCAAAGTTTGAAAATGACTTGCTAAGCTATTGCTAGACTTGCCAGGTTATTTTTTGCTGCTTAGCTTTTTGAATTATTATTATTGCATTTTTTATTTATTTTTTGTTGAAATTAGGGATAGTCAATTATGAATATTTAAAATAAACAAAAAAATGTTTATGGCGCAAAGAGCATATAAAGGAGGGGATCAAAAGTAATATAATATAAAATGTCTTGTCATATGATTATGTAGTCCATACATGATTAAGAACAAATGTCCAATAATAAGTCCTGGTGTAGAATGTATGTTCTTAGTGAAGCAACACTAGCGGCAGCACCCTGAAGCAGAAGCAAGCTCTGAAGGGATTGTAAGACAAAAGAAAAGATGCGCGCATCTTTTCTTTTGTCTTACAATTATGCATATTTGTCTATTTTTGCTGCATAGCTTCTTGATTTAGCTCACCATTTTTTATTATTATTATTACATATACACAAAAGATGTCAACAGAATGTAAGAGGGAAATGGTGGACATTGCACACAATGTAGGAGGCAAATCTAGCTGTAGCACTACCCCGAAGGAGCTACTGGTTTGATTTGGGTGGCACGTTACCTCTTTCTTCCTGCCGTCTAGTTACTGAATGAGAGCTGTAATAAAGTTAATGTCCACACTGACGATGTCTTGTCTGTGCTTTATTACCCAGCCGGGTAAAATGGTAAAAGTAGTAATAGGTGAATGAATAGAAGTCCTGGTTCCAACGACAACTTTCTTTGCCACTCTAGCCAGAGTGGGTATAGTGCAACTGGATAGGCTTCTCTCACCAGCCTAGCAGCCAGAGTGTCACTCGGAAACTTTAGGGTGAAGTCTCTGCCACAGACCCTCCTAAAGGTGGAGATAGACTTGCTCCAAAATCAGCACCTGGATCTCCTCCAAACAACTTTAGTTATGTCAGGAACTGATAGACGACCATCGTCCAGCCTCTCAGATACAAAGTGTTCTTCGATGAGCAAGTAGGCCTCTCCTGAGACACCAATATGGTGCTCGGTATCCCCCAGACAGACTCCTCCCTCGGGATGGACAGCCCAGGATAACTTGCAAATTGCAGACTCAGTCTGCCTACTGAGTCAGCAAGGTAGATTTATGCTCCAGACCAACGTGGCCCTGGAGCCAGGAACACTGCAACACACACACCCTGGCCAGGAGGGCCACACACGGGGGTGGTGGGACGACTGCCCAGGCAGATGGCGCTGGAACGACAATGCAAACCAATGGCGTCTTCCCACTAAATACCTCTCCCCAGCATGCACAGCGAGGCGGTCAACTCTCCTAATTGGCTGCCGGAGAGAAGCATCCAAACAACCCTGACTTCACTACTGCCATCTGTTGTCTGGAGGGGTGGGGGGGTGAGAGTCCACAGACAACAAGCATGGGCACACAGTACAGCCAGAGCTGGAACAGAGGCTCTAAATTTAGCCAAATAAACATGGTCAGAGGCAACTAACTCTCTGACCCCCTCTAAATTTACAGCAGCACCTGCTATGAAAGTAGACAGGCACTACACACTACCCCCACTTAAATTGACACTGTCCTTAGTGTCAGAACTGTTGGCGTCTCAGTCCTGAGCACCGACCTGAATCTATCTTAAACAGTAAAGTATGAGTAGGAGAGGAGAGTAGAAGATAAAACATAACAATGTTTAAAATTTACATATTGGTACAATTTCCACTAATATTCCTAACTATCTAGTCTGCCCCATTCTCCGACAGTCTTGATAGAAGATCAACAGGTCCTGAAAAACAGAAATAGAAAAACACACACAATATAAACATATCTACATTCCCCAAGGGTGAATGATGTTGCACCTTTTTATACTAAAGGGAGAAACCTCCTTCCTCCCCGGGAGCATTCAAGCTAAGTGCTAAGTTGTTGTGGAAGTTTAGAGACAAAAAAAAGTGGGGTAGATTCACATAGATCAGCGGATCTTTTGATCCGCGTGATCTATCTTATTTACGATCCGCCAGCGCCAGTTTTTGAGGCAAGTGCTGTATTCAGAAAGCACTTGCCTCGTAAGTTGCCCTGGCGGATCGTAAATCCCCCGGCGGAATGCAAATTCCGCGGCTAGGGGGAGTTTACTATTTAAATCAGGCGCGTCCCCGCGCTGATCGTATTGCGCATGCGCCTCCGGCTAAATTTCCCAGCGTGCATTGCTCCAAATGACGTCGCAAGGACGTCATTGGTTTCGACGTTAACGCAATTTACGTATGGCCGCATTCGCGAACGACTTACGTAAATGACGTAAACATTTCAAAACTCGCCGTGGGAACGACGGCCATACTTAACATAGGATACGCCGCACTTACACCTCATATAGCAGGGGTAACTATCTGCCGGAAAAAGACGAACGCAAACAACGTAAAAAAAAAAACGACGGCTCGTTTCTGAATCGGCGGTTCTCCTCATTTGCATAGTCGTCGCGTAGAAAAACGGAAGCGCCACATAGCGGCCGGCGGGAGATTGCAGCCTAAGATCCGACAGTGTAAGTCACTTACACCTGTCGGCTCTAAGGGAGATCTATGCGGAACCTGATTCGATGAATCAGCCGCATAGATCCGTTCGTCGGATCTCAGAGATACGACGGTGTATCAGTAGATACACCATCGTATCTCTATGTGAATCTACCCCAGTCTCTTTAGCAAAAAAAAATAAATTGCAGAACGCTGCCTCCTAGCACTAATGTCCCCGATCAAAATGTACACCAACGATGCTAAATGAACATTTCTGTAGAGAAAATATTCCTTCTTATTTTTCTTTTTTCTTGACCATCGAAGTCCTCAGGAACCCTTATCTAACTGACTAGGCAATTGTTTTCCCCCAAAGTCAGACACATCACTGCAAATGTGGGGCGGAGAGAAAAAAATAGTTCCTGTTTGGGGACTTCTTGAAGAAAGGAAAAAAAATATGAACAAACACTGTGAGCGAGTCATTCTGTTCTGGACTCACCTTCTTTATGATCATCCTTTGCAGGCGAGTTAGCTTGGGTAACGTATGGGATTGTCCTAGTCCTGGCGTTAACACAGTCACTGCAGATGGAGGTACAGCAAACTCTTTTCTGGCAGTACCCTTTTCTACCGTGACCTCCTCACTTGTTTGCGGGATATCCGCCCGCAGTCCATCGAGGAGCATGCTCTGGAATTATGGGCAGTCACTGTACGGAGCCCTTTGCTCCATGTCAACTCAGGAAGCCCCGGCTTGAACCAGTGGTCATCCCCCACATCAGAAGAGGAATCAATTTCCGAGCTGGCATACTCCTCCGCAGGCAAACACATGCGCACAACTTTCAAACTACTGTCCCTGGCCTGCTTACCAGGTGTCAGGGAAATGGCCATGGAAGTACTGGCATTCTTGCCAGTAGAATAAATGGCCGAAGGCTGTGTCAGGGAAATGGCTGTGGAGGTACTGGCAATCTTGCCAGTAGAAGAAATGGCCGAAGGCTGTGTCAGGGAAATGGCCGTGGAAGCACTGGCAATGTTGCCAGTAAAGGAAATGGCCGCCAGAGGCACATCATGTGACAGGTGGATCCCCCTGCTGGCCTATAAAATGCTGCCACTGTCTGACCCAAATTGCTGTATTGTCGTCAGCTTCCTGTGTTCCTGTGTCTGTTTACCTTGTAACTCCTGGCTTGACCTCTGCTTTTGGCTTGACCTGTGATCCTGATTATCTCCTCGCTCTGACCTTGGCTTGGCTGACTATTCTTCGATCGACTGCCCACTGTTTATGACCCAGCTTGCTCCTGTTTGCTCTTGGACTGTCTCCTGGTATATGACCTCTGGCCTGGCTGCGAACCCTGCTCCCGGTTTGCCCTGCAAACGCCCACTCGGGACTTCTTCTTGCACAGCTACTGACATCGCTACCCAGCGCACCCCAGCTACATTCTGCTTACCAGCCTGTTGCAGCACTACTGGCAACCCATGCACCTTTGGGCACCGTATCCCCTGTATCACTCCCAGGGGAGCGCTGCACTTAGCCGCAAGGAGTGCCCTCTTGCACTCGGCCTCACATCAGAGACTTGACACCAGGTTTCCGCTTGGCCTTGACAGTGGTAACATCCTTCCTGGAGTCCGATCCCGATAAACGCCAAATCTGGCCTCGACCACTGCTGTGGGAAGCCTGCACACATACTTTTTGAACCGCAAAACAGGTGGAAACCACCGCTGTGCATGTAGTTTCAGAAGCAGCATCCACTTTCCTGGCAAGCACAGTTCTCTCACTGGTACCACATTTACTCACAGTGGGGGATACAACTGGCATGGTAATCATAGTAGAAGCAGTAGTAGTAGAAGCAGGTGCAGGCCAGGGGTTAACTTCCTCTGCGGTCACAATCCCTGTAACCCAATTCACTCGATAAGCGTGAGGCGACTCTGTGGGCTGATCCACTTGAAAGAGGTACTCACCGCACCTCGCACACCAGATAAATGGCTGCATCCGGACAATCAATTCTGTGTACCTGGGGCAAGACACACCGATTGCTTCCACGCCACCGCTCGAGTACAGCAAGAAACCGCCCCTGCGTCTTCATGCAGATTCCAGTGTCCGTCAGGGAAGCTCCGACGGGGACAGGAATCGGGTTGACTTTGGTGAGAGACCTGATAGGCTTCAGCCTCTCATTTTGCGTCGGATACGCAGACATGTCTGCGCGATCCTCTCTCTTAGGGTGGGCAAAACACTCTGTCCTTTGTCGCCAAACTTGCCAACGTCTCACGCAGGGGTGGGTAACTCCTCCCACTTTGAGTTATTTTATGAGCACACTGCTGGAACACGTCACTCCGTTGCACAAGCGCCCAGAACTTTTCAACTCATGATTTTAACTCCTTCTCCACCAGCACAGCCCAACCCCGCGACAATTTCAGACTCTCAATGGCGGAATAAAATACTTTGTTGATAGAGGTAACAGCCAATCCCAGACGAGCACTACTCCAGAAGGAGCTCCTGGTTTTATTTGAGTGGCACATTACCTCTTTCTTCCTGCGGTCTAGGGTACTGAATGAGAGCTGTAATAAAGTTAATGTCTATACTGTTGATGTTTTTTCTGTGCTTTATTACCCAGTTGGGTAAACAGTAAAAGTAGTAATTGGTGAATGGATAGAAGAAATGGAAAATGGCGGATTCAGGTTTAACTGGTACTGGAAACAGTCCTGCTTCCAACAACAACTTTCTTCTCCACTCTAGCCAGAGTGGGTATAGTGCACCTGGATAGGCCTGTCTCACCAGCCAAGCAGCCAGAGTGTCACTCCAGAAACTTTAGGGTGAAGTCTCTGCCACAGACCCTCCTAAAGGTGGAGTTGTCCTTCGATGAGCATGTCCTTCCATGAGCTCTCCATCGATCAGCTTCCTCCCTCGGGACGGACAGCCCAGGACCACTTGCAAATTGCAGACTCAGTCTACCTTCTGAGTCTGCGAGGTAGATTAATGCTCTGGACGAACGTGGCCTTGGAGCCAGGAACACTGAAACACACATACCCCAGCCAGGAGGGCCACACACGGGGGTGGTGGGACGACTGCCCAGGCAGATGACGCGATGCAAACCAATGGCATCTGCCCCCTAAATATCTCTCCCCAGCATGCACAGCAAGGCGATCAACCCTTCTGATTGGCTTCCGGAGAGAAGCATTCACACGACCCTGACTTCACTGCTGCCACCTGTTGTGCAGGGGGGGGGGTGAGAGTCTCCAGGCAACAAGCATGGGCACACAGTACAGCCAGAGCTAGAACAGAGGCCCTAAATTTAGCCAAATAAACATGGTCAGAGGCAACTAACTCTCTGACCCACTCTAAATTTACAGCAGCACCTGCTATGAAAGTAGCCAGGCGCTACATAGCCATTTATAGACCAAGCTTAATACAGCACAATGAAGAAACCAGTACATGGGGGAGCCCTCCGCTCATCTCTTTACTATACTGTCAGGGATATAAGGCATGCCTAGACCAGAAAGGTCATGTGACCTGAGACCTCTGTAGAGGTGAGCCCGGTATAGATGGTGACAAAAGTATCCACATTTTCTTATTTTCCATGAAAGGGATCTCTCTGTATACAGTCAGGGCAGCCATCAGAAATTTTGGGGCGCCCCCCCCCCGCTAGTTTTAACTGTGCCTTACACTAGTTTTAGCGGCACTTTTCAGCCCAAAAAAGGGTTAAAAGCGCCCCCGGAAAGCACCGCTGCTGATTGGCTTTGCAGGCGCTGCCTATTGTTTTCAATGGCAGGGGTGGTTTAGGAGCGCTGTATTCACTGCTCCCGCACTGCCCCAAAGATGCTGCATGCAGTTTGGCCACACCTAATGTTAGCTGCGGCACGCTATGCACACCGCATCACTCCTCTCCTTGGGGCACCCAAAGGTGTCCCTGGCTGCTAAAGTGTTTGGGTTTGGCGAGAAGAAAAGGTGGCAACCCTAGCTGGAGGTGTAAGAAAATAAATGGCTGCACATCCAGGAATTCCGATTGCCTTTTATTGTTCAAAGTAATAACACCAAAGACACCAACACGATTTCACGTAGACACATTTCACATAAACATCTTGTGCTTAATCATTACAATAACTAAAATGACTGATAGATCTTAAATAGACCGCTCCAGTAACTGCAGGTGTTCTAGGGGCGGTGATAATCAGCAATAGTACACAGTCCGATCAATCACAAAACTCCAGCCCCAAAGAGCATCTGAGTAGAGATTCAAATACAAAATCAAACTGATGGTCCAAGTTCCTGTGCACATCGAGTAATTTCTCATACACACAAAGACCTGGACCAACATGTTGTACATGTACAACACCAGTAAATAACTGGAGGTGTGCTTCTGCGTAAATCCAGGAAGTGAACAGGCAGCAGCTTCAGCTGCCCACAGTTAAAATGGATGCAGCCAGGCTCAGTGGAGGGAGATTTCTGCAGCATATTTGGCAAGTACAGAATCACAGTATATATAAAAATAATATGCAAAGTGGTTGGAGGGAAGCTTCAGAATGGCAAAGATGTTTTTATTACAAATTATGTCAGCAGACTGCAGTTCCTCTTTAAGGCTCCATGCACACTGAAGCTGATAAACTGCAGTTTATTGGCGTTTTGGCTTTTTTTTTAAAGCCCATAAACTGAACTCTATGTTAGCCTATGTGCCCATGCACACCTGGGCGTTTTTCAGTTTTAATGAGCTTTGGAGTTTATTTGCTTTTTTCTGAACGCCCGAAACTTGCGTTCAAAGTGCCGTTTTTTGGCAGGGGAAAACGCTAAAAAATGCAAAACGCTGAAAAACATTGAAAAACGCTGGCGCCAGAGCTTTTTTTGCGTTTTTTATACCATTAAAAAAAAAAAATGATAAAAGCTACACTGAAACAGGCTGATTAAAGCTATTGCAAAAACACTAAAAAACATTGCAAGGCTCCCTGCAAAGCTACTGGCGTATAGCTTTTATCAGCTTCAGTGTGCATGGAGCATAACTGTTTTTAAACCTTACAAAAATGTTACATAATGGTCCTTAGCAGACCTTAGATGTGGTGGTCCCATTTTTTCTGGCCTTTTCCCCTTTATTTTGATCTTTTTGCTGGCATCCCTGGGAGCCTTGGTGCCAGGTGCAGGCTTCATTTCCAAAGAGGATCATTTGCTCTTTGTGTTTTTCTCTATTTCATCACATGGAGTATATAGTGACCCATGGATGGGCTTCATTGATCTAGAATTGAGATATATGCAACAGTCCTCCACACTGTCAGATATTCGATGTTTCCTGTTGGCTAATACGGCTCTCAGTGTATATTATTTCTAAAAGCAAGGCTGGATCAAAGCTACCTTCAGAATCATTTCCTATGATAAAGTTGTACGCCTCTCCCTATGGGAGAACTGGCTTCTGTTTGGGTGTTTTAGGCTGTGAGGATGCATTGCATTATTAAAGGACCCCACTCCCTTTTTTGAGTTAATCCCACAGGCTCCTATACTCTGTCAGAGTCAAGAGTTGATTGATTACAGATTTTCACATTTAACAAATTAATCATCACGTTCTTTACTGAAGAAGCCATACAAAAATATGGATGTGATGAAAATATGAATGTGATTTCAGTAAATCATTGTCAGTAGTAGAATGTTTGAGTACACCTATGGCCATGATTGCATTGCATGCATAAGTTTTATTAAACTGTTTATTTATTAAAAATGATGT
Source organism: Rana kukunoris (assembly GCA_029574335.1). Taxonomy (NCBI): domain Eukaryota; kingdom Metazoa; phylum Chordata; class Amphibia; order Anura; family Ranidae; genus Rana; species Rana kukunoris. Next base: position 45,982,408 of record CM056058.1, on the reverse strand, counting down.
ATATATTTTTACATACACTTTCGAGTGCATTTCAGAACCTATCAGTCTACAGGTCCAGGCCAATGATTTCTGGCCTGGACCTGCTGATCGGTTCTGGCAAATGGCAGACTGTCCTCTGCCTGTGTAATATAAACACAAGCAGAGAAAGTGATGTCATCTCCGCTCATGGAGCCCCTTTCGGTTCCAGCGAGTGAAGTAAACTCTTAACCATTTGACCCCCCCGTTAACCCGTTCACTCCCTGTCAGAGTGTCACCAAGTACAGTTTTCAGATTTTTCACTGATCACTGTACTGGTGTCACTTGTGACAATAAACAGCGTTGGGACAGTTAGTGGTAGGGTCAGATAGGTTTAGGATACCTGCCACATATTCTTTAATAAAGGTTTATCCCCCCTGGTCACCCCAAGTTAACCCTTTCACCCCCTGTCACAGTGTCACTAGTACAGTGAACAGATCTTTTTTTTCTGATCACAATATTAGTATCACGGGTGACACTAGTTAGCTAGTTAGAGTCAGTCTTGTATAGTGTCAGGGTATGCGCCACGTATTCCCTAATAAAGGTTTAACCCCCTGATTACCCCCAGTTCACCCCTTCACCCCCTGTCACAGTGTCACTAGTATAGTATACAGATCTTTTTTCTGATCACTGACCGGGACGCTTCCTGATGACGTTGTTAACTTGAAACATACATCGAGGTGCACCCCGGTCACGTCATTTCCGGTCACCGACTTCCGGTTTTTCAACACTACAGCGGTGAAACGCAAGCCAGGCACTGAGCGGAGGCTGGGTGGCTGCAGATTTCACCACATGGTTTTTGCTGTTATTCTCAGTGGCGGGGACAAGGCACTATAAAATGTGAGCAGCCAGTGTGGCATTGTTTTTATGTTACTGTTTTTTTATTAAACGTTAATACGCTATGGTCCCGCTTTATGTTTAAAGGTCTTAGAGGTTTCCAGCTACAGCTCATATCGTTTTTTTCGACGGAATTCCATCAGAGTAAAAGAGAACATGTTCTCTATCTGTACTCTGACGGAATTCCTCAGAATATCCGATGGAAAAACTCTGATGGGGCATACACACAGTTGGCATTTCCGATGGAAAAAGTCAGTTGGACTTTTCCCATCGGAAATTCTGATCGTGTGTACGGGGCATAACTGTGAAAGGTTTCAAAAAGATTGCAGTAATACTGTATAGAGAATGAGGACCTAAAGTAAAGTGAAGGTTAAAACAAATGAATTACTTTAAAGTTGGCCCCCTGCAACAACCTAAATGTACCCTTTCCTGGCTTTCCTACCACTTTATTTACCTCCAGGAGCTAGAATTAGTCCTGTCCTTGACGATCACAAATGCAGCTTACACTGGATAATTTTTAAAGTCACAGCGCTGGTCCCTGAGTGGCCATTTGCCCAAGACCAGTGTCATTACAAGGATGACAGATAAATGAGTCACATGTTCCCCTATAACAGGAAATATTCAGTATTCCTCTATGCTCTTGGTGGCAAACAAAGCAATCTGGTTGCAAAGGAAACGTTTAGTGTAAGCTGCTAAAAGGACTAGTAAAGTAAAGTCAATTAGTTGCTATGCCTTGCTGTGAGGGTGGAAAAAAGGAAAAGGGAAAAGAGAGAAAAATGAAAGACTTGCACATTTATCTTTGTTTACCAATTTCAAGGAAAATGCAGACTATTTCTAAATCCATTTTAATTCATAATATTTGATTTGTATTGCTTCCTATTGTTTCCTATTCCCGATAGTTTCCTATTGTTTACCAAAATAGCAAATGCACTTAACTAGAAAAGCTTTTAAAATATTTCTATAGAGAAAAGAAAGGAAGGTAGGAAGAAAGAAAGAAAGGGATGAAAGAAAAGAATAAGATTTATACAAAAGTTTTATCTATACATTTTCTATATATCTGTCTTTTAAACCTTTCAATGTGTTTGGTAGTAGTATGCATATTATTTTTTTAATAATTGAAAGCCCCATTTTTTTTTTAGATAAAATGGCATACAATATAAAAAAAAGTCCTGCAATATATATTAGCTATGCGGAAATGAGTTTTGCAGTGCACATAGGATACAAAATCTTAAAATATAAGTCTTCTATTTTGGATCTGCCAGTACTCACATTTAATTGATTGTAGGTCTGCCTCTGCTGTATGGTACAGGGTGTAGAATATAGTGAAGGTTTCAAGGTTCTTCTGGATGAGTTTAGTGCCAGATAAGAAAGCTGAAGCCCAGGAGGCTTGTTTATCCCTGTTCCTTTTATAGGGACAATAAAGGAGTAGCATGATGCACACAACAAAGAGATGGTACCTAGTATTTCTCATACTTCAATGCAAGGAGGTGCTCACCGCTTACTGCACTCAAGTGTTTGACGCAGAAGACCCTTAAAAAAACATTACATTTTTTAATGGCAGAATCCATTGTCCATTCCATCCCCACATGAACCTATTGATCTATTTGTTTCAATATATGTTTTATTTTTTGCTCACTGCTCTTGCTTGTAAAAGGGTTTTCCAGCATGTACTTGAAAACCTCTTTCAGTTTTGTTTTTATAAGGTGTTTGGAGAGATTTGTTACAATGTAACATTCTGTCACTGTGCAAGCAAGCCCTTTTTGGTCCTGTGGTTTCCTCCTGTGTAGATATTCCCAGAGGACCAAAAAAATAAAACATTGTGTCACAGCTGACCACCTTGGGCTTTTGTGGTGGGCTCAGTACAACTATTGCTAACTATAGTAAGCATCTTTTTTCCCAATGATGAGAAAAAAAAAAAATCTTAAAAAATATGTGCAGAATAGAAGAGAATGAAAAATGCAAGATGTCTTAAGCTTCTGCTTGTTTCCTTTCCAATAAGTTTTCACCAATTCACTAAAGCTAAGACAACCGCTCCAAGGGGAAGGTCCCAAAAATAGATGAATTTTGCTGACAATGCCACCTTGGTAGAGTTAGAAAAAAGCCACTGGTCAGGACTGGTCCACTGTGTTCTATGTTCTATTTTGAGAGAAAATTGGTGGGGTTGGTGAGAGGTGGCGCTGTATCTTAAGATAGATTCAGACTTGTGTTGCATTATGGGAATAGATGATATTACTAATATGCGTGTGTTACTGTTACAGATGTTACTGTTACTTAAAAAGTAGGGTGGGGGAGAGAGAGGCACTAAGCGGCCAATGGTGTAGCACAGTTTAATGGCAAGATATGTAAAATCAATAAAGGTTTCCACTCACAGGGTGACAGGTAGTGCCCTGACAGGCTCTGGGAATAATCTTACATTGGTTCTGAAAAACAGTCCTCACCAAAGTGGCAGCTCTGATGGGAGACTGTAGGAGGACACCAGAGCATGAGCTGTCAGGAGCCTGTGAACTCCTGCCAAACCTCTGGGTGGAGTAATTAATCGGAACGCATTTTAGAGGCTAGTCTCACCTCCTACCCTAGCAGATCCCTTGGCTAGGGCCACTGTTTTAAAGTCTAGGTCCCATTACTGTTAGTGCAGCAGGAATTTTGAGCAGCATTAACTTTGATGGTTCATGTAGCTGTGGGATGCTCCACTTTACTAACTTGAACAATGAAGACACTCTTTCTTGTAGTAGTTCTGCTGAACAGTCCCTTAATCAGTGGGGCATTAAGTGGACAGCACGGGAGCATCGATAGCAATGACCCAACTCAGAGAAGCCTAGCATTTGCGCAGCAGGGGGCGATAAAAGCAAAAAGTCACTGAAATTATTTCCGGGGGATGCTACAAAAAGAAGAAAAAATAAGTATTTTTTATATATGCCTTGCATTTTTATTTCAATTTTTTTTTTTAATTTTTGTACAGTTCACATTTGTTTTAAAAGTTAAAGCACTAGGGGACTTTGGATACAAAAATAAATTAGTTTTAGAAAGCCTAAAGCAGCCCTCAAAATTTCCACTCGCCTGCTCGCGTTTGGCGAATGGAAATTAGGTAAGGTAAAGTGTGGAGCAGGGGAGGACTGGGCCGACAGTTTCCTTGCTGATCACTTCTGGCAGTAGTGGTGCAGACTTTTTTACAGGGCATCAGAGCGCCCCAGGGGGCAATTGACTTCCCATCCCTTCGGTCATTCTGATGCCCTGTAAAATAGGCTGCGCTAAGCAATCAGCTGGAAAAGGAGGAGAACCAGCCAAATAACAGAGCAGGGATAATTTTTTGTGATACGGCACAGCATTGTTTTAACTGCACGGTCGTGCAACGCTGTACCAGAATAAAATTGATGTCCTTTTATTCCCACAAATAGATCTTTCTTTTGGTGTTATTTAATCACCTCTACGGTATTAATTTTTTGAGCTATAAACAAAAAAAGAGCGGAAATTTTTAATAAAAAACAACATTCCCTACTTTCTGCTATAAAACATTCTAAATAAAAAAAAAATTTAAAATAGAATTTCCATTGCACCGTGTGCACTGGTACGTGATTTTCTGCAGCCGGGCCACCCGGCTGACACTAAAGGTAAATGTCATACTTATCTCCACTGTGCAGTTGGTTTGCACAGAGTGGCCCCGATTGTCCTCTTCTGGGGTCCCACGGCGGCTCTTGTGGACCCTCCCCGCAAGAGTTAATCCCCACTTTGGGAAGCTCTATCCCGAGGGGGTTAGCTCGCGGGCGCGCTCCCGTGCCATACAATCAGCATCCATAGCCAACAATCGGCGCTGACTCCAGGTGTTTTTTCATCTTAATGCATAGGATTCAATAAGATGAAAAAACATGAAGGTTTACAACCCTTTTAAGGTAAAAATGCCTGTCTGCCATGGGGGTTGTCATAACTACAAATATATACATAAAAAATAATCAGTACTTTGATTCTGAGGAATCTGTATGGTGTTTTTATGCCAACTAAGAGGGTTTTGTTGTCATATTATAAATATAAAATAGTGACTTCAAAACTTGTAATTTCTGTTATTAATCACAGCATTGATGCAAATGAGTATGTAATTATATCACCTGCCCTGAAGTTTTATATTTAGGGATTTTTTTTTGCTGAACACTATGTTTGGACTAGCAGCTGGGAGGTTGCTGCGTGTGAATGTGAGGTGCAGAAACTTGGAAACAGACAATTCTGCTAGCATTCTACAGTTTCTCATAGGGTGTCTACTGTTGTTTAAGCCCATTATGTCTGGTTTTGGCCTCTATCTCTTGATATATTGCTTTGCCTACTGTAGAACACACATTTTATTATTACATTTATGTTTTTTATCTTAGAAGTAGGTATTATTATTATTATTATTCATGAGTTGTATAGTGCTAAAAGTTTGTACAGCACTTTCACAATATAAAGGGAGACAGTGAAAATGGTGCCACTACTTAAGTGTAAAGCATATTCAAGAAATGAAAAAAAAAAATGCACTTACATTTACAAAATATTAAAAAGCGTAGCGTATAGATAAGTCTACAGTAGGTGGCAACCTTCCAGGTTGCAAATGGTGAGCAAACCCCTTCTTGTGGATGTGATGCAAGGTTTTTGGAACTAGGAAGTAAAGTAGGGAAACACCAGGAAGAGCCAACAGAGGCAGCATACCGTCTTTGTATATCACATGGAAAAGGACCAGTGTGGACAGTAAGGAAGTGTTGTAGGCCCACACAATGGCTGCAACAATGTCATGTGATGTAAATGGGCTTGGTTATGCATTTTGGGGTGTGGCCCCTTTATCAAACCTCATGGAGTCTACAATTAAGGGAGAGGGAGAGGTGGTACAAAAGGTAATAGCTATGGGGGATAGTCTGATGGAGGTGGCTGAAGTACAGCTTTTAGTTGGAGGTTGGGTATGCTTCCCTGAATAAATTCGCTTTCAGGGATCTCCTAAAGGCAGACAGGGTAGGAGATAACTGGACATATTGGATTAGGGAGTTGCAGAGGACGGTAGAGGTTCTGGATAAGTTCTGGAAGTGAACATGTGAAGAGGTAAAAAAAGAGATAGAGAGCAAACAATATGTTGAGATTAGATTGTTTATGTAGCTGATGGCAGTGTTTTGGATGGCTTTGTAACCTGTGGTTAGTATTTTGAATTATATATGTTGGGCTAGTAGAAGCTAGAGAAGGGATTGACAGAGAGGGGCAGCAGCCACAAATCAGTTAGTTAGGTGTATGAGTCTGGCAGCAGCACTAATGTGATGATTGAAGTGGGTATAGTCTGTGTAATGGTAGGCCAGTAAAGTGGGAATTGCAGTAGTCAAGGCAAGAAATAACCAGGAGGTGAAAAAGTTGTTTTGTGGTGTCGCGAATAAAGAAGAGGAGAATTTTAGAAAATGTTCTAGAGGTTATGCTACAAGATTTAGCCAGTGATTTGAAGCCCAAAGGAGAGGTCAGAATCCAGAATTACACCTAGCACACTGGTGTGGAGGGACCAATAGTTCTACTAATCTCAATGGTAAAGTCATGAGAAGGGGATCATGGAGAAAAATACTACAAGCTCAGTTTTTAGGACAGATTGAGCTTCAGGAACTGGTGTGATACTGACATACTGATATGTCGATCAGTAAGTTTGTGATACGTGAGGAGATTGAGGGGGTGAGCTGGGGAGTTGAGAGATAGATCTGGGTGTCATCACAATAGAGGTGGTATCGGCTGCCATGAGAGGTTTTCAACTTATCCAGTGAAGAGTTGTAGAGAGAGAAAGGAAGGGCCCAAGGACAGAGCCTTGTGGTACCCAGCAGTAAGATAATAGTAACAGAGGAGGTGTAAGTGACACTGAATTTATGATGAGATAGGTAGGAGGAGAACCAGGGAAGAGCAGAGTCACGGTAGCCAAAGTAGTGGAGTTTATTGAGCAGGTGTATCAAAGACAGCGGAAAAGTCTAATGCCGCGAACATGCTCTATTTTTTCAACGTTTTTAACAATGTCGTTTTTAAGGTTGTAAAAAATGGTCGTGTGTGGGCTTTAACGACGTGAAAAATCCGTGCATGCTCAGAAGCAAGTTATGAGACAGGAGCGCTCGTTCTGGTAAAACTACCGTTCGTAATGGAGTAAGCACATTCATCACGCTGTAACAGACAGAAAAGCACAAATCGTCTTTTACTAACACAAAATCAGCTAAAGCAGCCCAAAGGGTGGCGTCATCCGCATGGAACTTCCCCTTTATAGTGCCGTCGTACGTGTTGTACGTCACCACGCTTTGCTAGAGCATTTTTTTTTTACGATCATGTGTAGGCAAGGCTGTTTTAATGATCGGGTTGAAAAAAATGTTGTTTTTTCTAGACCCTTAAAAACTTCATTTTTTAGAACCCAAAAACCGGTTGTGTGTAAGCGGGATTAGACTTTTCCACTGCCTTTGATACACCTGCTTAATAAACTCCACTACTTTGGCTACTGTGACTCTGCTCTTCCCTGGTTCTCCTCCTACCTATCTCATCATAAATTCAGTGTCACTGAGTATGAGTACGGAATAATGGATGTTAGTTTTAGCCGTCAGTAGGTCGTTAGTGAGTTTTAATAGGTGTTCAAGATGTTTGAAGACAAACAGAAGCAAAAATATGACAACAAAAAAAAAAACAGGTGAGGTCCAGTGAGGTAACCAGAGCATGTTTGAGAGGGAAGGAAAATATGCCAGTGGAGAGGGAGAGATTTAAGATGTGGGTTAGAGAGTGTAATGCCGCGTACACACGATTCTTTTGCGGCATGAAAAAAACATTGGGCCAGATTCACAGAACGATTACGCCGGCGTAACAGGAGATGCGCGGCGTAAGTCTAATTGTGCGCGTGCGTTTCGATGCATGGCATCCCCAAAATGAGATACGCAAGAAATCTAATTTTTTTGTCCAGCGTAATTTCGTTAGACAGGCGCATCCGTCCGCGCAAAACTGCGCTAGACAGACCATTGATTTGCTAGTCAAATATGCTAATAAGGGACTTACAGGGATCCACAAAAGAACGTTGGGGCAGCGCAGGCTACGCAGTGTGCGCAACAGCAAAATGTCCTGTCTAAAATTAGACCATATAAAAGCTGGTCTAAAATGAGAAAAATTGTCTACATGTCAGATAAAGCAACACTGTTAGTGAGGAGCTGAGCAGTCACACGTGTTGCACAACAATCTGTATGCCAACATGCCAGGGGCATCGTCGCGCATAGCTATACTACTGACTTTAGATGAGCAAAGAAGGAGGAGGGCACTGAGGAGGGCACTGAGGAGGGCACGGATTTTTTTTTTTTTTAAACTTTTTTTTTGCTTATATAAACTTTACCATTTAATCTAATCTAATACAATATTCTAATACAAGCCCCTCACTCTTCACTCTTCACTTGATATATCACACATGCATAGACATCTATGGCATGAGTGATTCTGAGGTGTATCGCATCTTCAGATTCACCCCTCATGCCATCATGGAATTAACCACAACCCTGCAGGAGGACATCACCAGCCCAACACATGACACTACTCGTCATACCCATGACAGCTACATATACAATCAGAGCCCCATCCCCACAGATTGCGAACGGAACATGTATGGGGACAGCTGGCTGGTTGGTGAGTGACATGGGTGGCAGGCATGACTGCCCCCCCCCCATGATGCACACATCACAAGAGGCACATGCACGACTAACATCCTCCTGTCTTTTCCTTCAAGGTGACTCTGCATATGCACCATGCAGGACTTGTGAGCAGCAACGCCATGCCAAGGCTCCAATTATGTCACTGTACATTCATACACCATTCACACAGACCTGGGTTTCACTTCTCCACCACAAATGAGGGTGACACCCCTTTTCCCGCAGGAATATCACCCCCACATTCCAAAATCATACACAAACAGAACCAAAAAAATAAAATAAATGACGAGCAAAAATAAAAAATGCCCAGCAAAAATATAATTTAAACAAAATAACAACAAAGAAAACACATAAAAGACAAAAATCACTCTGCAAAACAGTCCCTAAATATCTCAAAGACATGTCACAAACAAACAAACAAACGCTAATAAACAACAGAACAAAAGCACCTTGCTGTATAGGAAGGGATACAAAGGGATGTACTTTTGCAAAGGAAGTGCGTTTGTGTCTGTCTATTTATGCTGTCTGCGTAGTTCACTAAGTTGCCTTAGTCCACTTCCAATTTCACTGATTGCGCCGTTCCCAAGTTGTGAGCATGCGCACAGAGGTGCTGACCATGGTCTGCTTCAAGCGCGCATGCGCGAGCCGGCCGGCCCTTCATTTGCATGGGGTCACGGCTCATTTCAATGTAACACGCCCACATCCTTCCCAATTTGTGCAATTTTGTGCGTAAAAGCGACGAGAATAGGGTGATTGCGCGGCTACATTGCGCAAGTCTAACGTAAAGGCGGTGCGCTACGCCGGTCCAATAATGCGCAGATGTACCTGAATCTGGCCCATTGTTTTTAGCATGTAGAAAAAACAAAGTTTTTCCAACTTCATCATTAAAAACGATGTTGCCCACACACCATCGTTTTAAAAAAATGATGAGCAAAGTGCGGTGACGTACAACACATACGATGGCACTCTAAAGGGGAATATCCATTCAAGCTCCTGTCTCATAACTTGCTTCTGAGCATGCGCGGGTTTAACATGTAGTTTTTAACGTCGTTTTAGCCCACACACAATCATTTTTTACAACTCAAAAAAACATTTTTTTTTTTAAATGACGTTAAAAAATGCAGCATGCTCGAATTTTTTTTGTCGTTTTTCAGATGTTAAACGATGTGAAGCCCACACACGATCATTTTAAATGACTTTTTAAAAACGTTGTTTTTTTTCATGCCGAAAAATGATCGTGCGTACGCAGCATAAGATAAAGCAGAATGGAGACTGTAATAGTTGTGAGTGGTAACAGGGTTAAAGAAGGAAAGTATTGTAAATACTTTATATATTGTAAATGCATTATGAATAGAATGTTTTTCCGATCTCTGCTTTATTTTTGATACACTATTTTTTTTTTTTAAATAAAGCTGTTATAATGCATTTATTGCAATAAGCCCCTGGAGTGCCTGTTTTATTGACTGAAAGACAGGGTTTTACACATTACAATGTTTCTACATTCCACATAAACATTTCTGTTTTGTAAAAAAAATATCCAAGGTCACTATGTTCTGCTTAGTTCATAGTCATACAACCTGCCAACCTTCCTCTTTGTGTCGTGTCATTCTGTATGAAAGCAATTATTTAAAATATTTTCTGGAGGCAGAAAAGATCGTGAATGGTGAAATAACCTTTGTTAGGCCTCAGACAGAACAGACTAACCTTTTTCATGGGAAAAATTCCCTTTCTGCAAAGAATATTGAAGCATCCTTTTTAGAAATGTATGTATAGGAAGTTATAGGAAGATTCTATACCCCTTCCCCTTCTGGTGCTTTATTTGAATGCAAATGAGTTTAGTATAATTGTGATTTCAAAAGTCAGAGATACTGTGAAAGCAAAACTTTAGGTATCACATTTTGCAGGCTCTCTAGGCCATATCAGGGATGGACTGGCCATAGGGACTACCGGTAGTTTTTTTTAAAACTATCTCTCAGACCCCCCTCTGTCTCGCAGACCCCCCTCTGTCTCGCAGACCCCTCTCTGTCTCTCAGTCCCCCCTGTCTCTCAGTCCCCCCTCTGTCTCTCAGTCCCCCCTCTTTTACCCCCCTCCTCTGTCTCTCAGCCCCCTCTATCTCTCAGACACCCCTCAGTAACTCTCTCTTTCTGCCCATTTGTCTCTCTCTCTCTCTCTCTGCCCATCTGTCTCTCTCTCTGCCCATCTGTCTCCCTCTCTCTCGTTGCCTATGTCTCTCTCTGCCTTTGCCTCTGTCTCTCTCTCTCTTTGCCATTGCCTCTGTCTCTCTCTCTCTCTGCCTTTGCCCCCACTCTCTCTCTTTGCCTCTCTCTTTGCCTCTCCGCCTCTCCCTCTCTGCCCCTCTCTTTCTCTATGCCCCTCTCTCTCTCTCTTTGCCTCTGTCTCTCTCTCTCTTTGCCTCTGTCTTTCTCTCTCTCTTTGCCTCTGTCTCTCTCTCTTTGCCTCTGTCTCTCTCTCTTTGCCTCTGTCTCTCTCTCTTTGCCTCTGTCTCTCTCTTGCTTTGCCTCTGCCTCTCTCTTTGCCTCTGCCTCTCTCTCTCTTTGCCTCTGCCTCTCTCTCGGTCTCTCTCTCTCTCTCTGTGCCGCTCTGTCTCTCTCTGTGTGCTGCTCTGTCTCTCTCTGTGTGCCGCTCTGTCTCTCTCTCTCTGCCGCTCTGTCTTTCTCTCTGCTGCTCTGTCTCTCTCTGTGTCTCTCTCTCTGCCGCTCTGTCTCTCTCTCTCTGTGTCTCTCTCTGTGTGTTTCTCTCTCTCTGATGCTCTGTCTATCTCTCTCTGTGTGTCTCTCTCTCTCTGCCGCTCTGTCTCTCTCTCTCTGTGTCTCTCTCTGCATCTCTCTCTTTGTGTGTCTCTCTCTGCCACTCTGTCTCTGTGTCTCTCTCTCTGCCACTCTGTGTCTCTCTGTGTGCCGCTCTGTCTCTCTCTGTGTGCCGCTCTGTGTGCTGCTCTCTCTCTCTCTCTCTCTGTGCCGCTCTGTGTCTCTTTGCTGCTCTGCCTCTCTCCTCAGTCCCCAGTCCGTGTTCCTCCTCATCTGCTACTTGTCCTGCAGGCTGCATCATGACATCGGGGTCCGGAGAATAGGAGGAGGCGGCCGCCATGTTTGTTTAGTGTCCGGCGCACACCGCACTGTGATTGGGTGGCGTATGGAGGTCATGTGCAGAGGTGGGAGTTCAGGATCATGGACAGGCCAGCCCCATGCCGCACATGACCCCCATGGCCCAATCACAGGGCACCAGACATTAAAAGATGGCAGCCAGAGCTTCAGGCGGCCAGAGACACAGAAAATGAAATTTAGGAGGACGCAGCCAGTGTATAGGAATGTTCTATGTTCTACACAAGTTCAATATACTACTGGCCAGTATTCCAGTGGTTCTAAACCTGGGGTACATGTACACTATGCAGAGGTACTACAGGGGGTATTTGACAGAAAGCGGAGGGGAAATATCAACAACTGGACTTACTGAAATGTTACAGTAAAACCCACAGTATTAGATAGATTTACATGGGAGGCACTACTGTAATTGCAGCTCTTTGACCATTTTTCTTACTGTATTGTATGTTATTAAGTGATATGTTTCTATGGTGGGAAACATTAACAGCGCTGTATGGGTTAATTTAAGTAATCTGTAGATCCCAAAAAAAACACATAAAATCTGCTAAAATTATCTAAAAAAAACACACATTAATAATGATTAGTATGTAAGATAATAATAATAATGTCCAGCAATGAATAAATATTAGCAGCAATCATATATATATATGTTGTCAGATCTGGCTGAATCATTAGCAAAGTCTCTTCAAAGAAATCATATGCTTCCAGTGAGGGGTTAATCTTGTCTGTATCTCTCTGCTCTTTGCAAGGGTGTCTCCCTTAGGAGTTCTACTCACCAGATAGTAGTGATATATGTGCCTGTAGAAATCAAAGGTAAGGTCTCCTCCTCGGTTCAGGTATTCTCATTCCTCTTACTCTCCACCAGGAATCCAGGTTAATGTCACCCAGGTGATTAGTGTTGGTTCATGGCAAATAGATTCATGAGTGGTCATGGAATTGAAGAGAGAGGAGAAGAATATAGTGTAATACAGTTTTTATTCAAGATTAAATGCCCCACACTAGCATATGCTTACAATGTGTATGCAATAAAAAACAGCACATCAAAGAGACACTGGAATGCGGATAGCTGCGGGTAGATGTGCTTGTCAGCTCGGCTTACTCTGCTAGATCTCGGGTCCAGATGACTCCTTGTGTGTATGTTGTACGCTGGTCGTGTAGCCACGCCCTGACGCGTTTCGTGATTGGTGCTCACGTCTTCAGAGGGCGTGGCTACACTTCCAGCTCTCCGAATATAAATAGGGAAAAGGGGCGTACCACTCCGCCCCTAATTAATGACGCGATTGACAGGGAGGGCAGTGTCAGCGTGTCCAGCTGTGTAAGTCCTCCTCTCTATGCAAATCCGCTCGCACTGACTCGTGAGAGTCAGGGAGCTTGGCTGCAGTCTTTATGTCATTGTTTGTGCTATTAGTAAAACGGACTGCTGAGTACAATGTCTCCTCCGTTTGCACTAACACTTAGCCTCTCTGCTCATAACAGCGGAGATGTGTTTTTTTACATCTATTTGCCGTTCCATGTATCTGCAGGTCTAGTTGCTATGGGCTCCCTTATTAAAAAACATAGGATTCAACATCACCTCACTGGGAGGGATGGATCGTTATATTAGTGCCTGGGGCAAAAATATAATGTTTTAATTGCAAACCAAGAATTCCAATAAAGTAAAATAAAGTAAAAAATGTCCAAATACAATACACATATATTAAAAAACATATGCATATATGTATACACAAGAATTATAAAAAAAAAAAAAAAAATTGAAAAAATGCATAAAATTGCAGACAAACGCATGAAAAATGTTAAAAATTCATAATTTGAACTGATAAAAACTACATGTTAAAATTGTTTTCAACAAATGTGTGAGCCATCAGCTCGGATATAGGGATCTCTCCGGCACCGAGGACCAAGCCGAGGTGACAAACACATCATGCATGATATTACACATATAAAATAAATTACCCATATGGCGAACAACTCATCATCTCTAATGAAATGTTTAATTCGTATATATTTGATGATGATCTGGTATCACCAATATGGTTGTATGCATATACATCATACCGGTAAGATGAGAGAAAACACTTAAAAGGGGGAGTGATCTCATCATATATCTGTGTATGCCGGTATAATATAAAAGTAAAGATATGTATGCATATGATGTTGTAAAATTCATATATAATAAATGCAGTTAGGGGAAGAAATATATATACCTATTAAAATATATAATATTTAAAAAAAAAAAAATAATACAAATATAAAAATTAATTAATTAATGTATCTGGATCTGTTATTGTGAACTGTATATATATACTCCCTATATGAATCCATCTAATGATTGCTTATAAAGCAATTGAGGTCTAGGTCAATGTTCAAGCCATGCGGACTAAGGGTATTGGTAAGAAATATCCACTCTGTTTCTTTTTTGGATATTTCCCTTATTCTGTTAGACCCCCTCCAATTGGGGTCTACCTTATCTATACCCCAGAATTTTAGACCTATTGGGTTTTTTTGATGTTTCTCCAGAAAATGCAGTGATACACTGTGATCTTCATAACCCGTTGAGATGTTATATATATGTTCCGAGACCCTCTTAGAGAGTTTACGTTTGGTACGCCCTATGTACATGAGGCCGCAAGGGCACTCTAGGGCATATATTACGTGCGTAGTTGCACAAGTAATACTCTCTTTGATTTTAAAAAGTCTTCCATTGGCTGTAGAGGAAAATTCAGTAAGTCCTCTTAAGTGTGTTGAGACTTGACGGCAGGATTTGCACCTTCTGCAAGCTGTAAAGCCTGGTCTATTCCAGAACATTTGCAGTTTTTTGGGGGGATCAAGGACTTTTTTGACTATGTGGTCCCCAAAAGAAGGTGCCTTCCGATATATGAAGGGGAATACTGCAGGTAACTGGGTATTCAGTGTTCTATCCATTTTTAGAATATCCCAATGTTTTTTGAAAATAGCCTCTATATCTTTGTATTGTTCGTGATAGTTGGAAATGAAACCCCATTCATGTTGTTGGTTGGTTGGTCTAATCTTTGGTTCCAGTAAGTAATCCTGCTTATTGCTTCCTACTGCATCTATAAGGAGATTCAGTTGTGCTTCATTGTACCCCTTTTCCACAAAACGTTCTTTAATTGTGGTTGCCTGATTTAGATAATCATTGTCGTCAGTGCAATTCCGTCTTATTCTTGTGAATTGGCCCTTTGGGATGTTCTTTAACCATCTCGGGTGGTGGCCACTTTGTAAGGGGATGTAGCTGTTGCGATCCGAATCCTTAAAATATGCCTTGGTATAAAAATGTATTTCGCCTTTCATTACGGTCACATCCAGGTAATTGATTTTTTCTTGATCCCAATGGAACTCCAACTTGATATTATTTGTGTTGGTGTTCAATCCATCAGCAAAAAGTTTAAGTGTTTCTTCTGATCCTTCCCAAATAATGAATAGGTCATCTATGTACCGTTGGTAAAATATGAGTTCCTTACGTTTGTTCTGATAGATCCATCTGTCCTCCCACTCACTCATGAAGAGGTTTGCGAGGCTCGGTGCAAATTTAGCACCCATGGCTACGCCAGTTTTTTGACTATAATATTCTCCTCCGTACCAAAAATAATTGTGGGTTAAACAGAACTCTAGGGCCATTTTAAGAAACTTCTTTTGTATATATGGGAGTTCATCCCTTTTACTGAGAGCCCAATTAAGGGCTAGGATGCCATCCTCATGGTTAATATTAGTATACAATGAGGACACATCCGCTGTAACTAGAAATATGTTACTCTCTGGTGTTATAGTGATCTGTTTGAGTTTCTGTAAAAAATCTGATGTATCTTTTAGATATGCCCTTGTGATGACTACACTTTTCTGTAGAAAGTGGTCTAAATATTGACCCACTCTAGACGTTACAGACTCTATTCCATTTACTATGGGTCTGGCTGGAGGTTGTGTAAAGTGCTTGTGCATTTTGGGAACAGTGTATATGGTTGGAGTTCGGCTGAAACTCGGACAGAGGAATTGTTTCTCCTTTTTTGTCAGGACCCTCATATAAAAACCATAATCTACTAAGTTACGTAGTTCCACTCTGTATTTTTTGTTTGGATCACCTCTCAAGTGGGAATAAGTATTGTCATCATTAAGCATCTCTTGCAACTGATTGTGATAAAAAGTTTTATCCATCACAACCACCCCCCCTCCTTTGTCTGCAGGTCGTACCACAATATCTTTGCGTTTTTCTAGTGCTTCAATGCCATCTTTAATATGCTTTGGGTTGAGGCTTTTTTTATTTGCCATGAACCAACACTAATCACCTGGGTGACATTAACCTGGATTCCTGGTGGAGAGTAAGAGGAATGAGAATACCTGAACCGAGGAGGAGACCTTACCTTTGATTTCTACAGGCACATATATCACTACTATCTGGTGAGTAGAACTCCTAAGGGAGACACCCTTGCAAAGAGCAGAGAGATACAGACAAGATTAACCCCTCACTGGAAGCATATGATTTCTTTGAAGAGACTTTGCTAATGATTCAGCCAGATCTGACAACATATATATATATGATTGCTGCTAATATTTATTCATTGCTGGACATTATTATTATTATCTTACATACTAATCATTATTAATGTGTGTTTTTTTTAGATAATTTTAGCAGATTTTATGTGTTTTTTTTGGGATCTACAGATTACTTAAATTAACCCATACAGCGCTGTTAATGTTTCCCACCATAGAAACATATCACTTAATTTACTTCTTTTCACTATAATAGCTGCTTATCTGCACAAACCTTTTACATAGCGTAAGCTGTACATCACCATAGTGCGCTAGGATCAGATTTGCCTAAAAAACAGACTCTGATATTTTTCTTACGTATTGTATGTTATATTCTTCAAACTAAGGATTATAATGATAATTGCCTCATACAGTAAGCTGCAGTTTTTAGGCAAAATGTTTATAAATCAGATCCGTAAATCAAATACTTTCATACCTGGATTACCTGGATTCAGAAATCAGGTAAAGTGGGTACTGAAACCAATACATTTTGGGAACCACTGCTTACGGTAATTGTAAAAAGGTTATCTTGATGGACAACCAGTGACTGACTTACATGTACATACTGGTAACGCAGCTCTTTCACTCTGTCAGGCGCCGTACACACGGCAGAGAACCTCGACGGGCAGAACACATCGTTCCGCCCGTCGAGGTTCTCTCCCGGCCGTCGAATTCGGCGACCCGCCCGTCGGGAATGGCAACCAGCCATTCTTCCAGGCGGGCCGTCGAGGAAATAGAGAGCGTGCTCTCTATTTCGGCTCGACGGGCTTCCCGACGGGAAGCTCGCTGAGACCGTACACACGGCCGAGGTCCTCGCTGGAATGTGCATTCCAGCGAGGTTCTCGCTGATTTTCAGCGAGAACCTCGGCCGTGTGTACGGCGCCTCAGAGTTCCTCTCAAATGGTACCCTGTAAATTTGCTTCATTGTCATCTGATGCTTCTTCAATATGCAGTCTATTGTGGAGATGCTTATAGAGTTGACATTTCGGAATATGGCATTGTCTTGTAGGATTGCAGTGCGGATCTGTCTCAATGTGATGCCTTTATTTGCAATCACCATGTTACAGATCTCTTGTTCTTGTTGTTCATTGAGAAGTTTTCCTCGGCCACCCGTGCCAGGTTGTCGTCCAATCCTAGACATAGAATTCAAAGAACAACACTCCATTCGTAATTTATACCTTATGTATTCCGTAACAGAATGAGTTACATTTGTAATCATATTGTTGTTTTACTTACAGTAACTTTACCACAATTTTAATGCATTACTGCACAGCGACTGGAATACTACTCTATCATCAATATTGTAGAAAATAAACGATTTCATACCATTCCATAGTTTATTTTCTACAATATTTTTCTTGTCATTGTTAGTATCATACGTAACATCCCACTGAGGTAAGATACTGCAATACTGTAGGCCTATCACGCACACACACACACACACTAAATGAATACGTAAATTAGTAAATAAACATATTTGTTGCTCTATGCACAGTGTCCTGTCCTATACATTATATAATTCCATCATTGACTGACTACATACCTGTTTTCCCTGCTAAAGGTTTGGATGATAGAGGAGACTCTAGAGCAGGGATCTCCAAACTACGGCCCTCCAGCTGCTGTGGAACTACACTTCCCATGAGGCATTGTAAAACTCTCACATTCGTAAACATGACTAGGCATGATGGGAATTGTAGTTCCTGAACACCTGGAGGGCCGTAGTTTGGAGACTCTTGCTCTAGAGCGAGGCACGTTAGGCTGCACTCGGCGACCTGCCTCCGCCATTGTGAGGCCATGGTTGATGACATGGTCTATAATTGTGGCCCACATTTCATCAGGGACAGCATGGTGTCTTCATGCTACTTGGCCTCTTCCCCCTATTCCCCCACCATGCACCCTTACTCCTCCTCCTCTTCTTCCTCTTCCTCAAGCAGGCAGTTGCACCTGACTGTCAATTGCTGTAATCATTTTATCAAATGTTCCAAGAGATTCATATATGGTATTCATGCAGGACCGAACTGGCCATAGGGCATACCGGGCAAATGCTGGGCAGGTTGTGGCCCGCGAACGACCCTCACGGCCCGGGGGTCGATTGCGGCCCGCGAACGGCCCTCGCGGCCCACAAACGTCCCCCGGCGGCTATTGAGACTCACTGTGCCCATCAAATGCAGCCACTGGGCCCATCAAATGCTGCTACTGAGCCATCGATTGTCATCACTGTGCCATGCCATCAAATGCAGCCACTGTGCCATGCCATCAAACGCAGCCACTGTGCCATCAATTGTCACCACTGCGCCATGCCATCAAATGCAGCCACTGTGCCATCAATTGTCACCACTGTGCAATGCCATCAAACGCAGCCACTGTGCCATGCCACTAAACACAGCCACTGTGCCACCAATTGTGACCAATGTGCCATGCCATCAAACACAGTCACAGTGCCATCACTTGTCACCACTGTGCCATGCCATCAAATGCAGCCACAGTGCCATCACTTGTCACCACTGTGCCATGCCAACAAAGCAGCCACTGTGCTATCAATTTTCACCACTGTGCCATGCCATTAAACGCAGCCACTGTGCCATCAATTGTCACCACTGATGGCACAGTGGTGCCATCAATTGTCACCACTGTTCCATGCCATCAAACACAGCCACTGTGCCATCAATTGTCACCACTGTGCCATGCCATCAAACGCAGCCACTGTGCCATGCAATCAAACGCAGCCACTGTGCCATGCAATCAAACGCAGCCACTGTGCTATGCCATCAAACGCAGCCACCGTGCCCTTTAATTATCGCCACTGTGCCAATTGATGCCACTGTGCTCTTTAATTGTTGCCACTGTGCCCATTGATGCCACTATGCCCATTGATGCCAGTGTGTCCAATGATGCCAGTGTGCCCATTGATGCCACTGTGCCCATTGTCGCCACTGTGCCCATTGTCGTGGCTGAGCCAGAAGGGGCGGCTGAGCCAGAAGGAGCGGCGATGCACTGCCACTGTCTATCTATCTATCTTATTTATTTCTATCTTTATCTATCTTCCTTCCTTCCTTCCTTTCTATCTATCTATCTATTTTTATCTATCTATCTTCCTTCCTTCTCTTCTTTTTTTCTATCTTTATCTATCTTCCTTCCTTACTATCTTCTATCTCTCTATCTATCTCTCTATCTCTCTATCTATCTTCCTTCCTTCCTTTATCTACATTTATTTCTGTATCTATCATCCTTCCTTCCCTTCTTTCTGTCTATCTTTATCTTTCTTTCTTTATCTATCTTCCTTCCCTTCTTTCTATCTGTATATTTCTTTCTTTATCTATCTTCCTTCCCTTCTTTCTATCTTTATATCTATCTATCTATCTATCTATCTATCTATCTATCTATCTATCTATCTATCTATCTATCTATCTATCTATCTATCTATCTATCTATCTATCTATCTATCTATCTATCTATATATCTTCCTTTCTTTCTATCTTAATCTTTCCTTGTCAAATATATCTTTATTGGAATATGAAATAGGCGGTATACAAAAAATATAAGGAATATTAAACAAAAGAAAAACAAAGAGAGTACAAATATGCAATTGTAGAAATAAAGAAACTTAGCAGTGTTGAGAGGAGTTCTAACATGAAATAACATTCCTCTTGTGAAAACCGTTAGGGCGTACTTTACGGTTTTGCCATATAAGATTGGTACAGTGAAGTAATGAACGGATCAAAGGAGATGTTTCCTTTTATGTTCAGTTCGTACCTTAATGTCTAGTAGATTAAACGATAAAGTTAACTGAGGCATCTATATAAAATATCTGCCCATGAGTTACTAACAGTTCATACCAACTTACAAGAAAAAGAAAAACTCCTTAATAGAGTAAAAATTGTAACATCAAGAATAAAAAGAAAAAAAAAGAAAAGAGAAATGAAGCATGAAGGGAGGGGATTGGGGGAGGGGTGTCTGCAGGACCGGACCGGGAAATCCCATCAACCGCCAAGATGGTTCAATTGCCGTTTCGATGGGTGGGCTACCATGGCAACAATACATCTTTATTAAAAGCTTTCAGTGTTGTGTATGTAATCCAGGGCGTCCAAATTTGTTCAAACCTGGTGATCATGTCATTTTCTATTGCCGTCATTTTGGCATATAACATCGCGTTACTCATTCTGTTGATTGTTTCATTCACTGGAATGCTCGAGGTTTTCCATGCCTTCGCTATGGTCTGCTTTGCTGCCGTAAGAAGCTGCTTAATCAGGTTAAATTGTATATGCGACAAGATACTGGGTTTTAGGTTGAGCAATGCCAGTTTGGGGTCTAATGGTATTTTTTTATTAGTTAAAGTATGTGCTATTTGAAACATTTCGGACCAAAATGATTGGGCTTTTGGACATGACCACCAAGTGTGAAAGTATGTTCCGCTTTCTGTACAGCCTCTGAAACACAGGTCTGAATGATTTTGTGAAAAATTAGCTATTTTTGCCGGCACCAAGTACCATCTTGAAAGCACTTTATAGTTTGTCTCAGAGGCTGATACATTAATTGAAGCAGTTTTGGTATTGAGCCAAATTTGATTCAATTCTGCGGGGCTCAATTCTGCACCAAGGTCCTCCTCCCATTTACTAATATATGGTAGTTTCCAAGAGTCAGATTGTGTTTGCAGCTGGGCGTATAGGGTGGAAATCACACGTCTGGCATGTGGATTGTCCTTACATATGTTTTCAAAACCGGAGTATATGATGGGTGAAATTGGTGTATTTACTGGTGGGAGAAAGAAATTTTTTATTTGCAGGTATCTAAAAAGTTCACCATGTGGTATACCATGTGAGTCGCAGAGTGACGGGAAGGGGACAATGGAGTTGGAGTTAAAAAACTGGAACTTTTGAGTACAGTCTCTCTTTATCCATTCTTTGAATGTGTTAGGGAAGACCCAGGCGGGGTAGAAATCTGGGTTTTTAATAAAAGACAGCAGAGGGCAATGTGGAGATTGTAGGTTTTTCTTTACCTTGATCTTGTCCCAGAGGGTAAGTGAGTGTTTGGTGATAGGGTTGCTAATATTTTTACGAGATTTGGGGGGGATCCACAGTAAGTTGGATATTGAGATGGGATCACAATCTAAAGCTTCAATTGAAACCCAAAGGGGAATTTCACATTTAGCGTGATATTTTGTCAGAGTCGCCAATTGGGCCGCTTGGTAATATTTTGTGAAGTTGGGGTACCCAATCCCGCCGTTGGTTTTGGGGAGTTCCAAGACTTGTGGTTTGATTCTGGGTCGGGAGGGACCCCAAATAAAGGAAGAGATCCGTTTTTGGATTATTCTCATGTAGTATGCCGGAATTGGTATAGGGAGTACTCTAAAAAGGTATAGGAGCTTCGGCAATATTGTCATTTTTACTGCGTTTAATTTCCCAAACCACGACAGGGGAAGTTGCGTCCAAGATTTCAGTAGACTTGATATATGTTTTAACAGTATGGGGTAATTATACGAGAATAGGTCTGCTATTTCTGCTGTTAGGTGGATTCCTAAATAGGGGATGCTTTTCCCGGGCCAGTTAAAGGGGAGTCCAGATTTGGTAGCTGTTAATTCTGTGTCCGATAATGAAATGTTTAGGGCAAGACATTTTTTAGGATTAATTGCTAAACCTGATATAGTTGCGAAATGATTCAGAATTGGGATGAGGTTAGGGCCGGACACTTGGGGGGAGGATAAGAAAAGTAAAATGTCATCCGTGTAGAGGCATAATTTATGTTTAAACCCACCCAATTCTATGCCTAATATCTTAGGGTCCAATCTAATTCTTTGGGCTAGGGGTTCTATCAGGAGGGCGAACAGCAAAGGAGATAGGGGACAGCCTTGTCTTGTTCCTCTCTGGACTGCAAACGTATCAGATTTGTAACCTGCGTATTTGACGTAAGCTTTTGGATTGTTGTACAGTGCCATAACCCAATTTCTAAAATTTGGACCGAAGCCCCAATTCTGTAAGGTATATTCCATGTAGGACCACGAGACGGAATCAAAGGCCTGTTTGATGTCCAGAGATATGAAGCAGGCTGGGATTTTCCTCGCCTTGGCTGAATGAGCAAGCAAGCATGCCCTCCGAATATTATCCCCTGCCTGTCTAGTGGGCATGAAACCCACCTGGTCCCGGTGAATCAATGATCCTATAATCTTGTTTAGGCGGCTGGCTAGAATTTTACCTAAGAGTTTAATATCCGTGTTCAACATGGATATAGGGCGGAAATTTTCGCTAAGGGTGGAGTCAGAGTGTGGTTTTGGGATCATGCAGATCGTGGCTGTTAGTGATTCCTGCCTGAAGGAGTTTGATTTTAAGAGGTCGTTGTATGCATCTGCTAAAGTGGGGGAGATTATGCTAGTGAAGGTTTTGTAGTATCTGGCTGAAAACCCGTCGGGACCTGGTCTTTTATTTAACTTAAGTTCTTTTATAGCTCCCATGACGTCATCGTGTGTTATTGGTTTCTCTAATTCTGTTCTTTGGGCTCCTGTCACTTGCGGGAGTTGTAATTGTGAAAAAAAGGAGTCAGTTTCCGATTTATTAAAGGTATTTGAATCCGAAAGTAATTTTTTGAGGTGGGCGCTAAATTTCTGCACTATTTTGATGGGGTTGCTGGTGAGGTTTTGTTTCGCAATTTTCAGTTTTACTGGGTTATGGGACTTGTTTATCGAGTTTAAAGCTCTTGCCAAGAGTGTTCCCGGTTTGTTGGAGTTCTTATAGTAGGAGTGTTTGGACCTGGTTAGAGTTTTTATAGCAGAGTTCGTAAGGAAAAGGTCATATTCCAGGCGGGTCTCGTCTAAGCGTGCTTTGGTGCTGGGGGAGTGATTCTGCTGAAAGGCTAGGAAAGCTAAGTTGTAATCTGTTTCCAATTTTCTCCCTAACTGCAAGCGTTCTCTTTTATGAATTTCCAGTTGTCTATGAAGAAAACCTCTAAGCACAGGCTTGTGGGCTTCCCAGAGTGTGAGGGGAGATGTTTCTGGGTCAGTGTTGAATTCTAAATATTCTTTTAAATTTTGCTCAATTGCGGAACAGTGGACGGGATGTTTAAGAAGAACTTCTGGGAGATACCAGGTAGGGTCATGATTCTTAGGAATTGTGGATGAGAAAGTTGTGAAGACTGCATTGTGATCTGACCAGGGAATGGGAATGATGCTAGAATCAAGTACTTCTGGCAACATTCCAATGGTAGTAAAAATATGGTCAATACGGCTAGAAGATCTATGAGGGTTCGAGTAGTATGTATATATACGTTTCGTTGGGTTGGATTCTCTCCAAGTGTCCACCAATTTATGTTTATATAATAGGTTGGGGAGAGACCCCTTAGTATTCTGTTTTGGGGGGGCGTAAGGGGTTCTATCCAAGAAAGGGAGGATAACCTGGTTAGAATCACCGCACATGAAGAGAGCTCCCATCTTGTGCGTGTTAACGATTTGGAGGAGATGTGACATGAACGGTAATGGGTTCTGATTAGGCGCATAGTATGACACTACCGTCGCTACCGTGTCCATTATGTGCCCTGTTAGGATTAGGTAGCGTCCCTCTGGGTCTTTTATTTCTGACTTCAAGGTAAAGGGTGTTGATCTGTGGAATGCAATAAGGGTGCCTCTCTTTTTGGTAGAGGCGGATGCTGTGTATACTTGTGGGTAGGATGCATTATAGTATTTAGGAGTGGATTGAGGGGTAAAGTGGGTTTCTTGCAAAAAAACTATATGTGCTTTCTTAGCCTGAAAGTGTCTAAATGCCTTGGAACGTTTCTGAGGAACATTGAGGCCCTGTACGTTGAGCGATAACAAGTTTAACGGAGCCATGGCAGCCAAACCATCATGAAAATCTTACCTTGGCCGTTCGCGGTGCGATGTCCCAGTCTAGCCCATGCAGACAGGAAGGGAGAAGAAAGGGGGGGGGGGGTGTCAAAAATATTATCCTTGAAAAAAAGATAGAAAACATTACAAGACATAGAATTCTTAAACAACTTTATATTAACTGAGTGTCCAAGTCTGGCCCGTGAAGGGGAGAACAAGTTCCCTTCAGGGGAAAAAATGCCCACGTCTAGGTCCGGCATAATATTGCCGGGTCCAGAGGAGGGTCTAAGGTGGCGCATGTTGTTTCCGTGCATCGGAGACCCGCATACTGAAAAAAAAGAAACAAAAAGGCAAAAGATAAAACTTTCAGGCTCCCCTCAGGGTGCCTGAAGTTGCGTTGCTGAAGAGTGTCAGCTTGATGAGGGTAGGGTGTTTGATTAGCAGTGCCCTAGGGAGAGCATTTCTAAATAAATGGAGCATAGCTTAGATGGGGGCCTGAGGTGTGCAGGCGGGGTTGCTTTGCTTCCAATCTATGGGCAGGAATAAGTGGTACTAGGGAGAGCATCTATGTGAAAGTGCTGCAAGGGGATGTGTCAAGACAGCGGGTTTCTGCCCCATTCCATATAAAGTGGGTAGATGCTTAGTAATTGGAGTTGGGAGTTCTAGAACGTGAAAAAAAAAGAGGGGGGGGGGAGCTGCTATAGGTTAGATAGAAAAGTGAGGTCAAATTTGGTGGGGTGTTGCGGCCTCCTGTGCAGAGGTAGAGTCAGATTTGGGTGCCAGATTAATCGGATTATTGGGTAAAGGGAGAAGTGCATTGTTAGAATGCTCTTGTATGGAAAGTTCAGTCCATAGTATCTGTTTCTTGTTCCTGGGGCTGGTCCATGAATCTGCCACGTTTACTTGATTGTTGCACGCCGTTATTTTGTTCCTGGTATGGTGAATCATTGCGTGGAGAGGAGGATGCTGTTCTCCTGCGTGTTGTACTTGTTGAAGTTGGCCTGTCGATTAACTTGAAGTCTAAAAGAGCTTGGTGAAGCTGGTCTGGTGTTCTGCATACAATTTTTGTCCCCTGATAGGTGAATCGCAGTGAGAAGGGGAAACCCCACTGATATTTTATATTGCGCTTTTGTAGCTCCATTAGGAGAGGCTTCATAGCCCTCCTTTTAGTTATAGTCAGTTGCGATATATCTGCAAAGATCTGGTATTTGTGGCCCTGAAATGATAGACATTCTTTTCCTCTGGCGGCTTCCAGTATTTGTTCTTTTGTCTTGTAGAAGTGAAATTTTGCTATTATGTCCCTAGGGGTCCGTCAGCTTTTTTAGAGGTGAGTGCCCTATGTACTCTGTCCATTTCTAGCCTTTCAACCGGTATCCCAGGGAGAAGCTATTGGCACAATGCCAGAGTAGTGGCTTGCAGGTCTGTGACTGACTCAGGGATACCTCTAAACCTTAGGTTAGACCTCCTGGCCCTGTTCTCGAAGTCCTCCAATCTACTTTGCAGTATTAAATTTTCTTCTTTGAGAGTGTCTATTTCTGACAGGCATTCCTGGGTGTATATTTCTATTTCTTCTACTCTAGTTTCCAGGGCTTCCGTGCGGCTACCCAGCTCCCTGATTTCCTTGGTAAGGTTGGCTGTAATCTGGTCTGAGGTGACTTGCAGGGCTTTATGGAGCATTCTTTCAAATTGTTTTAAAATACCTGAGGGGATTGTGGCGTCCTGTGATGTAGATAGTTTTCCCACATTTCTGTCTTCCTCCTCACTGTCTGAGTCCAAGTCTCTGAGGGATGCCATAAGTGCAGCAGTTTTAGCAGCTTTGGCTGTGCTTTGGTGTGCCTTCACTGAGGTGTGGCTCTCTGAGGGGACAGGTGCTTTCTTTGCAGCGCTCTTAGCCAGCTGAGCACCGCTGACAGGATTCGTTTTGTCCCTGTTTCTTGCTCTTCCCAGCACCATTTTTCGAATAAAAAGTGTCCCTCACCTCTGTGGAAGTTGTACCGAATCCCTGTTCGTTTTCGCCTTGATTTTCGGTACTATATCGGCGGGAATTCTCCTTCACGGAGCGGAGCTCTAGCCCGGCATGTCTGTCCCGCTAGGCTTCACGCATGCGCCCTATCTTAATCTTTCAATCTATCTTTCTTTATCTCACCCCACATCCCGTCATTAACCCCCGCTGTGCCCCCCCCCCTATCTATCTTCCTTCATCCCCTTCTTTCTTTCTTTCTATCTTTTATCTCTCTTTATCTTCCTTCCTTCCCTTCTTTCTATCTGTATCTATCTATCTATCTATCTATCTATCTATCTATCTATCTATCTATCTATCTATCTATCTATCTATCTATCTATCTATCTTCCTTTCTTTCTATCTTAATCTTTCAATCTATCTTTCTTTATCTCACCCCACATCCCGTCATTAACCCCCGCTGTGCCCCACCCCCCCCTGGGCTGCTCAGTCTAAAATGCCCGGGCCTATTTTTTGTCCCAGTCCGGGCCTGTATTCATGGTTTTATGTTCCTGAATAATTTTGACAATTGAACAGACTATTGTGCATGTGATGACTTAAACAATGAAATGACGCTGACACGTTTTGGAGAGAACAACCATTAGACTGAGAATTGACAATCAGTTTAGATCAACAAGATCTATTCACTTGGAAATTGTGCCAAATGTAGGCTACTTGTACTTAATCATTTGAAAGATGTACTGAGACATGTACGGAGACATTTGCAATTTAATGAAATGAATGAGAAATTCAATTAAGTTGTGAACAATTGCCAAGTGGTTTGGAGATTTGTCCATTTTGTTTTGAGAATGTCATTTTTGTTTCAAGAAATTAGCCAAAACAATGGAGAAAAACTGTTAGTAAGGGTTTGGCTCCATCTAGTGACCGCTGAACTGTCAGGACTTTTTCCTTCTGTTTAACCACTTGCCGCCCGCCAATGGCAGATTGGCAAATTGGTTTGAATATCCCGACTGGACGTCATATGACGGCCTCAGGATATTGAGCCGCTGCACGCCCCCGGGGGCGCGCATCGCGGCGATCGTTGTTGCAGGGTGTCAGTCTGACAACCCGCAACACCGATCTAGGTAAAGAGTCTCTGACAGAGACTCTTTACCACGTGATCAGCCGTGTCCAATCACAGCTGATCACAATGTAAACAGGAAAAGCCGGTGATCGGCTTTTCCTCACTCGCGTCCGTCAGATGCGAGTAGAGGAGAGCCGATTGGCTGCTCCTTTGACAGGGGGGTTTGCGCTGATCGATTATCAGCGCAGCCCCCCCCCCCCACTGGACTACCAGGGATGCCCACCACAGATGCCACCAGGGATGCCCACCTAGACCACCAGGGATGAAAAACACAAAAAAAGATGTAATCAGTGCCCACAATGGGCATCACTGATTGGCAGGCATTGTTTGGCACTGATTGGCATCCATTAGTACAACACATACATTAGTGCCACATATAAGTGCCCATCTATGCCCATCCATGCCGCCTATCAGTGCCCATCCATGCCGCCTGTCAGTGCCCATTTATGTCTCCTATCCGTGCCTATCCATGCCGCCTATCCGTGCCCATCAATGCCGCCTATCCATGCCCATCCGTGCCGCCTATCCATGCCCATCCGTGCCGCCTATCAGTGCCGCATATTAGTGCCCATCATCAGTGCCCATCAATGCCTCCACATCAGTGCCACCTCAATGGTGCACATCAGTGCTGCCTTATCAGTGCCCGTCAGTGCAGTACCATCAGTGCCCATCAGTAAAGGAGAAACATACTTATTTACAATGTTTTATAACAGAAACAAACAAAAAAAATTCTAACTTTTTGGTCATTTTTTGGGAAAAAAATAATAAAAATTTAGTTAGGTACAGTGTAGCATGACCGCGCAATTGTGATTCAAAGTGCAACAGTGCTGAAAGCTAAAAAATGGTCTGGGCGGGAGGGTGTATAAGTGCCCTGTACGGAAGTGGTTGAGAAGCAAACAGCCATTCATTGTGGAATATATAGTTTGAATGATGACGTGACTTATGTTGTTGGAATCAGTTTGGGGCTACAGGACCCACGATGCCAAGTCACAGAACAGCCTGCTGGGAAGAATAATAAAAGGGCAGGCGTGGCCTGCTTTCGGCCTCTCTGGATGCCATTCAACTACCAGCAGGAGGTCTGTGTGTATAATCAGGAGTGAGAGACTGCGGCCTACAGCGGAAAGCCGGATCACCTGCCCCAGAGGGATCTTTGTGAACGGCTCTGCTAACCGAGCAGGAGGATCGGCCTGCGCTTCAGAGGATTTGAAGCCATCTGCCTTCCTGCCCATCGGGAATAGCAGCACGGCGTGGCGGCGCCATTTTAATTGACAGAAGCACCAGCAGGGAATTCCGGACGGAGTTTACCTGCCTGCTGGGATCCACAGTGTTGAGAGGGCAGCTGCCCTTCCAAGTAGTGACTGCAGTATTGCTGAGTGAGTTTCTTTCCTACAGACTGCTGGTGAGACTTGTAGCTCCACGACTGTGGATCTGCTGCACCCAGGCATCATACAGCTAGACTTTGGGCCTTGCTTTTCTCCCCTGTGGGAACAGTTCTTCAGCTAAACAATCAATAGCATCTTTTTCTACAGTAATGCCTGGTACACACGGTCGGACCATGCATCAGTCTGCCGTGAGTCCATCGGAAGTCCGACGGAAATAAAGAGATCAGGTTCTCTATCTAAAGTCCATCGGACTTCCGACAAAAAAACTCAGATGGAGCCTACACAAAAAGCCTGTCTGATTTTTTTTCTCGGAAAGTCTGGCCATGTGTAAGAGGCATTATTGCCCTTTTTGTTTCTTTGGATTACAAGTAAAAACACAAAAGTCAACACTGCAGTATAATATAAGGCTGATAACAACAAAACCTGGGGAATGCCCAGGAAAAAAACAGGCCTCCTTACCGACCAGCCTGCAGAACAACCAAATTAACCTGTCTAACAGTATGCGTTAAAAACAGGGGTTTTGTCCGCACGCATTTGCAAACGCATGCGTAAGCCACAGAGCCGCACCAAGGCACCCTGTAATCTGTGGTCCTAACACTAAACAGTGAGTGTCCCCATAGTGGAGGCACATGCATTTTAAAGGATAGATGAGGGCAGATGGACTGAAGGGAAGCCACCCCTCCTAAGAGGTACAGGAGCACACCAAGCACCCAGCATATAGCACAATGGCTGCATAGGTGCTGGTGTACTGCTGGACCAATATAAACACCACAGGTGAAACAAAACGTGTCCACCGCCCCCATCCATTGCTGGCAATCACAGTAAGTGGCATTGGTAGGCTAAAACAGATAACAACAAAACCTGGGGAATGCCCAGGAAAAAAACAGGCCTCCTTACCGACGAGCCTGCAGAACAACCAAATTAACCTGTCTAACAGTATGCGTTAAAAACAGGGGTTTTGTCCGCACGCATTTGCAAACGCATGCGTAAGCCACAGAGCCGCACCAAGGCGCCCTGTAATCTGCGGTCCTAACACTAAACAGTGAGTGTCCCCATAGAAGAGGCACATGCATTTTAATGGATAGATGAGGGCAGATGGACTGAAGGGGAGCAACCCCTCCTAAAAGGTACAGGAGCACACCAAACACCCATATATAGCACAATGGCTGCATAGGTGCTGGACCAATATAAACAATATAATATAAGGCTAGCTGAAGGCATCTGGAAATTAACGAACATTTACCACTTTATTCTTCTACAAAGCTTTGCTGCTCTACCTTGGAGTCCTGCTCTAAACTGCAGCCTAGGGGGAGTCATTTAGTGAGATATAATTAGAACTTGCATTGTGTTACTATTTTTACTGTTGCATTCTCTTGAGTATTGGTCTGTGTGCTGAGGCCTCAGTGGGAAGGTCTTCAATACATGTGTTAAAAGTATTGAAGACCTATCTCCCTGTGCACCTGTTCACAAATACCCCTTTTAGGTTGCACCCAGGTAAAAGTGTATGATATATTTGCACTCAATAATGCTAAAAGCCGCTCGCTTGTTATGCCGGAGGAGCGGGAGGGGACATCTATCAGGCGCCCCCTGTGTCTGGGCGCAGACTGAAACTAAGCCTAAACGGCTTTGATTCAGTCTCCGCACCGTAAACACGGAAGCAACGTAATGACGTCACTTCCGGGTTTCTCGGATGCCAATGGCGCCGGATTTAAAAAAGTCGTATTCAGAAGTATTTGGGCGATCTGAATACTTTGAAGTGCAAAGGAGGGATCGGGGGTCTTTTAGAACCCCGATCCCTCCATAAAGAGTGGATGAAAGAATCTAATGCGCTACTGTGAGTATACAGATATAGTGATCGGATAACATCAATGGGCCAGATTCTCAGCAGCGCTACGACGGGGTATCTCAGATACCCCGTCATATCGCAGTTTTTTTCCCCGTGTATCTATGCATGTAATTCCTAGAATCACTTACAAATAGATACAGGTGAAGATCCGACAA
This sequence comes from Rana kukunoris, assembly GCA_029574335.1. NCBI lineage: Eukaryota > Metazoa > Chordata > Amphibia > Anura > Ranidae > Rana > Rana kukunoris. The sequence goes on along the minus strand of CM056058.1, from coordinate 45,951,972 downwards.
GTGTAAAACAATTACACTGTCGGATCATAGATGTAATGACATCAGCGGCCGCTAGGTGGCCTGTACGTTGTTTTCTCATTTGCCTATGCAAATAAGGCTAATACGCCGATTCCCGAATGCTTTTACGCCGCCCCGTCGTAGTTTACATCGTTTTCGTACGCGTAAGGTTACCCCTGCTAATATGTGGAGTAACCTTACGAAGTGCCGTCGGATGCTGTCGGATGCCATGTTAAGTATGGCCTCGGGACCGCGTTGTGTTGTGCGTCGTTTACGTCCTTTGCGTACGTCGATTCTCAATGGGGCTGACGTACGCTACGATTACGTCATTTACATTGAGAAAATGTGACGTCCTTTGGAGCATGCGCACTGGGATTTCGTCGCGGCCGGCGCATGCGCAGTTCAATCGGCACGGGGGCGCGCTTAATTTAAATACAAGCCGCCCCCTTCGATTTACGCAGGAATACACCGGGCCATTTATGCTACGCCGCCGCAAACTACGGAGCAAGTGCTTTGGGAATAAAGCACTTGCTCTAGTACGATGCGGTGGCGTAGTGTAAATGGCTAACGCTACGCCGCCGGAATTCTATGAGAATCTGGTGTGTCTAAGGCAGCTGAATCTGGAGTATCCACAAATACTTAAACAAAGAAAAATATATATAATAATAGATTAGCGCTTCAGATGAGTGATGAATGTGCACTATACATAAGCAAAACAATGTGATGAACACCAAACATGAATGGAATTGGCTACAAAGGTAGCTGTAACTCAATAGTGATGAGTCCAAACAAAGCTATATTGCAGTAAGTAACGTCTTATTCACCATGTGCATCCATGTGCTAAGTGTGAATAAAAATAATTAGTGGTTGGAGTAAATGGATATATGAACAGTCTCTTAGGTAGCAAGATGGTATATATGATGGTGGAAAGGTGAGTATCTTCACTTTAATAATGGTAAAGCAACAGGTCTTGTAGTTCCCTTACCTTAAGGGTGATATATGTGAGCATATAGTATAGTTTCTTCAAGATCCGGGATCCAGCTTCCCCCAAATGTGTTCCTTATTACTGCCCGGCGCTGTTGGAGTTTTCAAAACTCGGAAACTCGGCGATCCATCCAGGTGGATGCAGTGAGAAAAAAGGGGGAAACAAAAACAGATGCCTCCAATAGTGTAGTAGGTAAAACCCCCCTCCCCGCGAACTTGCGCAACAAAGAAAACACATACCGAAGTCGCGCCCGCATATGAAAACGGTGTTCAAATCACACATGTGAGGTATCGCGATTGTCAGAGCGAGAGCAATAATTCTAGCCCTAGACCTCCTCTTTAACTGTAACCTGGTAACCGTAAAAAAAAAGTTTAAAGCGACGCCTATGGAGATTTTTAGGTACCGTAGTTTAACGCCATTCCATGAGTGCGTGCAATTATAAAGCGTGACATGCTTGCTATATATTTATTTGGTGTAACATCATCCTTCACATTATGTAAAAAAATTGGGCTAACTTTACTTTTTCATTGTTTTAAAATTCATGAAAGTACATTTTTCCCAAAAAGTTACGTTTAAAACACCGCCGCATAAATACCTTTTTGCAGAGAAAACCATTTGCGTGTATGGTTTCTTGTCGAGAATCTTAACGAGAAAAATAGAGAATCTGCTCTCTATTATTTTCTCGTCGTGAGTCTCAATTTTCTCAACGTGGGGGGCGTGGCTTGCACGCGATCTGAATGGCCGCCTGAGCATGGAGCTCTGACAGAACACCGGGGAAAACAGCGATGAAACGATCGTTTTTTGATACAAGATCGGATATAAATTGTCGAATACCCGGAGCGGAACACACCCGATGCTGACGCGAAAACGTAAGGACAAAAAATCAGCTGAAAAGCTCATTGACACCTGTGCCATGTTAGCCTCAGTGGGGAAACTGCCTCATGACAGTAATGGCAACACAACTGCGTCACAGCCTTCTTCATACACAGACCTGCCTGATGATAACCCCGATCTATGGGGCTCTGTACAACCACAAATTCAGGACCTGAATTCCCCTTCACACAGTCCGTCATCACTTAGCCCGGTTAAATCTAAGAGGAGAATTGATGACGCATCACAAATGTCCTTTCCTAATATGGCTGTTTTACCTCACATCCAAGTAGGCCCTAACAACGCTGCATCTATAGCTAACTATCCTACCTCAGGGATGCCAGTACTGGATACCACAATGAAAGATATGCTCCTGTCTCTGCAAACATCCCTCATGACAAGCTTTTCAGTAATGATGAATAGTATATCGATTGAACTGAAAGGTCTGGGAGACAGAGTTCTGTGTGTTGAAAACAAAATGGAGGACCAATCTGGTACCATAGATGATATTGTTGATGCGTATAAGGACCAAGCTGATGATACTTTTGTGGTTCAAAGCTAAACTCGCGGATCTTGAGGACCGCTTGAGGAGGAATAACGTTAAGCTGAGGGGGATACCTGAGTCTGTCTCTCCAAATGATCTACTTGAATATGTGGATGACATGATAGCTAAACTTCTGCCTGAGACTTCACAAATAGAGCGCACGATTGATCGTATACACCGTATACCCAAACCAAAATATATGGATGCATCTATCCCAAGGGATGTTCTTATAAGGGTTAATTTCTTCCCTACTAAAGAAAAGCTAGTAAAGGCTAGAATCCTAACAACACTGCCTGACCCGTATATGGATGTCCATCTGTACGCTGATTTATCACAATATACATTGAACCTGAGGAGACAACTGAGATCAACTACGAAAGCCTTGATTAATCACAAAATACCATATAAATGGAAACACTCTGCTACATTGGTTATCACCAACAACGGTATGACTACCACATTTTCAAAGCCTCAGGAAGGACTGCAACTTCTAAATTGCTGGGGTATAACTCCGGATATCTCCTCTGAAGATAGGAAGAATATGGAGAAACCATTCTCCGGGTACAACTCACGCGAAGGTTACTGCCCTCCTAAGGGGAAGTGAATGTCTTGAACTTTTTTTTTTTTTGCTATTTCCCTTCTTGCTTTCATATCAACAAGTTCCCCTGGTGTCCTGTTATGCAAAGATTTAGTGTCTGAATATTTTGAGCTATACCCCCTCATAGTCGGTTTAATACTATACCCGACTTTTTGATATTTGTTTTCTTTTAGTTACTTTATTCACACAAATATTCTGTTCTCCGCAACTAAGGTCTGTCCTTATATTCCCTGAATATTTGTAGTTATTTACTTACCTTAAGTTTGTTTTAAGTTTTTCTTTTTTTAGTTTAGTTACTTATCAAGTACCTGTCTGGGGCGCTTTTATCGGCCACGCCTGATATTGAAATTCCCCATATCTTCTGGAAAAAATTTCATCTCCAACGAGGCATCTTGGTTTGTGAGTATATTCAAATCACATACGCAATCCACATGGCACTAAGATGTCCATTAATTTTCTATCAATTAATGCCAATGGCTTAAATCATCCGGCCAAGAGAGCATCCATGTAGAAAACGGCATTGACTAATGGTTGTGATGTTTTATGCATACAGGAAACCCATTTTCCTCTAGAAAATTCACCTGTATGCCTACATAAATCATTCCCTTATATTTTTAAAGCTAATTATTCCTGCAAACAGAGAGGAGTTATGATAGCTATACGGGATTCTTTGTCCTTTCAAAAGTTAGACTGCATCTTAGATCCTGAAGGCAGGTTTATCATTTTGGTCTGTTCCCTGGATAATGTTATTTACACACTTGTGAATGTATATGCACCCAACAATAGACAGATAAAATTCCACAAAACCGTTCTGAAGAAAGTAAATGAAATTCAGCAGGGCCATCTCTTAATATGTGGAGACTTTAATTTGGTCCCAGATATTATTATGGACTCTTCTTCTAGTGCCAAAAGATTTGCTTCTCCCCTTACAACCTTTTTTATGGAGAATGATCTTTACGATGTTTGGAGGTGTTATCATGCGGCTGAAAGGGACTACACGTTCCATTCCCCACGTCATAACACATATTCTCGGATTGATTTGTTTGTTTCTGATAAATGGCTTCTACAGAACATAATTGACACCCGCATCCATGATATCACCTGGTCGGATCACGCGCCTATCAGCATAAAATTAAAAACCGCAAATTCCCATCAAAAATCATACTTATGGCATATAAATAACTACCTTCTACAACTACCAGACAATATTAAATATATTTCTGAAAAATTAGTTGAATTTTTTTCTAACAATGTGGGCTCCGTGTCCGATCCGACGATACTGTGGAATGCTCATAAGTCCTATATACGTGGTCTTTTCATTCAACTTGGTTCACAAGACAAGAAAAGACGGACTGCAAAGATAGACAAACTAACTAAAGAATTAAATGATATTGATTCGAAGAATAGGGCTAACCCCTCCCCGATTCTACAATCCCAACTTTATGACTTAAGACACAATTTACGCTCCATACTCCTGGAATCTTATGACTTCAAACTTAGGAAGTTAAAAGCACGTTCCTACGTCACTAATAATAAGGCAGGTAAAGTCATGGCATCTCGTATTAAAGGACACAGACAAAAGACTAAAATCTCACACCTTATTGACCCCATCACTCAAGAAAAAATAATTAATCCGCAAAAAATAGCTGATTTATTTAGCTCATACTATAGTGGTTTGTACAACCTTAACAATGACGACACTATTCAACAACCTTCCATTGACGAGATTCATTCCTTCCTCTCTCCTTTGAAATTGCCCAAACTATCAGATGATCAACTTGAACTACTGAATACCCCTATCACCGATATTGAAATTATAAACTCCATTAACTCTATGCCTAGAGCCAAGGCACCTGGCCCTGATGGATTCTCTGGAGAATATATAAAACTATTTAAAGAATTATTGTTACCCCATATGAGAGAACTTTATAACCATGCTGCTTCCTCTTCATCCTTTCCAAAAGAAATGCTCTCCGCGTTGATTATCACACTTCCCAAACCTGGCAAAGATCCTACCTCCCCCCCAAATTTTCGACCCATCTCCTTACTCAATATTGATCTGAAGATATATGCTAAAGTAATTGCTAATAGACTGATTAATATTCTCCCTAACCTTATAAATATGGATCAAACTGGGTTCACCAAGGGTCGTCAAACATCTGATGCGACTAGAAGACTAATTAATGTTATTCACAATATCAATGTGACTGGGACGCCTTCTCTGCTCCTATCATTGGATGCAGAGAAGGCGTTCGATAGAGTGAACTGGTCCTATTTATCACTTGCTCTACAGAAATTTGGATTCCAAGGACTTAAAGCTATACTTGCCTTGTATTCATTCCCAAATGCAAGAGTTTTTACTTCTAATTTACTATCCCAACCATTTGATATCTCTAATGGAACTCGTCAGGGCTGCCCTCTATCACCTCTGATTTTTAACTTAATGATAGAACCTTTAGCGGAACATATCAGGTCTAATCCTAAGATTTCGGGCATTACTATTGGTCCCCAAGTCCATAAGATCAGTCTGTTTGCTGACGATATTATATTAATGTTGACTGACCCATTTACATCCCTGATGGAAGTACAAAATATATTGTCATGGTTTGGAAGGATTTCTTATTATAAAGTAAATACCACAAAATCCTATGTATTAGACATTGGAATTGACGCTGTATCAAACAACTTTCTTCAAAACACATTCCCCTATGTATGGGCGGAGAACAGCATTTCATACCTTGGTATCAATCTTACGAGAACAACTAAATCCCTATTCATGCATAACTATGTTCCCTTAAAACATAAATTACAATTGGATTTACTCAAACTAGGAAAAAATGAATTCTCTTGGTGGGGTAGACTCTCTGCGTTTAAAATGATCCATCTGCCGCAAATTTTATATATATTTAGAAGTGTACCCATCCCAGTCCCTATTAAATTTTTTAAATCTCTTCAATCTCTATTATCAAAATACATTAGCAATGGTAAAAAAATCCAGGTGTGCCCACCATAAACTTATCAAGCATAGGATGTGGGGTGGAGTGGGCTATATTGATTTCCAGGACTACTTTTATGCATCCATTATGACACAAATTAAAGAATGGTTTCGACCTTCTCCAACAACGATGTGGGGAATGATCAAATCCACTTATGACAAAGAGGGACAAACTTATTTATGGCTGTTTGGAGCACATTTGGGCATTAAAATGCCTACGCACTTGTCCCCGACGATGAAGGTGTCTATCAAAACATGGCTAAAAATTCTTCAGTCTATCGAATTTCTAGACTCTAAAATAAATGTGAAAATACCACTCCGAGTGTTACGTCTTGTTGTAAACCAAGTTCCCTTTGATCTTTGGAGTGAGAAAGGCATTGTATATATACATGACTTATACGATAAAATTGGGATCAAATCATTCCTCACATTGCAATCGGAGTTTGCCTTGCCTCCGACATTCTGTTCTCACTATACTCAAATAACGCGCTGCTTACTAAAATTGAAAACTGCCCCTATATACCTCCACACATCAGCGTGGTCTTTCTTAAATTCTTATGACACCAAGAAAGGAGGAGAACAAAAAAGGGTCGGTGGAAGAATGTTTCCCAATAGTGATTGATAAATGCTCACAATCCCAACATGAAAAGTAAATAAAAAGGAATTGAACAAGAAGGGTTGAGGGGAAACCTCTTCCCAACTTTAGGGATCTTTATGTGAGGTATCAATCTTAGTAATAAGGTAGGCACACCAAAACACGTATGTTGATTATCAAAATTACTATCAGTAAAACCACTATCAGTTCCAGATATCCTTGAAAGAACAGCTGTTGTACAATATACAATATATGTATTTATTATGTCTGTTTTTTATTTCTGAATTTTGACCTATCTATCTAACTGTTTATAATGTCTGTCTACTTCGTTAGCTAAACCTGAATCCACTGATCAGAAATACCGCATTAAACATGTATCGCACACTACGGTGATGTATATATAATCCATTTATAAGAAGATACCAATGTTTTGTTATTATCCTGGTTTGATTTATGTGACAAGCGCCTCACTGGTTCCGGCTGACTTGGACTGATACCTGAGCGGGATTTGTCTTTATGTGGTTGATTGTGCGTCCCAAGGGAAGGCTAACCTGATCTTCAGGGAATGGCCCTCCCCTCCCTCCGTCATTTTCTAACGGAGGGAATGCGCCGCCTACCTGCCTTGTATTGGTCAATTGCCAATAGGTGATGGCCACTCGCGGGGACGTACAGCGTCTTTGTTTGCGCTTCACGCCCGCTCGACTGTCCTCACTTCCGGGTCTGCGCGCGCATCTGTTGGGACGCACGGACCGGAAGTGATGTCAGAGGTCACTAGTGACCTTTCACTTCCGGTAAGGGTGAGCATTTAAAAAGTGGCGCTGACAACCATCACGTCAGACGCCGCTCTGGATGCATGAGGTGTACCACCATCCATCGGAACTTGGGGCACATTGCGATTAAAGGATTCTACATGTCTCACGACTCCTACCATTTCCATCTCCTAAAAGAAGGTAACAACTCCTATATCCTTTACTATCTATGCAACCACCTAGTTTGCAACAAACCTTATTTCTTTACTGGTGCATTTAGAATGACACATCTTTGCCTGCTAGGTAACGTTGATGTCCCATTGCTACTATTATTATGGATAACTGTTCTACTTGCTTCTCTTTGGGATAATAACAACCAAGAGACAGCTTATAGCATTTGCTAGGAATATTATCATATTATTGTTTGGAACACCACCTAGTGGTAAATTAGGATATAGTAGTTAGACATCTCCCCTGGTAATGTATACTTACCATGGTGTATTATGACCATTATAAAATCAATTAATTCCATAAATTATACTGTATATTAATTTGTTAAGACCTTAGTTTTCCCTTCAGTGAACTAGTGAATATGCTAATATCTTATATATATTCTTTTTTAATATACTATTATTAATAACAACATATGATTAAATAAAAATTAAATTAAATGCTTTTGTAGCTCTAGATATAGAGTTAAATAATATGAATTAAAAACATTCTACTATGAACCTAGGACATTTTCTTTTATACACCCATTTCTGATAATTTTCAGAATTCAAGTTTTGGAGTGGTACCAAACCTCAACACCCTATCACCCACATTGCATGACCAGGTGGATCTGGCTTCCACAGGTTCTTTTTCCGCTTTTTGGTTTGGTCTCATACTGCAGGGATGAGAGTGGCGGCGCGACTTTTTGTCTAGTCACATTAACTCACAAACAGGATTGGTAAGCACACATTTTTATTTATATTGCATGATGTCTACTTATCATTTAGTATTAACTGTTGGTGAAATGTTGATACTTTGTATGAATAATTCTATACAAATTTGTTATATTTGCTGTTTTGTTCTAATGGCATTTATTATTACATACAGATGACTATCTTTCAGAAGAGACCAAGGTGCAAAGCCCTGAAGAAGCATATACATGCGAAACTAGTTGGCAATAGCGTACCAAACCTTGTTTGTGCCTTTTTTGTAAATATTGTGGTCGTCTATTCACCTTGTTCTATTTGTATATATAAATTTGTTTTTATGTAAATTAAATTTTCTAATTTTGATAATCAACATACGTGTTTTGGTGTGCCTACCTTATTACTAAGATTGATACCTCACATAAAGATCCCTAAAGTTGGGAAGAGGTTTCCCCTCAACCCTTCTTGTTCAATTCCTTTTTATTTACTTTTCATGTTGGGATTGTGAGCATTTATCAATCACTATTGGGAAACATTCTTCCACCGACCCTTTTTTGTTCTCTGTTATCACACTGGGTGTAAAACCCGTTAATTGGTGGAGAATGATTTCCCAGTTATAAGGTTATACCAAAGTAAATATTTTATTTGAATTCATTGCTTGATTCTATATAATAATTTTTTTCATGTGGTATTGACATCTAACGCTTAGACAGAAAATCCCCTTTTCCCTCCTCTTCCCCTTTCCTCCCCCCCTCTCCTCCTTTCCTTCCCCATTCCCTTATCCTTCTTCATATTATGTCACAATTTTCGGGCCCTGATTGGGAAAAATTCTTAGATTCCATCCAGAACTCCTGTACCTCACAAGTCAAAACCGAGGTGGGATTGGATACCTTCTTTTTTAAACTCAAGAGGTTAATGGAAAAGAAATCCAACCTGGGGAGGCATATTAGATTTTTTGACCGCTATCTAAGAGAACATATCAACCCCCAGGGGCTTAGAGTGCAAATTTTCCCCACTTTTGAAGTAACAGAGCAAACACTCAAAGAGAGATGGGAAGCCAATTTAAATCAATGTTCGGCCAGCATGATGGTGATCCTGCGGGACAAACATCTTGTGGATCTGGCAGCTCTCAACAAAGAAATTGAGGAACTTCGTACCTCAGGCAACCATCTCTCATCAAGTGCTGACTTCAAAAAGAAGGAATTAGAATTGGTACAATATCTAGAAAAATACAATAAAACTGTAATTATGAGAAAAGATCAAAAATTCTATAAAGATCAATCAGCTTTCCTGGGTGGATATGCATACAAATGGTCAAAAAAACCATTTAATAAAGGAAATAAACGAAATAATTATCAAAATAATACAACATATAAGTCTGACTCTGATGCTTCTGTCTCTTCATCCTCTATCTCTTCCCAGAGAACGACAACTAAGACACCACGAGGTCCATCAGGGAGAGGACGTCCACTGAAACGCGGTAATGGTGGTGGGCAGAATACACAGGGGGGGGTAACTAAAAAACATATTACCTCACCTCAGTTACAGAAAAATCAGCCTACTGTTAGGCAAGGACAGATGCTAGTTACACTTGGTGACCCGGTGGTGGGTAGCACACCTCTCCCAATGTTTACTAAGGATAATGAATGCAGTAGTCAGAAAGAACTAGGTGCAACTCCAAAAATTAGGAGCATATCCACCAACCCTGGTCCGACCCCTTTAGGGCCATGCCTAATACCCTCAACCCCCGTTCCTCAGATGAAAATGGGAAAAATGGACCCGTTTGTGGTCAAACAACTACAACTGAGCCAGGATTAGATGTAATTAATATATCCTCGCATATACTATCCCCGGATGAAATTGAGATCTTAAGATTAGGACTAAGTTTTTGCCCATCTCAAAAAATGGACAAGTTTACGCTAACCAAGGATTTACATCTATTTGCGAGAAACCTGACCTATAAATATATCTTTGATACGGAAAAGGGACGAGCCCAAAGTAGGGAGGAAGATCTATATAAGGACTTTAAGGTACAAGACTTTAGGGCACTCAAAATTCTTATTCAGTTATTGGACGAAAACGAGGGGTCAGAAGAATATGTTGATCCATTAGACGAAAATGGAGACTCCGAGAATGAGGAAGCTCCAGAACCATGCAAATTCAAACCCAAATCCCAGAAGTTCCCAAATCTTCAAACCTCACCAGCAGTTTGGGCCTTCCTGAAACATACAAAAAAACAAATTGAGAATCTCACCCTCCCTTTAGAAAAAGAGAAAAATCTATCCTGGGGCCAACATCAAGCATTAACCCTCTTGATGGCCAACAGGGACCTAATTATAAAACCCTCGGATAAAGGAGGTAATGTTGTGGTGATGGATAGAGCACAATATGTGAGAATGTGTGAAAAAATATTAAGTAATGGGGATTGGTATAAAGTTATACCTGAGGAAGATGTTCCCAAGGCGAGGTCCCAATACCTGTCAATTATCACTGATGCATATCAAGGGAATCTCATTGATAAAGATCTACGGGAATACCTAGAGATAAAATGGCCCATAACTCCAACATTTTACGCACTACCTAAAGTGCACAAGAACATAGAATATCCTCCAGGCCGCCCAATAATATCAGGGATTGGAAGTCATACCGAAACAGCTAGCAAATATGTTGATACGCAACTAAGATCTCATGTCATGGGCCTACCCTCCTTCCTTAAGGATACTCTTGAACTGCTAAAAGTTATTGAGGGGATGGTTGTGCCACCAGGTGCAATCCTGGCAGCCATAGATATAGAGGCACTATACTCCAGTATTCCCCATACAAAGGGTGTAGAAGTGATCTCAGCCTTTTTAAGAGAGCAAGATCATAATAATTGGAAACTCTGCCGATTTGTGACGACCCTATTGGAACATGTTTTAAACAACAACATGTTTCTTTTCAATGGTGCCACTTACCTCCTGGTACAGGGGGTTGCGATGGGGACTTCGTGTGCCCCATCGTATGCCAACCTGTACCTGGGGGGGTGGGAGAGGGCCATCTTTTCAGATGACGCCGCCATGATCTACCTCCGCCACATCCTTTTGTGGCGGAGGTACATCGATGATGTGTTGGTTATCTGGACGGGTTCTGCAGAATTACTGTCTAAGTTTATGCAGTACCTATCCATCAATGACTTTAATTTGAAATTTACTATTCAGTCAGACACTTATAGTATTCCATTTCTTGATTTGAGACTATTTATAGGTAACGATGGTATGGTCTATAGTAACCTGTATAGGAAGGAGACAGCTGGTAACACAATCTTACATTATTCCAGTTCCCATCCACGGCCTCTGATACAAAGCATCCCCTATAGCCAATATCTCAGAATACGACGTAATTGCACGAAAGAGGAAGATTTTGAGCGAGAAGCATATGCTCTTTATGAGCGCCTCCTAAAAAGAGGCTATAGTAAGAAAGTTTTGAAGAGGGCCTATGCGAAAACCAAACTAAGCACACGTGAAACATTACTATTCAGTAACAAGAAAAAAGAATCTAGTTTCACCACTAAATTAGTTACAACTTTCAGTACCAATCAGGAAGTTTTCCGTAGGATAATTAATAACAACTGGCATTTTCTTGCAGAGGACCCTGTGCTCTCGAAATATGTTTCTGGGAGGCCACAAATTGTCTACAGGAAATCTAGATCGATTAAAGATAATTTGATACACAGCCATTTCACCCCTGAGCTAACAAACATAGAAGCTTCGGGTGGTTTTGGAACCTACAGATGTAGGAATTGTAAATACTGCCCCTGGATTCAAGAAGGTGATGGATGTCCATTACCAAGAGGAGGCTTCTTGAAGTCTAAAACCTTTGCGGATTGCACCACCATCGGCATTGTTTATCTGGCTAGTTGCCGATGTGGTGCTTTCTACATCGGCAAGACTAAACGCCCCTTTGCTAGAAGAATCCAGGATCACCTATATTATTTGGATGCTGGCCTTCTATATACTCCAATTTGCAACCACATAGGACTACATCATAGTTATGATCCTTTGTTTCTTTCCTTTTTTGCATTAGAGGTAATCTCAGTGCCAGAAAGGGGCGGTGATTTTGACAAAAAAATCCTACAACGTGAAGCACGCTGGATTTTCAATCAGAGAGCAACCTACCCTCCTGGCCTGAATACCTCACTGTCATACCGGTCATTTCTCTAAAAACAAACATAGGATATTAATGTATTTATGTTAAAGGGTCATGATTCTTTGGGTGCCTCTTTCAAGGCTATATGTGATAACTGTGGTGGATAGCCCTCAAAACCACTATCAGTTCCAGATATCCTTGAAAGAACAGCTGTTGTACAATATACAATATATGTATTTATTATGTCTGTTTTTTATTTCTGAATTTTGACCTATCTATCTAACTGTTTATAATGTCTGTCTACTTCGTTAGCTAAACCTGAATCCACTGATCAGAAATACCGCATTAAACATGTATCGCACACTACGGTGATGTATATATAATCCATTTATAAGAAGATACCAATGTTTTGTTATTATCCTGGTTTGATTTATGTGACAAGCGCCTCACTGGTTCCGGCTGACTTGGACTGATACCTGAGCGGGATTTGTCTTTATGTGGTTGATTGTGCGTCCCAAGGGAAGGCTAACCTGATCTTCAGGGAATGGCCCTCCCCTCCCTCCGTCATTTTCTAACGGAGGGAATGCGCCGCCTACCTGCCTTGTATTGGTCAATTGCCAATAGGTGATGGCCACTCGCGGGGACGTACAGCGTCTTTGTTTGCGCTTCACGCCCGCTCGACTGTCCTCACTTCCGGGTCTGCGCGCGCATCTGTTGGGACGCACGGACCGGAAGTGATGTCAGAGGTCACTAGTGACCTTTCACTTCCGGTAAGGGTGAGCATTTAAAAAGTGGCGCTGACAACCATCACGTCAGACGCCGCTCTGGATGCATGAGGTGTACCACCATCCATCGGAACTTGGGGCACATTGCGATTAAAGGATTCTACATGTCTCACGACTCCTACCATTTCCATCTCCTAAAAGAAGGTAACAACTCCTATATCCTTTACTATCTATGCAACCACCTAGTTTGCAACAAACCTTATTTCTTTACTGGTGCATTTAGAATGACACATCTTTGCCTGCTAGGTAACTTTGATGTCCCATTGCTACTATTATTATGGATAACTGTTCTACTTGCTTCTCTTTGGGATAATAACAACCAAGAGACAGCTTATAGCATTTGCTAGGAATATTATCATATTATTGTTTGGAACACCACCTAGTGGTAAATTAGGATATAGTAGTTAGACATCTCCCCTGGTAATGTATACTTACCATGGTGTATTATGACCATTATAAAATCAATTAATTCCATAAATTATACTGTATATTAATTTGTTAAGACCTTAGTTTTCCCTTCAGTGAACTAGTGAATATGCTAATATCTTATATATATTCTTTTTTAATATACTATTAATTAATAACAACATATGATTAAATAAAAATTAAATTAAATGCTTTTGTAGCTCTAGATATAGAGTTAAATAATCTGAATTAAAAACATTCTACTATGAACCTAGGACATTTTCTTTTATACACCCATTTCTGATAATTTTCAGAATTCAAGTTTTGGAGTGGTACCAAACCTCAACACCCTATCACCCACATTGCATGACCAGGTGGATCTGGCTTCCACAGGTTCTTTTTCCGCTTTTTGGTTTGGTCTCATACTGCAGGGATGAGAGTGGCGGCGCGACTTTTTGTCTAGTCACATTAACTCACAAACAGGATTGGTAAGCACACATTTTTATTTATATTGCATGATGTCTACTTATCATTTAGTATTAACTGTTGGTGAAATGTTGATACTTTGTATGAATAATTCTATACAAATTTGTTATATTTGCTGTTTTGTTCTAATGGCATTTATTATTACATACAGACGACTATCTTTCAGAAGAGACCAAGGTGCAAAGCCCTGAAGAAGCATATAAATGCGAAACTAGTTGGCAATAGCGTACCAAACCTCGTTTGTGCCTTTTTTGTAAATATTGTGGTCGTCTATTCACCTTGTTCTATTTGTATATATAAATTTGTTTTTATGTAAATTAAATTTTCTAATTTTGATAATCAACATACGTGTTTTGGTGTGCCTACCTTATTACTAAGATTGATACCTCACATAAAGATCCCTAAAGTTGGGAAGAGGTTTCCCCTCAACCCTTCTTGTTCAATTCCTTTTTATTTACCAAGAAAGGAGGAATCTCCCATTTTATAATTGACTCCAACTTAAGAGAACCTTTGTGAAATCCCCCTCCCATATACAGTGGGAGGAGGACCTAGGTCAGTCCTTTTCCTGTGATGAATGGTTTACTGCATGTTAAATAAATCAATCAGTATCCAAGTGCACGTCCCTGTGGGAATTATCAGTTAAGATAACCTTATGATGGTACTATACACCGGTTGTGCTATCCAAGTTTAGCAACCAAAACTCTGATAAATGTTGGAGGCTTTGTGATATTAAGGGTGATCTACTACATGTCTTATGGAGTTGTCCCTTACTTGCAAATTATTGGAAAACCATATTTATCATCATATCTGCACTGATTGGCTCCCCGATAAAACCTGACCCAGCTTTGGCTTTATTATCCCTAGGGATCAATAGCTTTCCAATTCACGTACGCAGTTCTGTCACCCACTTTCTTCTTGCTGCTAGACTATCCATCACTAGACGATGGAAGGACTCGCATCCCCCCTCTGTTATTGAAGCTATCGATCTGACCAATTTTCATATGACCTATGAATGGGTACTAGCCACCTCTATGAATACTTTGCATAAACATGATACTTTATGGCATTCTTGGGTAGTATGGAACGACCAAAATGATAAACGTCTATATGTTTGAATGCTTTTTTTTTTCTTACTTTTTGAGGTTTTCTGGTTGTAATGGTGCCTACGCCTGATATGAATAATTCTCTGTTTGTTATGGGAGATATTGTGCTCTGTAATCTGACTGTTTTCTTTTTTTTTATTTATTTTTTATATATATATCGCTCATTGTAACCTTTATTACATGTGTTGTTCCTTGACGGTACTTGAAGTTTGTATTGTAGATAATTTTGATTGTCTTCATCTAAAACATGTTTTTATGCATATGAATATATTCATGTGTATTTGATTGTTTATTTGCGACCTTTTTATTGCTATGTATTGCTACTTTATTTCATGATGTATTTTGTTGCATATGTATACTATGTGTATGTATTATCTTAAAATCCAATAAAAAAACTATTGAAATAAAAAAAATGTTCTCAACGTTATTCTCGTCAAGCTGGTTTACGACGAGAAAAATGTTCGCGTGTATGCTTTTCCAAGTCTTAAAAAACCCACGCATGATCAAAATCAAGTATGAGATGGAAGCGCACCTTCTGGTAAAACTAGCGTTCGTAATGGAGAGCACATTCGTCACGCTGTAAAAATTATTGCATCATTTAAGTGCTGCACATTAAAATCTTCTTTAGAATGGTACAATAATGAACAATATTTAACTTGTTTTGCTGCTGATATTCACACAAAGTTCTGACTAACTTTTTGAAAATAAGGTTAATGCTGATCTCATTAATATTTTTGATTATTTTATAGAGCACGATCTCTTTTTTTGTTTTTCAGTACAGATCTGCATTTTAAACTATTACCGTATTTATCGGCCTATATCACGCACCAGCGTATAACACACACCCCAATTTAAGAGGGAAGTTTTTTTTTTTATTGGACCACTTTGAAGCAAATGATGGTTTTCGAGCATCAATGCAGCCTGATCTGTGTCCATCTGCAGTCTCAATGCAGCCTGATCTGTGCCCATCTGCAGCCTCAATGCAGCCAGATCTGTGCCCATCTGCAGCCTCAATGCAGCCAGATCTGTGTCTATCTGCAGCTTCAGTGCAGCCTGATCTGTGCCCATCTGCAACATTGCTCATCACTGCAGCCTGATTAGTGCCCATCTGCAGCCTATACATTTACTAAAATGCCCTGCCTGTTCAGTGCCCATCTGCAGTCTCACATTTCATTGTCAGCTCATCCCTGCTGTATGAGGGAAGAGGAGCGAGCGCCGCTGAATTACATAGAGCTGAATGAATGAATGAATGAGAAACTTATATAACCTGCGAACTGAATCGCCTCTGGGCGCTTAAGCTGTGATCTCTTTCCTGTGTACCAAGTGCTCCTTCACTCACAGCCACGCCTTATGCCCCTGCTCATATGATAGACAGTACAGTGGTCCAATGCGGGACCAGGAGGCGTGGCTGTGTGCAACGGAGCGCCGGATACACAGGAAGGAGATCAAGGCTCTATGAAATTCAGCGGCGCTCGCTCCTCTTCCCTCAGACAGCAGGGATTGGCGTATAACACGCACACGCGATTTCCCCCTGATTTTATGGGTTATACGCCATCATATACAGTATTTAATTTCTACATGTCCCAAGTTTGTGGTACTACAACAGCCTGCCTTCTGTCAGACCTCATTAAAGCAAGGCCATCACTTTCTGGTCTTCCTGGTAGCCTTCCCTACAGCCTTCTTTGCTGCTTTCTCTGCAGCCTTCTCTGCAGCCTTCATAGTTACATAGTTAGTCAGGTTGAAAAAAGACCATCTAGTTCAACCATAAAAAATTAACAAACAAAATAAAAAACACAGTACAATCCCATACACCCAACTCCATACCCATAGTTGATCCAGAGGAAGGCAAAAAAAACAGCAGAGCATGATCCAATTTGCTACAGGAGGGGAAAAATGTCCTTCCTGATCCCCCGAGAGGCAATCGGATTTACCCTGGATCAACTTTATATACACATCTTAGTACTTAGTTATAGGGATGAGCCGAACACCCCTGGGTTCGGTTCGCACCAGAACCTGTGAACAGACCAAAAGTTTGTGTGAACTTTAGAACCCTGTTAAAGTCTATGGGATTCGAACATTTGAAATCTAAAGTACTAATTTTAAAGGCTAATATGCAAGTTATTGTCCTAAAAAGTGTTTGGGGACCTGAGTCCTGCCCCAGGGGAGTGTTTGGGGACCTGGGTCCTGCCCCAGGGGACATGTATCAATGCAAAAAAAGTTTTAAAAAACTGCCGTTTTTTTTAGGAGCAGTGATTTTAATAATGCTTAAAGTGAAACAATGAAATTGAAATATTCCTTTAAATTTCGTACCTAGGGGGGTGTATAGTATGCCTGTAAAGTAGCGCTTGTTTCTTGTGCTTAGAACTGTCCCTGCACAAAATGTAATTTCTGAAGGAAAAAAAGTAATTTAAAATCACTCACCTTAGGGTCTGGTATGGATATTAAGGGGAACCCTACGTCAAATTAAAAAAAAAATATGTAGGGTTCCCCCCAAATATCCATTCCAGACCCTTCAGGTCTGGTATGGATTTTAAGGGGAACTCCACCCCAAATTTAAAAAAAAAATGCTGTGGACCCCCACACATTTTTTTTTATGAATGACTTTTCCCTGTATTGCCAGGAGCCGACAATTCATTGTAGCCGCGAGTGATTTTAAATTACTTTTTTTCCTTCAGAAATGACACTTTGTACAGGGACAGTTCTAAGCATGGGAAACAAGCGCTACTTTACAGGCATACTATACACCCCCCCCCCCCAGGTACGAAATTTAAAGGAATATTTCACTTTTATTGTTTCACTTAAAGGAATTATTAAAATCACTGCTGCCAAAAAAACTGCAGTTTTTAAAGCTTTTTTTGCATTGATACATGTCCCCCGAGTCCCATAGACCTTAACAGGGTTCTAAAGTTGACACAAACTTGCCGCAAACACCCCAAATAGTTCGCTGTTTGGCGAACAGGCAATGTTCGAGTCGAACATGAGTTCTACTCGAACTCGAAGCTCATCCCTACTCAGTTATATTATGTACATTTAGGAAAGAATCCAGGCCCTTCTTAAAGAAATCTACTGAGCTGGCCCGAACCACCTCTGGAGGGAGTCTATTCCACATATTCACAGCTCTTACTGTGAAGAAACCTTTTCGTATTTGGAGTTGAAATCTCTTTTCCTCCAGACGTAAAACTGGACTGCATATTCCAGATGAGGTCTTACTAATGATTTGTACAGGGGCAAAATTATATCTCTCTCTGGAGTCCATACCTCTCTTAATACAAGGAAGGACTTTGCTCGCTTTGGAAACCGCAGCTTGGCATTGCATGCCATTATTGAGCTTATGATCAACTAAAACCCCCAGATCCTTCTCCACTACAGATCCCCCTAGTTGGACTCCCCCTAGCATGTATGATGCATGCATATTCTTAGCCCCCAAGTGCATAACTTTACATTTATCAACAATAAACCTCATCTGCCACTTAGTCGCCCAATTAGACAATTAGACAGAGCATTGAAGTCGGCTTGTAAATTGGAGACATCCTGTAAGGACATTATTCCACTGCATAGCTTGGTGTCATCTGCAAAGACAGAAATGTTACTTTTGATCTCAGACCCAATATCATTTATAAATATATTGAAAAGTAAGGGACCCAACACCGAACCTTGGGGTACACAGCTGATAACCTTGGACCTTTCAGAGTAAGAATCATTAACCACAACTCTCTGAATTCTGTCTTTCAGCCAGTTTTCTTTTTCTTTTTTTTTTCTGTTTTATTATTCACATCAGCTGTTACCTGTCATTTGACCTTTAAAACCCGCTTGTTTAGAGGCTTCCTTCGTCTCTATACGCGGTTTTCGCATCATTTGTGAATCTTTGCTTTGTAAGTTTATGTATATATTTATTTATTTATTTATTTATTTTTTTTTTTATTTTTTTTTTATTAATCGCATTATTTCATCCATTATATTTAATCTGCTTTAAAAATCCATACAAATATGAGACTAGAAGAGTGGGTCAGCCTCATTATCTTTTTTACCGAGTTGTCTCCCCTATCCAAAGCTAGCTCCCTTTCCCATCTATCCACTAACTGTTCTGCTCCTCGTGCCCCTATTTTAATTAATATTTTATAAAGCTTAGAAATTGTGCCCTTAGTGTTTTCCGCGGTACAAACCATTTCCAAAGGTGTCAGTTCTGCTCTCGTCCGTAATGGTTGAGAGAGTTGCCGTGCAAAGTGACTTAACTGTGCATAGTGCCAACTATCTAACTTCCAGTCTGGATTTCAATTCCTCATACGTGTCCAACCCTCCACCCTTTACAATGTCTCCCAAATAAACAGTATCTTTTGTAATCCATTTCCCCCCTATATCTTTTTCCCCTGGTGGAAAGTAGGGATTCTCCTTTAAGTTTATTAGTGGAGAATTGTATTTACTATTTGTGAGTGCCTGTGTTTTATCCCACATTCTCAAAGTGTTTCTTGTCAATTCGTATACATTATGATTCAGTGATCTGTGTCGCGCTGGTATCCATAATATTTTGCTTAATTGTGTCATTTCCTGATCTTTTTCAATCTGGACCCACCTTTTCCCATGTTTATCTCTAGCCCACTCCACCGCCCTGGATAATACTGCCGCCTTATAATAACTTTTTATATCCGGTGCCGTTAAACCGCCTGCTAACTTGTCTTGTTTCAAGGTATTCAGGGATATTCTATGCTTTCTGTTTTTCCAAACAAAATTCATCACTACTGAATTTAAAATTTTCAAATATTGTGAGGGCAACATAATTGGCAATAACTGGAATTTATATAATATTTTAGGGATATAAATCATTTTTAGAATATTAATACCTCCCATCCATGAGATGGGTTTTTTCATAGTTTGTTTTAGTTCGCTTTTAATTTCATTTAACAGTGGTAGAAAATTTATCTTATATATCCTCTTAACCGAAGTTGCTAATTTAATCCCTAAATAGTTAAATTATTTTCTCCATGGAAAGGCACATATCTCTTTGACCAAACCTTCTTCAATTTTGTTTAAATTTATGTTTAATATTTCTGATTTGGACACATTAATCCTAAAGTTGGAAATAGTCCCATATTGTTGTAGGGTCTGAACTAATTTAGGAATGGTTCGCACGGGGTCTCCTACAAAAAACAGTACATCATCCGCAAAGGCTGACAATTTGTGGTCCTCTCCGCACACTCGGACCCCCTTAATATTGGGATCGTTTCGGATCGAGGCTAGTAGGGGCTCAAGGGACAGGATAAAGAGAAGGGGGGACAGGGGACATCCCTGTCTTGTCCCATTCCTCATCTCAAAAGATTCCGAGAGGGTACCGTTGATCTTGATTCTTGTCGTAGGCTGGTAATAGAGTGTTTTGACCCATCTCATAAACCTGTTCCCCAGCCCCACCGCCTCCATTGTAGCCATAATGAGTCCCCAGTCTACTCTGTCGAACGCTTTCTCGGCATCAACCGACAGAAATAGACTGGGGACTCCATCTCTCTTGATCCTCTGCATAAGAAGCAGAGCCCTTATAACATTATCCTTTCCTTCTCTATTAGTCACAAACCCTACTTGATCCGGGTGTATTAAGCTCTGCATTACTCCTTTCAACCGTTCCGCCAGTACTTTAGAAAATAATTTAGTATATATATTTAAAAGAGATATGGGTCTGTACCCTGAGCAGAGGGAGCTGTCTTTTCCCTCTTTTAGGATAATTGCTATTACCGCTGCTGATGCTTCTTTACTCAGTTCATACTTAGTCCCCAAATCATTGAAGTAAGCACATAACCTTGGTATTAGAATTTCTGCAAATCTTTTATAGTACAATACCGTGAACCCGTCTGGCCCGGGGCTCTTATCTACCGCCATGTTTTTTAGAGCATTTCTGATTTCCTCCGTGGTTATGGGTCTGTCTAAATTTATACTCTCTACTTCATCCACTCTTGGTAATCCTGCTTTATTTAGGTAATCCCCAATTAGCGCCTCCTTCTTTCCTTCCCGTTCTTCTGGGTTTTGAATGTTATACAGTTCTCCGTAGTATTTTTTGAAGGTTTCTGCTATATCTACGGTTGTGTACACTATTTCGCCATTCTGTCTTTTAATTTTTTCGATATAATTCCTGGCTTTCTTTTTACGTACCATTCTTGCTAAATATTTACTCGGTTTATTGCCCCATACGTATATCTCTCTAGCGATGTTATTTAAATTTTTCCTGGTTTCTTGTTCCATTATCTCTCTTAGTTCGTTTCTCTTTGTGATTAGGTTTAAGTATGTCTCTTTTTTCCCCTGTTCTTTATGTTTTTGCTCTAAGTGGGCTATTTCCTTAACCAATGAATCTTGTTGCCTATTTCTCTCTTTTTTCCTTCGCGCACCCTCTGATATCAATACACCTCTTATATATGTCTTATGTGATTCCCACAATGTTGCCTTTGATATCTCTCCTGTATCATTTTCTTTAAAAAACTGTTTTAGTTCTTCTTCTATCCTCTCTCCTCCCCTCTCATCCCGAATCAAGTATTCATTCAGTCGCCAGGGCCTTTGTTTATTTTCTTGATGTACCATCTTAATGTTGACTGTTATCGGAGCATGGTCCGATATGGACATAATGCCAATTTCAGTTTCAGAGATATAATCTAACAGCCTGTGGTCGACTAATGAATAGTCGATTCTGGAATACGTTCCGTGCGGGGGTGAGAAGAACGTATAATCGCACCTCTTTGGGTGGAGGGCTCTCCAAGCGTCTACCAACTGACAGTTTACCATTTTCCGTTTAATTTTTTGTATATGGACATTATTCTTTTCCCTCCTCATAAAGGTACTATCCATTTCTGGATTCATAACAAAATTCAGGTCTCCCATCAATATCGTATATCCCTCTGCAAAATCTTTTAATTTATCTAATATGCGACCTAAATATTTAATAGGATGAACATTTGGTGCATAAACATTCGCAAGGGTGTACATAATGTTTCCCACTTCTCCTTTCAGAAATAGATATCTACCTTCTGGATCAGCGATTCTTGCCTTTAAGGAGAAATCTATTGCTCTGGAAAAGCCAATTGCCACCCCTCTGGCACGATTTGTAATAGCGTCCCCATAATACCAAGTGGGATATGTGTGGGAATACAATTTTATATTAGAGTTCAATGATAGGTGCGATTCCTGGATAAAGGCTATGTCTGTTCTATATTGCTTAATTTCCTCTAGGATCTGTGTTCGTTTTTCCTTAGAGTTCAGACCTTTTACATTATAAGATAAGAGCTTTATTTCTACCGATTACATCTATCTATTTCCAATTGTTTTAAGGAGTCCCTAGGAGCCACTTTCCTATTACCCTTTCCCTCCCCCCCTTTCCCTACCCCTAGCCCCCTCCCTCCTCCCCCCCTCCCCCCCCTTCCCGGCCCATCCAAGGCCTCTGTACCGTGGGGGTCATCGTGCCCCATATCCCACCAGTACTCCTATTGAGGTGTTACTGCCCCGCTCCCCCCTGCCTGGCCCTCCTCCCCTCACACTGGGGCCCGATCTTACCCTGGCAGCTGGGGGTCTTAACCTGGGGGGACCTTGATCTTCACCCCTCCCCTCCCTCCCCCCTCCCCCTTTTGGTGGCTATCCACTTCCCACTCATTCCACCCAGCCCGGAATTTCTATTCTTTGCAGGTCCAATTTATCACAAAATCTCGGAAGATCTTCCGGGAATACTAATTTTGCGGAAATGCCCTCTTTCTGAGCTATCAGGCATGCTGGGAATCCCCATTGGTACTTGATCTCATGTGCCTTAAGTTGCTCTAAAAGGGGTTTAAGATGTCTCCTTCTCGCTAATGTCTCCCAGGCCAAGTCCGGAAAGATTTGTAGCTCAGTATCCTCATATATCAAAGGTGGTTTCTTCCTCAACTTAGCCCAGACCTCCTCTTTTTCCTCGTAATGTCTGAATCTGATTATGACATCCCTTGGTCTTTCACTCCTGTTGTCTTTTGGTCTGCCTAAGCGATGGATCCATTCAATTTTTAGAGGTTTCCCAGCCCTGTTATCCAAGAGGGGGATAATCAGGTTATTCATGATTGCTCTCAAATCCTCTCCCCTTTCTTCCCTTAAAGATCTAATTCTCATATTTTGTCTTCTACTCCTGTTCTCCTGGTCCTCTAGATGATATTGCAAGTTCCTTTGGTTCAATTTTAGAGCCTCATTTTGGTTTTTCAATAAATTAAGCTCTACAGCTTGTTTGCCCATTTCCTTTTCCATCTCCTCCACCCGAGACAGAATGTGTTTTATTTCGTCCCTCAGGCCACTTATTTCTACTTTTATGGCATTTTCCATTCTTTTTAGCATTCTGTCAAGGGCCTCCATAGTTAGTACTTGTGGATCGATTCTGGGGTCCTCTATGTGACTAATTTCCTGTTCACCATCTGTAGACACATCCGTAGCTTGTATGTTCGCTCCTCCCCCTGTTTTTTTTATGGTCCCCGCTTTCCCGTTTTTTTTTTCATTTACAGGGCTTTGAGCATTTCCCCCTTGGGCCATATAGAGTCTTATTGAGCTGGAGTTGGGGTTCTCCTTGGGGGGTTTCGGGGCAGTGCCCCTTGTTGTCTTGCTCATCTCGTTTCTTAATTTAGCTCTAATGCGCTTCCCCAGTTTCAAATTACTTGTCCTCTGGGGTCACTTCCGGGGCCACTGATCAACTATCTTCCCTCTTATGACTCTACAGGAATCTACAGGGCTGTCCCCTTTATAGTTATAGTATTTCTTTTCCCTGGGGCCAAGAGGGTTCTTGAGTCACTTTAAAGATGGCCGGAGATTGGGGGAGGGGGGTATTCACTTGGGGTATTACCCCGTGGCTCACCAACCCTCGTCCCGGCCTCTCTCACCCCAATTTCGGTGGAATCACGTCCTGTGTTACTCGCTTCTTCTAGAGTTTTCCCAAGCCCTATAGTTTCAAAAGGCAATTCATGCGATATGATTTAATTCTTAAACCCTACTCTATAAGCATCTCCGCATTTCCTGGCCCTTTATGTCAGTTGGGTTTTACTTATCCTTGTTGTATGTCAGAAAGCCAAAGAGACACAAACAAAGAAGAGGTAGGAAAAAAAAAAAACACAAAAGGAGGGGGGGTAATTTCTCTGTCTCCACTCCCTTCACCTTAAGTCCTCCCTTTGGCTCAGTAAACCTCAGTAGACCTCAGTGGATCTCGTGACACACTCCGTAGTTATGTCTCTGTTACCTGGACATCATTACATTTAAACCACTTGAACCATAGAAAAGCAAATCCGGTGTTGTTTCTCTCTCCTGGTTAACTTAGCATACGTGTTTTACGGATCTTATTTCAACGTTATTGACCGTACCATACAGAAATATTTCTTATTTCAGCATTATTAACGGTGTAATGCCGAGGAATTTCTTACTTCGGCGTTATTAGCAATGCAATGCAAAAATATTTCCTATTTTCAGTGTTACTGACGGTACAGTACTAAGGTATACCTTGTTTTCAGTGTTGTCAACAGCACAATGCACCTATATACCAGCATTACCAGACCAAGTTATAATACGTTCTTGTCCCCTCTCCAGCCATGGAATCACAGTTTACACAGTTCTGGAACAGTCTTACCCCTTTGTAGACCTCTGGATTACCGCTGGTGTGTATGCTGGCTGTTTGCTAGCTGTCTCCTGTTTACTCAATCCGCCCTCCAACCAGCATGGAGTAGGAGGTCTAAGAGCCTGAGAGCCTGAGGACATTGGCTGGAAAGTGGGTCTGGATGCCGCCACTCACTCGCCACCCATCCCTCCGCCGCCGCGACCTTCCTCGCGAGGGCAAAGAAAACCTGACGAGGGGGGGGAAGGAAGGTTGCAGGGGGGTTCCCCGGGTCCGCCGCTGACGAGTGGTTATCGGGAAGCCAGCTCCCGGAGCACCGACGGCTTCTCTCCCCGCTGCTGCCCGCACATTGCGATCTTCACCATTTGCAGCGGCCAGGTCTCACTCCCAGGTTGATGACGCGGTCAGTCCCTCCCTCCACAGACGTGCTTCACGTGCAGCACGCCATCGTGCAGCTCTGCGTTTTCAGCCAGTTTTCTATCCATTTACAAACTGATATTTCAAATCCTGTAGACCTTACCTTACACATGAGCTGTGTGTGGGGAACTGTATCGAACGCTTTGCAAAATCCAAGTATACCACGTCCACTGCCACGCCTCTATCCAGGGTTTTACTTACCTTACCAAAATCAGGTTTGTCTGACAACTTCTGTCTTTCATGAATCCATGCTGTCTGCTACTTAAATAGTTTGTTTCCAGCAAGAACTCATCCATGTGGTTTTTTATTAAATGTTCCAGTATCTTCCCAACTATAGAAGTTAAACTAACAGGTCTATAGTTACGTGGTAAAGACTTTGGGCCAGATTCACAGAGCGATTACGCCGGCGTTACAGGAGATGTGCAGCGTAAGTCTAAATTTGCGCATGCGTTTCGATGCGCCGCATCCCCAAAAGCAGAAGCAATGGGAGTGGCGATCTCGGAGCAAGACCTGCGGTTTCTGAAATCTAATTACGGATTTAAATGGACAGATACGTCACTTACATACTTGGGTACCTCCATCCCGGCGGACCTGACACAGGTCTTCAAACTTAATTTCGTGCCATTGTTGATGAAAACACGGGCCCTCCTGGATGGATGGCAGAAGGGGTTCCATTCGTGGTTCGGGCGATCTAACATCATTAAAATGAATATATTGCCGAAATTCCTGTATCTCTTTCAGACACTCCCTATTTCAATACCACAATTTTTCTTTAACTACTTGCCGACCGCCCGCCGTCATATTACTGCGGGACGGTGGCACTGGTACGCGGGAGCACGTAGCTCTACGTCCTCCCTTTAGCAGCTTGTAGGGCGCGCACGCGCGCCGCCGGCGTCGCGCACGCACCCGCGCGCGTCCCCCGAGTCACGCACGCGTGCCCGGTGGGTACGATCGCCACCAGGCACCCGCGATTGCTCGTTACAGAGCGGGGAACGGGAGGTTTGTGTGTAAACACATACCTCTCGTTCCTGTCAGCGGAGGAAACGCTGATCTTCTGTTCATACAATGTATGAACAGAAGATCAGTGATTTCCCCTAGTGAGGCCCCCCCCCCCCATACAGTTAGAACACACCAGGAACACACTTAACCCCTTCCCTGCCCCCTAGTGTTAACCCCTTCACTGCCAATGGCATTTTTATAGTAATACAATGCATTTTTATAGCATTGATCGCTATAAAAATGCCAATGGTCCCAAAAATGTGTCAAAAGTGTTCGATGTGTCCGCCATAATATCGCAGTACCGAAAAAAAAAAGCTGATCGCCGCCATTACTAGTAAAAAAAAATAATAATAAAAATGCCATAAAACGACCCCCTTTTTTGTAAACGCTATAAATTTTGCGCAAACCAATTAATAAACGCTAATTGCAATTTTTTTTAACGAAAAATATGTAGAAGAATACGTATCGGCCTAAACTGAGGAAAAAAAAAATGTTTATATCTTTTTTGGGGATATTTATTATAGCAAAATGTAAAAAATATTGCATTTTTTATAAAATAGTCGCTCTATTTTTGTTTATAGCGCAAAAAATAAAAACCGCAGAGATGATCAAATACCACCAAAAGAAAGCTCTATTTGTGGGAAAAAAAGGACGCCAATTTTGTTTGGTAGCCACGTCGCACGACCGCGCAATTGTCAGTTAAAGCGACGCAGTGCCGAATCACAAAAAGTGCTCTGGTCTTTGGACAGCAATATTTGGTCCGGGGCTAAAGAGGTTAAGCAGACAGAAACTCTCTTTAATAGGTTCATATGGGCTAATACAGTGTTTTTCAACTCCAGTCCTCAAGGCACACCAACAGGTCATGTTTTCAGGGTTTCCATTATTTTGCACAGGTGATTTGATCAGTTTCACTGCCTTAGTAATCACCACAGCGATTTCATCTGAGGGAAATCCTGAAAACTTGACCTGTTGGTGTGCCTTGAGGACTGGAGTTGAAAAACACTGGGCTAATAAACGCCCAAGAATTAAGAGCCGTATATTATCCTTAGCGAAATGAGATGGAGGTGTGTCGGCCCCAAATATTTATCGATACTATTAGGCGGCTATTCTGATCTGCCTGATAGACTGGAGTAGACATGGGGGTGAGAAATTATGGCCGGGTTTGGAGCAAGCCCAGTGTAGCAGTATGCTCCATCGGGCAGCATGGTGTTACAGGGAGCTGCCGATCAACATTAAAAAGCATCCACTGATAGGCCCTACTCTGCAAGTGGCCCATAGGCTATTTGCGAAGGGGAAACTGTCCGCTTTGGATTCACCGCTTTATCCAATCCTGGGAAACCATCAGTTCGAACCAGGGCTGGCGAAGGGGGCTTTCAGTGGACTAATAGAGCAGGGCCTGCTACAAGTAACTCACTTTTTGAAAGAGGGCTCCTGGCATACGGTGCAGGAGATGCTAACGGGTCGGTTGCCCTACCAACTAGATTTCTGGAGGGCATTTCAGTTATGGCATTTCTTAGACACTCTGAAATTAGATATGAGCGCAATTTAACAAGGTTCCAGAGGTACTGTAGTGGGAGTGGAGTGCTTCGACACTCCCTCTCAAGAATTAGTGAACTACTGAATGCGCCGGCGGACGACTCCCAAACACCCTTCTTTAATAAGTGGGAATTGGAGCTGGGAAGACCCTTTACAGAAGAGCAAAAGAATAAAATTCTCCGGAATATATTTGAATCATCCGCCTGTGTAAAGACACAGGAAATTAACTATAAGATACTTTCTCAGTGGTATCGTACTCCGGTAGTATTAAAGAGGTGTTACCCGGACAATTCGGATAGATGTTGGAGGTGCGGTAGGAAGGAAGGAACTTTATTGCATATCCTATAGGCCTGTCCTAAGATCTTACGTTTTTGGACAAAGGTTCGGGGACTAGTGCACAAATTTAGTAAGGAAGTCCTACCAGAGGAGTGGCCCTTCTATTTGTTACAAGATACGGAGATATCGGTAAAGCGTTATAGGAAAACTGTGGTTTGCCACCTTTTAAATGCAGCCCGTGCCTGTATCCCAGGGATGTGGAAGCAGTCACAACCGCCAACTCTAAAGCTGTGGCTTAACCGAGTGGAAGATATGAATAGAATGGAGGACCTGGTGTGGACCTCAAGGCAGAAACGGAGGGTATATCTTGATGCGTGGGCCGAATGGAATGTGTTTAGATACTCGGAAGAAGGGAAGGCCTTGATAAATATGCATTAAGGAGGGACCTGGCAGTTCGGAACACGGGGAGGGGGAGAGGACGATCCAAGGAGGGGGGGGTAGGGGGGGTTTTTGATAAAAAAAAAATATTTTATTTTTTGTAGGGTGGGGCGGGTTAGCTGTGAGTGACACAACAAGGTTAGGCCCTATTGCCCCAACCTCTAGGGCACATGGATGCCCTGGGGGAGGGGGGTTCATTGGCTTGAAGGAGTGCAGGAATAGTACCCCACAGATTTAAAGGGGATATTAGAGGAGTGGACATTGGAATAGTGTGGGAGATATAGAAGAGCCATGATGAGTTATGAACATATATATTGTTTTCTTTTCTGAAGATCTCATTATGTACTATTTGGATATATTGTCAGATTTTTTTTTTGTTATACGATGGCATGACTTCATGACCAGAGGAATGGTCTTTTCCTTGTATGTTACTTTGTGTGTTTAAAAACAAACAAAAGAAGATTGAAAAGATATTCCTCTTTCAGACCTCTAATCTTTTTGATTCAAGTTTCCCTTTTTTACAATCTCATAGGGCGCAATCAAGCTTCAAGACTGGAGCAGAGAAGCCCCACACAAGCCCCACCCCCGCAGGATGTGCAGGAAGTGGAAACTGCCACCACATCAGGTCAGTGTCTTACAGTACAGCTTCAGGTAATAGATGTAGGCCTGCATAATTGTAATACATGGTTGTTTCCAAATTTCAGAAAGTATTCGTGCTGTTGAGGGTGGATTGGACATTTTGGCCTCGTACACACGAAGCAATTCATTTGTTCAAATCAGTCGGACCGACCGATTTGAACAAATCTGTCTCTTTGGATTTTGGTTTGCTCGCGTGTACACACGAGCAAACCAAAATCCCCGCCAGCAGACGGCACGCTGACGTGTCGGTGACGTGGCGGTGAGGTTGACGCCGCCACGTCACCGCACCAGGAAGTAAAACACTTCCGCGAATGCGCCGAATTCATTCGGCGCCGGTGCGAGACGACATGTCTGCTGGTAAGTGTACTAACCAGCAGACATGTCGGGCGGACGGGTTCCCACCCGATAGATTTCAAAGCATGCTTTGAAATCTGTCGGGTGGCCAAATCCGTCGGCTCGCCCGTACACACGATCGAATCTGTCTGCTGGGACGGTCTAGCAGACCGTTTCCAGCAGACAGATTTGATCGTGTGTACGCGGCCTTACAGTGCCTAGCTGTTAATTGGGGAGGTGTTGTCTTGCAGGGCTGAAATTGAGGACATCCACATCTGCTTAGGGCAGATGAGAAAGAAAACACAAACAGTGGAGCGAAAACTAAAGAATTTAATTGATGTTCTGGGAGGGCTTAAAAAATGTTTTTAAGTTTTTTTTTGTGTTTCTATTTTTGTTTTGTTTTATTTTTTTAAAGTGGAATCTCTAGTTAGTTTTCTGGCTAAAACGCATGAACAATGACAACTGCTAAAAAGTTGGTCATTGTTCATGCGTTTTAACCAGATATTTTTTAATTTTATTATTCTGAAAGAAAATACTCAAAAAAAAAGAAAAAAAAAAAGGAAGGAAAAAAAGATATCTCTAAAAAAAAATAACAACAAAAAATTATAAAAAAAATAAAATAATTTATGCTGACAAATATTTCTAGCCAAAAATATATTTCTTGATAATAAAAACAAAAAAATAAAGAATTTCTATTAAGATATTTTTGAAAAAAATAAAAATGACACATTTTAAATGTGAAACAATAAATATTTTTGGATACTGAACAATGTGTGGCTTATTATTATATCAAAACTGCCTAAAAGAACAAATCGAGATTTGTGGTGTTTACATTGGCAATGATGAGTATTTAGTACAGGAAAATAAACATGACACTATGATAACCTAGGAGAAAGCTACAATAAACTCAAATTAGAAAAAAATCATCAAAGAAAAATACTAGAACAGGGGAATAAAATTTGGGCCTTAGGCACTATTGGCGGTGCCACAACACTGCAACCCCTCACAGATACTCTAGTTGGACAGCATTAATAAGCCCTGCTGCAAAGTATTGCATCAAAAATTGTTTTTATACGCCCCTGTTAAACAGGGGCAGTAAAATTGGGCCTGAGGTCACGTACACACGATCAAATTTATCTGCTGAAACTGGTCCGACGGACCGTTTCAGCAGACATATCCGATCGTGTGTACGGGCTAGCGGACAGGTTTGTCCAGCGGACAGATTTCAAAGCATGCTTTGAAATTTGTCCGCTGCAAACCTGTCCGTCCGACATGTCCGCTGGTTAGTACGCCTAACCAGCGGACAGAAATCCCCCGCATGCGCCAAATGGATCCTGGATTGGTGACGTGGCGGCGTCAACGTCACCGCCACGTCACCGCGTCCTCAGCCCGAGGGGATTTTTGTCCGATGGTGTGTACACGCCATCGGACCAAAATCCGATGAGACATGTCCGCTGGAAACGGTCGGACATGTTTGAGCGGACATGTCTCATCGTCTGTACGCGACCATAGACACTGGTAGCGGTGCCACAACAGTGCAACACCTCACAGATAATGTTATTGGAGTGCTGCAAAGAGCCACATGCAAAGAATTGCATCAACAATTGTTTTTATACGCCCCTGTTAAACAGGGGCAGAAAAATTGGGCCTTAGACACTGGTGGCGGTGCCACAACACTGCAACCCCTCACAGATAATGTAATTGGAGCACAGCAAAGAGCCACATGCAAAGAATTGCATCAAAAATTGTTTTTATATGCCTCTTTTAAACAGGGGCAGAAAAATTGGGCCTTAGGCACTGGTGGCGGTTCTTACTAGCTATCAGCAAGATGATTGAGGAGGAAAAGGATATTCAGTCAGCAGCACAACAGGACAGTCACTCAGCATCAGCATAGGCAGTCTCCAAGGGATCTGACATTTCAAAAAAAATTATTCAGTTACATCAGCATCAGGTGCTTGGTAGCTGGTGTTGATCCAAGCCTGATTAATTTTTATGAAGGTCAGTCGATCCACTGAGTCACAAAGCCTGTGATCGGTCACAAAGCCTCCAGCAGCACTGAATGTGCGTTCTGAAAGGACGCTGGATGCAAGACAAGCCAATAGCTAAATTTGTACTGTGCAAGCTCCGGCCAGTGATCCATCCTCAAGACCTAGGAAGCCAGAGGATTTTCGGTGGGGAAGGTGTCCAAGTCTGATCTTGCCCCTAGGTACCAGATGCTGGCGATGGTTGCTGGAACCGGTCATACCTTGGGGCTGCGGACTAAAACAATTCTGAACGCATCGGTCGGACGGCCACCTTCTCCACCGCTCCTTCTGTGACTTACCGAAGCCTCAGCAACACGTTGTCCAGGACCAGGATTTGCTAATCCCCCAGGTTCTGGGAACGTGTTGCACAGACCTTTCTGCAAGGCCTCCCAAAGATGTTTCATCTTCTGTTCCCTCTGCGACGGCAAGATAAGCTCCGCAACCTTACTCTTGTAACGTAGATCAAGGAGAGTTGCCAACCAGTAATGATCCCTCTCCTTAATACTACGAATACGAGGATCCTTAAGCAGGCTTTGCAGGATCAGGGAGGCCATGCAGCGTAGGTTTGCTGAGGCATTCGGGGCACAGTCCTCTGGGTCACTGAGGATGACAGGATCCGCAGCCACCTCATCCCAGCCACGTGAAAGTCCATGGGTTCCTTGGGACTGTAAGTCATCTCTTGAAGACTGCTGCTGCTGATGCTGAGTGCTAGGCTCCACCTCCATGCTGCTGATACAATCATCCTCCTCCTCTTCCAACTCCTCTTCCTCGTCCTCTTCCTGTGTGCTAGGCGGGCAAGCAGGACCACTGTCTGCATAAAGGTGGCCTTTAAGAGGTAAGGAAGTCCTCCTCTTCCTCCCTCTGTTCTGCCTCAAGGGCCCTGTCCATTATTCCATGTAGCGTGTGCTCCAACATGTTATTAAGAGGGACAGTCTCACTGATGCATGCACTGTCACTGCTCACCATCCTTGTGGCCTCCTTAAATGGTGACAGGACAGTGCATGCATCCCTGATCAAGGCCCACTGGCGTGGGGGAAAAAAAACAAGCTCCCCTGACTCGGTTCTGCTGCCATATTGGTACCTGTCCAAGAACTGCTTCACCACCAAATTCAGAACATGAGCAAAACAGGGCACATGGGTCAGTTGTCCCTGTCGCAGGGCAGAGAGGAGGTTGCTGCCATTGTCGCTAACCACCATTCCTGGCTTAAGCTGGCGTGGCGTCAACCACCTCTGAGCCTGCATCTGCAGAGCTGACAGAACCTCTGCCCCAGTGTGGCTCCTGTCTCCCAAGCACACCAGCTTTAGCACCCCATGGCATCTCTTTGCCTGCATTCCTGCGTAGCCCCTCGTACGCCTACGGAGCACGGCTGGTTTCCGAGGAGACATCAGCACAGGAAGAGGCCACAGAGGATGAGTAGGGGGTGGAGGAGAGAGGTGTGTCACAACCAGTAGTAGTGTTTTGGAGGCGTGGTGGTGGAACAACCTCGAACACTACTGTACCTTGCCCTGCGTCCTTTCCAGCTGCCAGCAGAGTCACCCAATGCGCCGTGAAAGAGAGGTAACGTCCCTGTCCATGCCTGCTGAACCATGAGTCAGCGGTAATATGCACCTTACCACTGACCGCCCTGTCCAGCGAGGCATGGACATTGCCTTTCACATGCCGGTAGAGAGCCGGAATCGCCTTCCGTGAGAAAAAGTGGCGTTTGGGAACTTGCCACTGAGGTACCGCACATTCCACAAACTCACGGAAGGGGGCAGAATCTACCAACTGAAAAGGCAGCAGTTGAAGTGCTAGCAATTTCGCTAAGCTAGCATTCAACCTCTGGGCATGTGGATGGCTGGGAGAGTACTTCTTTCGGCGCTGCAGCAGCTGGGGCAGGGAAATTTGTCTGGTACCATCAGTAGATTGCCCGCATGTACTACTAGGTTGTGACACACCTAATTCTACACCTTCAGTCCTATCAGTGCAGGCTTCAGAGAGGACTGAGGGTCTAGTGGGGTTGGAGATCCCAGCTGATGAGGGGCAAGGGGAGGTCCGCTTTGTTCTTTGGTGTGGGTATTTCAGGTATGCTTGCCAACGAACTGCATGGCAGGTCGACATATGTCTGGTCAAGCATGTGGTGCCCAAGCGGGTGATGTTTTGGCCACGTGAGATACGCTTGAGACATATGTTGCAAATAGTAACGGTGCAATCTGATGCACATGTCTCAAAAAAGGCCCACACCAAAGAACTTTTGCAGTAACGCTGAGACACAGCAGCGCCCTGCACAGGCGTAGCTCTGCGATTTAATGCAGTTGGTGTGCTGCCCTTAAGCTGTCCCCTGGAGGGCATCCTGCCTCTTTGCAGATGTGCCTGTGCCTGCTCCTCCTCCTATCTCCTATCAGGCACCCACGTACAGTCAGTGACTTTTTGATTCAATGATTTTATTAGGTTTTAACAGTAATACAAGGTACAAGTCAAGCTCGTACGTCGTGCAACGACGTTTGGCATATGTAATGACAGACTTACTATGCTGAGCAATAAACAGTAGTTCAGACATATAAACTTAAAGTAAGGTATACAGCGGATATAAACACTTGTCTAGTCCGGTCCCCTGTCGCAGCACCCCACTTGGGAGCATTAGTGCTGCGTGAGAGGGGAGGGGATATATAACGGAAAACCACTGTGTGATATATTCGTGTTTTAGCGGAACCGGTATGCCGGGTAACAGATAAGAAAACAACAGCAAGAAAAAAAAAAAAAACAGTAAACATTAGCGTGCACAATATAGGTATTGCTCGGTCAAGAAAAAAACTACCAGAGGGGTGTGGGACTGTAGTGACATGCGGTGGTTGCAACCTCTGTCCAGTCGAGCCAAGGCTGCCAGAGTGCTCGTGTTTTGGAGGACTGGCCAACACTGGCTGCTGTTATAGTCTCATAACTAAAGTGGAGTGCCACTATGTCTATGACCTGGGCTATTGAGGGGGCTCGATCTGACTTCCAGTGTCTCGTAATGTTGAGTCTGGCTGCTAAGAGTATGTGTGTGGTAACGTGTCTTACGGGGTAAGGAGTGTCGTCAATGGTCAAGTTAAGTAGTGCCAAAGCAGGTGAGGGGGGTCTTTTGACGTTGGTAATGTTGTAAATTAGCTTGAAGATGTCGATCCAGTAAGGTTGAATGTGGGGGCACTCCCAGAAAATGTGCAGTAGGTCTCCTTTGCTAATTTTACACCTCCAGCAAATGTTGGAAGATTTAGTGGAAAAGGAAGCCAATTTGGCGGGGGTAAGGTACCATCGTAGGTAGATTTTCTGGGTGAGTTCCCAAAGGGTCGAGGATTTGGTGGCCTTATACACTGAATTAAGGGTGCATTTCCACTGTTCTACTGTAAAGATGCATTTGAGGTCAAGTTCCCATTTGAGATGAGGGTTTAGTTTGGAAAAAGTGTTCTTGTCCTGTAGAATATTGTAGAAGTGGGAAATGCCTTTGGTCGTTGAAGTAGGGTCCGTGAGATATGCCCACGTTTTGGGAGGGATACAGTAAAGGGGAAGAGGTATAGTGTTCAGGCAGTGGTGTATTCGCGCATAAGTAAAGTATTCGGAGCTTGGGAGATCATAGTCAGTTTGTAGTTGAGAGAAGGTTTTGGGCCGGTCGTCCTGTAGTAAGTCATGTAGGTAATGAATCCCTTTAAGGGACCACCTTGTCAGTGGCAAGTCGGGTGATAGGAATTGGAGTGATTCTAGAGGTAGTACAGACGGGGATGCGACAGGATTAGAGTTAGAGTCAAGGAGGGAGATTAGTCTTCCCCACGCTTGGACTGATGCTTTCACAGGTGGAGACAAAGATGGGGGGATAGTAGCACCTAAGGGGGTACTTAGTAACCAATTCTTTAGATCGGGCTTAGTGAGGGAGTGACTTTCCACTTGGCCCCACGATTGATGTTGGAGTGGTCGGAACCAACCGGGTAGTTGGGCTAGAATAGCTGCCGTATGGTAATCTTTGAAGTCTATTGATCCTGATCCCCCTGCATATTTATGTTTAGTAAGTATGGAATGGGCACACCTAGGTTTTTTCCCGTTCCAAAGATACTTGTTGTACATCGTTTGGAGGGATTTGAAGAACGAGGCAGGTAGTGGGATGGGGAGGGACCTAAAGAAGTACAAAATTTGAGGTAAGCAGATCATCTTAAATGCTGCAAGCCTCCCTGACCAAGAGATTTCATGTTTTGCTAGGGATTGTGTGGTCTTCTGAATGTTTTGTAGCAACGGCAAGAAATTACAAGAATAGAGGTTTTTGAGATTCCTGGGCAATTGAATGCCCAGGTAAGAGATGTTTGTGTGTGCCCATGTGTATGGGTGTTGGAGTTGTAGAAGATTCCTGGTCGTGGCGTTAATGTTGATGTCTAGTATGAACGATTTTGTTGTATTGATCTTGTAGTACGATACCGAACTGAACCAGTGCAACAGTTTTTGTACTTCCGCCAGGGAGGAAGTTGGATCCGTGAGGATAAGGATGACATCATCCGCAAACAGGCTGATTTTGTGAGACTGCGTGCCAATTTGGAGACCTGAAATTACGGGGTTGGAGCGAACATGTTCCGCCAGGGGTTCCATGAGCATGTTGAAAATAAGTGGGGATAGGGGACACCCCTGTCGCGTGCCATTAGTTATGGGGAAGGGACATGATAACATGCCTTCTGTATATACTTGAGCCGTCGGTGCGGTGTACAGCGCTAAGATGGCATCTAGAATTAGGCCTTTGAAGCCAAATTTTTGGAGAACAGCTTCGAGATATGTCCAGTGAACCCTGTCGAACGCCTTCTCTGCGTCCAGAGAAAGGAGCAGAGAAGGCGTTCCGGTGGATTCCGCGTGGTGGATCAGATTAAGCATTCTCCTGGTGGCGTCTGATGTTTGTCTGCCTTTTGTGAAACCCGCTTGATCTCTGTGTATGAGATCAGGCATGATGTCTATTAGGCGCGAGGCTATAGTTTTGGCATATATTTTTAAGTCGAGATTGAGAAGAGATATCGGGCGAAAATTCTGAGGTGCATTTGGTTCCTTCCCTGGCTTCGGTAAGGTTATGATCAGTGCTTTTAAATATTCATTCGGAAAGGAGGAAGAGGAGGCAGCGTTATTGAACACTTCCGTAAGATATGGGGCTAAGTAGGAGGAGAACTGTTTAAAGTATTCTGCTGTCAAGCCGTCTGGGCCAGGCGCTTTACCACTGGGCAGGGAGTCAATAGATCTACTAATTTCTTGCACAGTGAACGGGGCATTAAGTGCTTCTAATTGTTGTGCGGTCAGGGAGGGGAGGTTAATGTTTTGGAGAAAGTTGTCAATCTCCGTGCGTGTGGGTTGTGGAGTGTTAGGGTCACTTTGTAGATTGTATAGATCACCATAATAGGTGCTGAAAGCATCAGCTATGTCCTGAGGGTTCGATAAGGGAGCGTGTGTATGGGGATGAAAGAGCTGATGGATCTTGGTTTTGGCGCGTCTACCTTTTAGGCGTCTTGCCAAGTTTTTCCCTGCTTTGTTGGAGGTGGAGTAAGACGTTGCTTTAAGTTTCCTCTGTAGGAATTCGTAGGAATGGAGAAGTAGAGTTTTGAGTTCCTGTCTCAGGGCAGTCAGGAGTTTCAACTGTGAGTCTGTGGGGTTTGTCTTGTGGCGTGTTTCTAATGTCTCTATCTGACTTGTCAATTCGTCTACTCGTTGCGTCCTCTCTCTCTTTAGGCGTGAGCTCAATTTTATTAACATTCCTCTCACATACGCTTTATGGGTACTCCACACCACCGCAGGGTCAGACACTGAGCCAGCGTTCAATTCGAAGAAGTCAGTGATCAGCTCACTGATCATTGGTTTGTATTTGTCGTTTTGGAGCAGGTAGTTGTTAGCACGCCAGAGAAACGTGGTTTGTTGTAGATTAGAGTCTTCGATTAATATTGAAATGGGGGCGTGGTCTGACCATGTTGTGGTGTGGATCTTAGACATACATATCTTTTGCAAGATCCATTTATCTGTCAAAAACAAATCAATTCTAGAATACGTGCGGTGCCTGGAGGAGAAAAAAGTAAAGTCTCGTTCAGAGCCGTGGAGACAGCGCCACACATCATAGAGATCATGATTCGAAATACAATTTTTAAGGGGCGATCTTTGCCTCTTTGCTGCCGAGGTGGAGTCTAGGAGAATGTCCGGAACCAGGTTGAAGTCTCCGCAGAGTACTAGATGGCCTTTTTGGACAGGCTTGGTGGCTGCGAGGACTTTGCGGAGGAATTTCAATTGCTGCGCATTTGGGGCATAAAGATTCACTAGGGTGTATGTAACACGGTTTATGGAGCAAACCAGGATCAGATAGCGACCTTCAGGGTCAGCAATAAGGTTCAGTTGGCGGAAGTCCATTGTGTCTTTGATTGCTATCATGACACCTCTAGATTTGGAGGAGTGAGGGGCATGGAATACGTGGGGGAACTGACGGTTAGAGCATAGGGGTAAGTCCGGTGGTATGAGATGTGTTTCCTGAATACACAGTATGTCACTACGGAGGGTCTTGACGGTCCTCCATAGTGAGTGGCGTTTGGCAGGGTGGTTCAGGCCATTCACATTAAGGGATAGGATCGATAGCGGCATCTTGGTGGTGGCAGTGTATAGTAGATTAACACTTACAGTTATATGGTGCGAGCCAGTCCTGGGGAGGTCTTGGTGGTAGGTTCAGTGTCAGGCGTAAGGCAGTCCAGAAGCCCTGGGACGAGTGTGACAAAGAGCTGCAAATAGAGCAATACGTTAAATGCAATGTCCGCAAGATGGGAGAGAAAAAAAAAAAAAAAAAACAAACAGGAAAAACAAACTGAAAATAAAAAATGGAAAGATGGAAAGTATGGAGGGAGCGGTGAACACCACTTTAGCCTCCAACCAGGGGGGTTGAACAGTTATTATCGCAGGAGAGTAAAAAGATCAAGGTTAACAGGTGTCAGGATCCAGGGGAGCTTAGGTGACGTTATTTGGCCGCACTTTCCAGGAAAAAGATATCCCTCAGGTGTGGGTTCTGCGAGGAGCCAAAACTCTTTTGTCAAGTGGAGCTGCGTTGGGAGGTTCTGTGAGAATTCCCCAATTGTGGAGGAGACGTATGCCTTTGTCGAGATCGTTGATCGTGTGGGATTGGCCATTTCTCACAATGAGGAGGGTGGCTGGGTAGCGCCACTTGTATTGCACTTTGTGATTCTGTAGGCCTTTGGTGACCGGACTCAGCTGCCTGCGTAGCTGGAGGGTGTGCTTAGAGAGGTCTGGGAAGAATTGCACACCGGCAAAGGGGGCTGGCAAAGGTGTTTTGGTCTTGACCCCCGCTAGCAAACGTTCTTTAACATGGTAGAAGTGGATCCTCATCAGGACATCCCTGGGAACTGTGTCTGCTAGATGGGATGGCTTGGCTATTCTGTGAATCCTGTCTATGACCAATTCCTGCATGGGCGTTTCAGGCAAGATAAGGCGCAGCAGGTCGATGGCATAGCGTGGAAGGTCTGCAGACGATATGTTTTCAGATATACCTCTCAGTTTCACGTTATTCCTGCGAGACCTGTCCTCTAAATCAGCCAGCTTGGTGCGCATCCATGCTTGCTCTTCTCTAATGCCATCACAGTAATCAATAACCTGGTTGACTGTGGATGTGCAGTCAGTGAGGCCTTTCTCCACAGTGTCCACTCTAACATCCAGTGCATGTATGTCTGAGGTGATTTTTGTGAACAGTGAGGAGAGGTCAGACATGAGAGAGGTCTGCAGGGACAATAACATGTCCTTCAGGGTTGTGTCTATGACTGGTTGCCCAGATGTGGGGAAGGAGGCCACTGAGGAATGTAGGGCCTGGCTGGATAAGAGAGGGCCTGAAGCCGGGGCCTCGATTTGCGGCCGCAGTGTCAGCTGCGGCGGCGCGTCTAAGCGCATTTTAGCCTTTGCTGGGCTAGCAGGCAGGGGGTCACCTTCCGAACGGTCGGGGAGTCCAGTCAGGGTACCTGAGTCTTGCTGGTCCTCTGGGAAGGCATCCGGGAGGTCCGTGTATGAGCCGCGCTGTGCGGCCTGGTCGGCGCCATCTTGGGAGGCTCGGTTCCTCTCCGCCGGCTTGTAGGCAAACTCCGTGAGTTTGTGAGGGATATATTCCGTGAGCCTCTTCCTCGATGCGCTCATCGTGATCTCCTGTGTTTCCAAGGTGAGGATGGGCTCAGATGGTGTCGTGATGGCGGCTTGAGTCGTGAAGTGTTTCCCCTGGGTGACGAGCTGCAGGCTCAAGCGTCCATGTTCCTCTCCGGCCGGACACGCCCCCTACAGTCAGTGACTTCATCATCCCCTCCCTCCTCATCACTGTCGAAAACCTGGCAGTATGCTCTAGCTGGGGGAACATGACTGCCAGATTGCTGTCCCTCTCAGGCACCCCCTCTCTCAGGGCTCAAATTACTGCCTTCCATTATCTGTTTCTGCTCAGGATATGAGTTTTTTTATTTGTTTAATGCTCAGGTCATGAGCCTTTTATTTTTTTTCTGACTGTACACGGTCAGTAGTGCAGACTACAGTGTGAATGGTGTGTGAATGTGGGGGTGACACTCCTGCCAGTAAGGGGTGTCACCCTGAGTCGTGGTGGAGAAGTTGTTACGTACCTGCCAGATGAGCCTGACGTGTAGTGGGAAGGCTTCTCGTACAACCCCGGCTAAAGGGCCACGATGTTGCGACAGTGGCCACAAGAGCCTGGCGGTGTATGGGTGCCTGGTTCGTCTTGGGTCTTGTCGGTTCAGCAGGTGCAGCAGGAAACAGGAAGCTGGCAGGTGGGTGCACTGAATGCGTCGTCAGACAAGCCGGGTTTGGTAACAGATGATCCGATATAGATATAAACGACAGGCAGAGAATGGTCAGTATACAGGCAAGCTCGACAACGGGAAATCAAGCAGTTGTAGAGCTGAGCGTGGTCACAAGGCAGGCCGGGATCAGGATAACAGAGATCAATCGTAGTCAGCAAGCCGGGTCAAACACAGGAAACAGGAAAAAGGTCAGATCACAGGAAGTCAGGTAAGAACTGCAGATCAGGCAGCAAAGACACTGTGCTGCTGAGGTGTTTAAATAGGCAGCCTGTTGTCAATCACTGAACTCAGTCTGCACCATTAACTCTTAGGTGGCAGATCCATGACATTGCCCCCCCCTTACGGGCAACCTCCGGGTGCCCAACAGGTCTCTCTTCTGTGGATTTCTGCGAAAAAAGGCATTAACCAGGTCTCTGGCGTGCACATCCTGTTCAACCTCCCAAGAGTTATCCTCCGGGCCATAACCCTTCCACTTAACCAGGTACTGTACCTGATTCCTTCTTCTCCTACAGTCTATGATAGCCTCCACCTCATACTCCTCTTCACCATTGATGGTCACAGGTTCTGGTGGCTTGGATACTCTATCTGGAAAAGAGTCAGGAACTGCTGGTTTTAAGAGAGAAACATGGAAGACAGGATGTATTTTAAGTGAATCAGGTAAGGATAATTCATAAGCAACCTCATTAAGTTTCCTCTTGACTGGGAATGGTCTCACAAATTTAGGTGCCAGTTTCTTTGAGGGGCATGCCAACCGGAGATTTGTAGTAGACAACCATACCTGGTCTCCCGGGTGGAGGATCAGTTCACCCCTCCTTTTCCTGTCAAAAGCCGTCTTGCTTGCTGCTTGTGCCTTGGTAACCGCTTCTTGAAGCAACTTATTGTTGCGATTTAGGAAATCCACTGTGTCTTGGACAGCCGGAACCGTGGTTTCTGGAATAAAGTCAGGCAAGAAGGATGGGTGAAAACCATAATTTGCAAAGAAGGGTGACTGACCTGTGGCAGAATGAGTGGCATTATTATAGGCGAACTCCGCCAGTGGCAGCAGCGATACCCAGTCATCCTGTACAAAAGTAGTGAAGCATCGGATATACTGTTCCAATGTTTGATTTGTCCTCTCTGTCTGTCCATTGGTTTGGGGATGGTAGGCAGAGGACAAGGATCTTTCGATTTTAAGGGCTTCACACAGAGTTTTCCAGAATCTGGAGGTGAATTGAACCCCCCGATCGGAGACAATGTTCATAGGGACCCCGTGAAGCCTCACAATTTCTCTGATAAATACTTGAGCTGTCTCTATGGCTGAGGGAGTATTTTTCAGAGGCAAGAAATGGGCCATTTTGGACAATCGGTCCACTACTACGAAGATGGCTGTACATCCTTCTGATGGGGGAAGTTCCACAACAAAATCCATGGCTATCATTTTCCATGGTCTGTCAGGAACTGGCAGTGGCCGAAGTAGACCCCAAGCTCGGTTTCTTGTACCCTTACTGCGGTTGCAGATTACACAGGAATTCACGAATACAGGTTTCTTCCAGGTCTGGCCACCAGAATGTGCGTTTCAGGAGATCAAGCGTCTTGTGGACCCCAAAATGACCTGCTAGGGGATGATCATGGCACAGACCCAAAATGGTTATGCGTAAACATTCAGGTACAAATACCTTGCTTCCGTTGAACAGTAAACCTTCCCGGAGTGTCAACGTGACCCCTGGAGGGCTAGGAACATCTGTCGAAGCCTGCTTCATTCTGTTGAGGAGGTTGTCCTGTAAAAGCAAGAAGTTATTTTCAGATAAGATGGTATCTGCCACTGGTGGTTCCTTGGGGTCATCAAACATACGAGACAGTGCATCTGGTTTGACATTCTTCGAGCCTGGCCGGTAGGTAATGTGGAACACAAATCGGGACAAAAATAGGGCCCACCGTGCTTGACGTGGCTTCAGACGTTTAGCAGTCCTCAAATACTCCAGGTTTTTGTGGTCAGTATAGACCAATATGGGATGCGCTGCTCCCTCTAGGAGGTACCTCCATTCTTCTAATGCCGCCTTAATGGCCAGCAATTCCCGGTCCCCAACGTCATAGTTTCTCTCTGCTGGAGAGAGCCTGCGGGAAAAAAAAGCTACTGGATGCATCAGATCCTTAGGGCCTTGGCGTTGGGAGATGACTGCTCCAATAGCGACTTCAGATGCGTCTACTTCTAGTGTATAGGGCAGAGACGGGTCCGCGTGACCAAGAACAGGTGCTGAAGTAAACAGTCCCTTCAAGGTATCAAATGCGGCTTGAGCCTCGGGAGTCCAATGGAAGCGGAGGTTCTGTCTAGTCAGCTGTGTTATAGGGGTTATGATAGCAGAAAAGCCCTTAATGAACCTTCTGTAAAAGTTGGCAAATCCTACGAAGTGCTGCACCCCCTTCTTGTCGGTAGGTGCAGGCCAGTCTAAGATTGCGGAGACCTTTTCAGAGTCCATCTTGATCCCTTCAGGAGAGATTACCAGTCCCAGGAATTGGATGCTGCATTTTTCAAACTCGCATTTTTCACCTTTAGCATATAGTCCGTGTTGGCGGAGTCGGCTTAGCACCCTTTTGACATGACCTCGGTGAGAGTCCAGAGAAATGGAAAAAATCAGAATGTCGTCTAGGTAAACAATCAAAAATATATCAAGGAAGTCTCTGAATATATCATTAACAAAATGTTGGAACGTGGCCGGAGCATTGCATAGCCCGAAGGGCATCACTAGGTATTCATAGTGGCCAAATCGGGTGCGAAAGGCTGTCTTCCACTCATCCCCTTGGCGAATGCGGACTAAATTGTAAGCCCCCCGTAGATCCAGTTTGGTGAAAATGGTCGCTGACCTTAGTCTC
Source organism: Rana kukunoris (assembly GCA_029574335.1). Taxonomy (NCBI): domain Eukaryota; kingdom Metazoa; phylum Chordata; class Amphibia; order Anura; family Ranidae; genus Rana; species Rana kukunoris. The sequence continues at coordinate 45,908,915 of CM056058.1, read as the reverse complement.
TGAAATAGTTCGGGTACTAGAGGGAGAGGATATCGGTTTTTAACTGTAATTTTGTTGAGCTCCCGATAGTCCACACAAGGTCGTAGGGAGTGATCTTTTTTTTCAACAAAAAATATTCCAGCTCCTGCTGGAGAGGTAGAGGGTCGGATGAAACCCTTTTCCAAGTTTTCTTGGACGTATTCTTTTAGTGCCTCCTGTTCTCGTTCAGCGAGGGGGAAGATTCTACCGAAGGGGATTTCGGACCCAGGAAGCAGTTCAATTGGGCAATCATATGGCCGATGCGGGGGAAGAATATCAGCCCCTCGCTTACTAAAGACATCCAGGAACTCATGATAGTGTTCAGGTACAACTTTCCGCACTTCAGACTCAGAGTCCACACAAAATAGTGTTGTAGGAGGAACTGGGGGCCTTGGTAGGCAGTGCTCCTGGCAATAGGCTGAGTAGAAGTTGATTCTCCCTGTGGCCCAGTCAATTTGCGGAGTATGCGCCTTCAGCCAGGGTAGGCCCAGAATAACAGGGAATAGTGGGGAGGAGATGACATCAAGGCTTAGGAATTCCTTATGTTGAGAGGGAGCCAACACGGGTAAGGGAAATGTCTCTTGTGTCACAGGTCCAGACTTGATACATGACCCGTCAGCTAGAAAAACAGAAAGTCCTTGTGCTTTAGGTCTCAAGGGAATGCGTTGTTGTGTTGCGAAGGTTAGATCAATGAAGCAACTGCAGGCCCCAGAATCAATGATCGCGGTAACTGTCACTTCCCTTTCTAGCAGCTGGAAAGAGATGGGAAGGGTTAGGTTGGTAGCATTGGTAGGCAAAAAAAAGTTATTAACTGAAAAAATCATCCGCTGTTTACGTGTCTTGGTTGGACAGGAACGCACATAGTGACCTGCACCCCCACAGTACAGGCAGAGGTTGTTTTGTCGTCGGTGCAGGCGTTCTTCTGGGGACAGAGAGGGGCGTATTAGGCCAATTTGCATAGGCTCTGGAGCGTCGGTAGCAGTAGCGACAGGAGCGGGCTGAACTGGGGTGAAGCTATCAGGTGCGGAGTAAGTAGGAGCTGGGATCCGGGGCATCATCCATACTGGACGTGGCTGCTGGGCTGATCTTTCGGATCGTCGCTCACGAAGCCGGCGGTCAATTTGGATGGCCAGTGTGATAAGGGCCTCCAGGGTATTTGGGACCCCAACACGTGCCAATTCGTCTTTCAGACCCTCCGATAACCCCAAGCGGAACTGGTGTCGCAGGGCTGCATCATTCCACTGTGTGTCTGCACTCCAGCGTCGAAAGTCAGTGACATAATCTTCAGCTGTTCTGCGGCCTTGCTGGAGTGCATGAAGGGCAGCCTCTGCTGTGGTGGTTCGTTGCGGGTCGTCGTATAATTCGGCCATTGCACCGAAGAAGGCGGACATGGACTGTAGCAATACATTGTTCTTTTCCAACATACGATGAGCCCAGGACTGGGGCTCACCCTGAAGCAGTGATATAATGAACCCCACTTTAGTCATTTCAAGGGAAAAAGTTCGAGGTTGTAGGGCGAAGTACAGTTCACATGCGTTGCGGAAGGATCGAAACTTTCCCCGGTCACCTGAAAATCTCTCTGGTGCTGGAACTCTGGGTTCAGGGGGCGGCATCACTAATGGGGTTGCTGCAGTGGCAGACCCTGAGACGGAAGGGGCAGCATTGCTTTTTGGTGTAGCCAGAGTCTGTACACGTTGTTCCAGTTGCGTATAACCCTCCTGTAGAGATTTGACTGCTTGGGTGAGGGCTGAAAGGTGCTGGCAGACGTCATCCATGGCCGATTTCCCACTAGCAGGCTCAGACATGGCTGCCTGATACTGTTACGTACCTGCCAGATGAGCCTGACGTGTAATGGGAAGGCTTCTCGTACAACCCCGGCTAAAGGGCCACCGATGTTGCGACAGTGGCCACAAGAGCCTGGCGGTGTATGGGTGCCTGGTTCAACTTGGGTCTTGTCGGTTCAGCAGGTGCAGCAGGAAACAGGAAGCTGGCAGGTGGGTGCACTGAATGCGTAGTCAGACAAGCCGGGTTTGGTAACAGATGATCCGATATAGATATAAACGACAGGCAGAGAATGGTCAGTATACAGGCAAGTTCGACAACGGGAAATCAAGCAGTTGTAGAGCTGAGCGTGGTCACAAGGCAGGCCGGGATCAGGATAACAGAGATCAATCGTAGTCAGCAAGCCGGGTCAAACACAGGAAACAGGAAACAGGTCAGATCACAGGAAGTCAGGTAAGAACTGCAGATCAGGCAGCAAAGACACTGTGCTGCTGAGGTGTTTAAATAGGCAGCCTGTTGTCAATCACTGAACTCAGTCTGCACCATTAACTCTTAGGTGGCAGATCCATGACACAAGTTATCCCCACGGCCGTGTGAATGTGGTATGAATGGACAGCGACACCATTGGGGCCTTGGCGCGGCGTTGCTGCTCCCAAGTTCTGCATGCTGGACTTGGGCTAATCCAATGTGATGTGGATGTGGTGTGTGTGATCTAGGGACCACAGTGGTGTGCATTCTTGCATTGTCCGTGTGCCAAGATGAATGTGTGTGTGTTTAACGTGCAAAGATGCCTACCACGAGGACCCTCCTGACTACTATTCCCTCAGCAGACAGGGTAGCCTCGGGCAGAGGGGGACTGTGTGGTTCGGGGGTCAGGTCATCACATATGTCAATCTCTAGGCCATTTCTCATGGCGTAGTTGTGCAGCACACAACATGTACCGATGATCAGACACACAAAGTTTAGGGAATACAATAGCCCCCCCCCCCCGGACATATCCAGGCAATCAGAAACGGGACTTCAGGAGGCCAAATGTTTGTTCCACCACTGCAAGGGTACGTATGTGTGCATTATTGTATCTTCTCTCTCCTCTGGTTTGGGGATCCCGGAATGGAGTCAGAAGATGGGGCACAAGTGCATATGCCGAGTCACCTGGAAGGGAAAAGACAGGAGGATGTTAGCCGTGCATGTGCCCCTTGTGATGTCTGCATCATGGATGTCGGACAGTCATGCCTGGCTCCCACGTCACTCACCAACCAACCAGCTGTCCCTGTACACGTTCTGTTCGAATTCTGTTGGGATGTTGCTTTGACGGTTAATGTAGCTGTCGTGGCTGGACTTGGGGTGTTTGGCACGGACGTGCCATATGAGGTATTTGGCATCGGCTATCACCTGTACGTTGATGGAATGCCACTGCTTACAATTGCGGTATATGTGCTCTGTGGCACGGGGGAGCCATAGTGCCACATGTGTGCAATCAATGGCCCCGATGGTGCGTGGGAATCCTGCAATTCTGTTGAAATCCTGCATTGCCTTCTGCCACAGATGCTTATGGGTGGGTTTGATGATGTGGTTTGACATGCGTCTGAGGATTGCGGGGACAACCTGATGCACGCATCTGCTCAAGGTGGATTGTGACATCCCAGCCACAACTCCACTTGTACGCTGAAAAGATCCACTGGCAAGGAAATGGAGTGTTGCCAGTACCTTGACCAGTGGCTGCACTGCTTGTGAGCGGTGTGTCTTGCTCGTGAGGTCATCATGCAGGGCTGTGGCTATTTCCAGGATGGCATCAGGGCTGAATCTGAAGATGCGATACACCTCCAAATCCCCCATGCCAAAGACGTTAATGCGCGTTCGGTATATCCTCTCCCGTGCCCTCCTCCTCTGTGCCTGTGGCCACAGTAGTAGTGCTAGGACCACGGCTGCCCCTGACATGTTGGTATACAGACGTGTGTCCTGCAAGTGTGGTTGCTCAGCTCGTCCATAACGGTGCTGCTGTAGATGCTCTCCAGCTGACCTGTGCACATCTGCTGCTGACTTACCCCTGCTTTATGAGGGGTAACTTTAGGCCGGATATACAACTTACGCACACCGCGCGTAGCCTGCGCCGGCCAAATGTACGTTTGCGAATCGGTGTATCTCCCTCATTTGCATATTTGAATAGGAAATCAATGGAAGCGCCAGATGGGTCCAGCGTAAATATGCGCCCACGCTACGCTAGGAAAGTTAGGTCGATCAGAAGAAGTCTATTTTCAGGCATATCTTGTTCTGTGGGCACGGCGCACAAATATGACGGCGCACATTTTGACTAACGCGGCGCATCTCGAGATATACGTTGGCGTAAGTTCTACCTGAATCTGGCCCACTGTCTCTCTCTCTCTCTCTCTAGGACTGATCTTTTCACTAACACCGCCACAACACACTACACGTGGCCGCCTTGCAGGCTGCATTTTATAGTGTGGGGCGTGTGCTAAAGCACTGAGCCATAATTGGCCAAAGCCACCCTGGCTTTGGCCAATTATGGCTCTGTTTTTTGCGCGCTGTGATTGGCCAAGCATGGGGAACATACAGCATGCTTGGCCAATCATCAGTGAATTTTGGGCCGTGGCGCGTCACTCGAATTTGGTGTGAACGACCCGTTTTGTTCGTATTTCGACGAACAATCGAATGTTTGACTCGAACACGAAGCTCATCCCTAGTTACTGCACATATGGTGGAGAGTGGTCAGTAAAAGGTAAATGCACATATTCTCTCTCTAAAGCCTTGGTGCCCAACAAGCATGTAGGCAGATGCAGACTACTCTCTTCACTGCAGGAGGCATTCTTCCACAGCGACACTGTTTTTAGAGAGGAAGTCAAGAGGAAAAGGTTTCCTCTATGGCTTCCTGGGTCTTTGGGGAAGCTACTCTATTGGATGCTGCCACCCCATGTGACTCTAGCAGCCATCATGGGTAAGGCAGAGCCTTTTAAGGCCCTGGTTCCCAGGTTTTGCATGCATTTGTCCCCAGTTTTGCAGCCGGAAAGTGGTAGAACTCTATTCCACCACCTCCTGCTCTCACCCTTTGCTCCCGATGGAGTAGGGATAGATACTCCACCTGTTAGGGACAGTATTAGTGGTAAGGGAAAGGTTCCTGGTGAGGATGGACTCATAGGGTCGCAGCTTTCTTGGATATCATCCTGCTTGGGCAAGATGTGGCCCGTCCCCACTCTGATCTCTTTACAGATTTAGCTGATACCTCTATTCACATTACTAAAAAACATGAGTGACGCCAGTTGGGCAGCCATTCCTCTGGGTTTGTTGTGAAGTGTTGCTCTGCTACTTCAATACAAGTTTTCCTCTGCACCTGACTGTGTGAATTATTGCTACTGTATCACGCTCCACCCCACCTACAAGCAGCTTGTCATTTATTTAAAATTGGTAGGTAAAAAGATAATGGTTACACTCAGATATAGTGGTGACTGTAACCAGCAGCGCGGGAAGTATGGGACTGTCACTTCTGTGTCCTGTGTGACATCACGTCTGGGCTGGGAACAGGGAACAAGGTTTGGTACATACACTGGCTCGAAGACAGACCGGGCAAAGCCATTCCTTCACATACAGGCTGTATACACTGGTTACGGTTACAGCAGTTACATTTTTGATTAACGCTTATATTTCCTGCTTACATTTTACTATTATTTAGGTCAGACATGAGCTGCATATTTGATAAAGTGTATTGAAACTAATTGTACTCCTAGAGACTGTTGTCTGCAATTAATTAGTGAAATCATGACATCTAGTGTAGGCATATGTCATTTTTGCATGATGCATTTGGTTAGCTCAGCTTATTCAGATAGTGAATAATGTAAGAAGTGGCACAAATTCCACGGCAACAAACCCTATTTACTTGTTGTTTTAGAGGCTTAGTGGTAGAAATTATTTTTCTGATGTTTTGTAGTCATTTATTAGGAAGCTGTATCAGATAATATGCCGTTTAATATTTGTTTTTTAAAGCGGAGTTCCACCCTGAAAAAAATCTTTCCACCAAAAAAAAAATGTATTACTTACCCTAAATAGCTGTTGCTGTTGCTATGCGGAAGTGACAAATCTGCCTCGTCTCTACTGCAGTCGATTCTCTTCCTTCTCCTACAGTCTGTTTCTTCTTGTGAATGAGGCACGCTGCATTCTGGGAACTGTGTGTATCCCAGAAAGCAGCCAGCCCTTTCACAAAGCGATGCGCTACTCGCGCATGCGCAGTAGGAAACGGGAAGTGAAGCCGCACGGCTTCAGTGCCTGTTTCCCTTACTATGAATGGCGGCGCCTGGAGCTGACAGGATCGAGGATCGGCCTCGGTGGGGGTCGACAACGCTGGCGACTAGGACGGGTAAGTGTCCTTATTAAAAGTCAGCAGCTACAGTGTTAGTAGCTGCTGACTTTTAATTTTTTTTTTTGAACGGACCTCCGCTTTAATGTGTAAATTGTTCGAAAACGTTGTAGTTTAGAATAAATACATATGTCAAACACAAGGCTTGCGGGCACAATCTGGGCCACCGGGCCCTGACATAGGGCCCTTGGCCCCAGTTTTTCAGCAGCAAGTGCCAGAACTCTATTCCGCCATCTTCTGCTCTCACACCCGCTCCCTGCTCTTACAGAAGCCTTCTCAAAAATTCTTTCAGACCTCCCTCCCAGCTATGTGTAACCATTCTATTTTGCCCTTAGAATGTGGGTGTAGAAATGCCTTTCACGTCATGAGAGACGTCAAAACATACGTAATTTCCTGGATAACCCAATAGGGAAATTGTAGTGTCCTACACATAGTTTTCAGTAGGGGCGGTAGAGGATAATAAATATATTGAAAATGATTTTAGTTTGTCCAAAATCAATCTTCATCTAACCTTTAACTTTAGGCTTAACAGAAAACTATGAATTATCTAAAGCTAACACTTTTCTGTCATTCTCGCTTGCCATCCTGGCTCCTATTAAATTATATGTGTTTGAAAAAATATACCCCACCCAGTTAACTTGTGTTCTAAATACCTTGAATGAAGTTATGATTCTGACTAGAAGCATAATAACTATTAATAAATATCGTCAATAATAGAACTCTTATACTTTTCATAGGATTCCAAATTTGTAACCCTTATCATAATAATATATATGCATTAATAGTTTATGAATACCTAAACAATACATTATAAATATATTATTAAAGAAAAATTATTATTCAAATGCATAAACCAATATATGTAAAATTATTCACTTAATCATACATATAATTATTTCAATATAATGAACTTATATATTTGGTATTATGGCTAATATGATTGTTTATTTTGTTAATACACAATACAATATGTTTAATTTCAAAACACAATTTATTACTTTTTTTTCTATCCCTCAGATAAAGAAAGAAGAAAAAAATACATGTTTAAACTCATTGTTCTCTTAAAATATGAGACCTTGGTCTCCTACAATACACACTAGCCCATGGACCTTATATTGATTATGTTACTAAGTGTTAAGACCTTTAATTTATGATCTAAGCCAATATGTAAGGGCCTTAGAATCTCTTACAAAAAAATCTCTTCTCTAAAGACAGTGAACTTAGTTTCAACATTTAACAAAATGGCCTCTGAGTTGTTCATAAAATATATATGAAAAATATATACATTATAAAGGCCTCAGGGATTAATTATTAATTATTTTTAAACCCCAATAATTCTGACAAGCCGTAGTCTCTGGTTATCTCCTGTAGTCCAACCACAGTCTTTGGTTATCTCCTGTAGTCCATCTGTAGTTTCTTGTTATCTCCTGGATCAGATGCAGGAGGGTGTAAACTCACACATGTCCATTTACACCAGTCTCTCCATAGAGAACAATGGGTGGTCCAATTAAGCCTGCCGGAAAAACGGACAGGCAGACCCGATTGGTGTGCTTGTGTGAAAAGGGCCTAACGCCTTGTTCACACAGGGCATACACAGTGTACCTTTACAGAGATGCAAAGGTGTTAAATGCATCTCTGTAGAGGCTGTCCCATTAATGTAATTTGGGATGTAGCAACAGCACGAACAGAGGCGTGGCTCCCAGGTTTACATCCATGTAGGCCTGCATACATGTCCCTGAGCTCACACTGTCTGTGTATGGTGTCATGTACCCACACAGATGTCAGATTGGGAACAACAGCTATGCCTGTGTAGCCCTGTGCATGGAACACCTGTGCATCCCTGTGCGGGTAAACATGGCCCTCCATGGGCATACACTTTAGTATGCCACATGTGAACAATGCTTTAGTACTAATTTAGCAGGAGTTTTTGCGATTTTAGTGTATTTTTAGTGAAAATAGCGATATGATGATTGTTCATCATAAAAAATCTGTAGCACTTCTTTTTATTCTACTGATCATGTGCTTTCAGAAAATATATGGTTTTGATATTTAACAACTCCATACAGATTAAGCTTTTATATTTATAAGGGATTTAGCCAGAGCTTTTTTTCTCAGAAAATAGGTGCAGGAACTCAACCACGACCCGTTCAGGTTTCACAAACAGTAGAGGGGTCTTAAAGGGGCATTAAATACCAGAATTGCATTACATACAGAGTGCAGAGTTCAGGGGGTTACACACAGAGTGCTGAACTGTCACTTGTAAACACAGAAACCAGACTTCTGTGTTTACAAGTGATTGTGGTGAGCAGGCACCAGGGTCTGAGCCAGAGGTGGTGGAACTAAGTTCCCTCAAGTTCCCCCTGAAAAAAAGCCCTGGATTTAGCAGGAACTTTGTAAAATTAGCTGTATTTTATGTTTTTATGGTTTTAGTGTATTTTTTTCTAATAATAAATTGGTTTGATGAACATTTGTGCAAATACCGTGGGGTCAAAAAAAATTGTAGCACCTTCTTTTTATTCTAGAGGTCATATGCTTTCAGAAAATATATGTTTTTTTGGGGTCTTTCACAAATTCTGAAAGCTGTAAGGGGAAAATTAAAACCTTCTGATTTTTAGTGAGATTTTCACCATTTTGCAAATAAGCGCAATGTAAAATTTAAAACTTTTTGTCATTTATTAACTTCATACAGGTTAAGCTTTTATATCTAGTAGGGGATTTAGCAGGAATTATGTAAAATTTGCTGTGTTTTTATCTGCTAATAATGTTTTTAGTTTATTCTTTGCCAATATATTGGTATATATTGCCAAAATATTGGTACGATAAACGATAAACCGCAGAGCCTAAAAAATCAGTAGCACCTCCTTTATACTCTAGAGGTCATATGATTTCAGAAAATATATGGTTTTGGGGGTCTTTCACAAATTCTGAAAGCTGTAAGGGAAAAATTAAAACCTTCAAATTTTTTGAGAAATTTGGATATTTACACTTTTGCGTCTGTTCAATTTTCACCATTTTGCAAAAAGGCGCAATTTAAAAGTTACATATATTTGTTATTTATTAACTCAATACAGGGCAATCTTTTATATTTAGTAGGAATTTTGTAAAATTGGCTGCATTTTTATCTGCTAATAATGGCTTTAGTGTTTTTTTTGCAAATATATTGGTTTCATAAGATTTGAGCAAATACCGCGGGGTCTAAAAAACCTGTAGTAACTTATTTTTATTCTACTGATCATGTGTGGTCTGGACACCTGAGTGTACAAAATGGAGCACGGGGCCTGGCAGAAAAGAGGTTAAAGGGTTAGGCTGGGAGGGGGGATTGTACTAGATGTGTCTGAAATTAGTATTTGACTGGAAGGGAAGTCTGTACTGTGGAAGTCTGCATTGAAAGGTTAGGCTGGGATGGGGGTTCTGTACTGGGAGGTTTGTACTGAAGGGTTAGGCTGGGAGGATCTGTATGGGGGTGTCTGTACTGAAGGGCTAGGCTGGGAGGGGAGCTTCTGTATAGGGTGTCTGTACTGCAGGGATTCTACTGGAAAGTATCTGTACTGAGGGGTTAGGACGGTGGGAGGAGGCTGTACTGGGGGAGTCTGTAATGAAGGGTTAGGCTGGGAGTAGGAATGAACTTAAGGTGGCTGTACTGAGGTGTTCGGTTAGGGGTGTCTGTACTGGGGGTGTCTGTGTTGATAGATTAGGTTAGGACGGGAGCTGTACTGGGGTGTCTTTACTGGGGGTGTTTTGATTGAAGGGTTAAGCTGGAAAGCAATGGTGGCTGCTGCTCAAAATTTTTCGGGGGGCGCAAACAAAAAAAAAAATTGCAGCCACTGTGCCATCTATTGTCACCACTGTGCCATGCCATCAAATGCAGCCACTGTGGCATCAATTGTCTGCACTGTGCCATGCCATCAAACGCAGCCACTGTGCCATCAATTGTCACCACTGTGCCATGCCATCAAACGCAGCCACTGTGCCATCAATTGTCACCACTGTGCCATGCCATCAAACGCAGCCACTGTGCCATCAATTGTCACCACTGTGCCATGCCATCAAACGCAGCCACTGTGCCCCTCAATTGTCGCCACTGTGCCAATTGTTACCACTGTGCCGTTTAATTGTAGCCACTGTGCCCATTGTTGCCACTGTGCATGTCACGGTGCCCTTTAATTGTTGCCACTGTGCCCATTGTCACCACTGTGCCCATTGTCACCACTGTTCCCATTGTTGCCACTGTGCATGTCACTGTGCCTTTTAATTGTTGCCACTGTGCCCTTTGTCATGACTGTACCCATTGATGCCACTGTGCCCTTTGTCTTCTCTGTGCCCATTGTCGTCGCTGTGCCCTGTAAAATGCACTTACCTTTCTGCTTCCACGTCTCTCGATGTCTCCTCCTGCCCTCAATGGCGCTTCAGCCAATCAGGTTACCAATAACCAGAATCGGAGAACCTGATTGGCTGAGATGGCCGTCAGTCTTATCCAAGTTACGCACCTCCCGTACGTCCCCCTGGATAAGCTTCTGGGAGACGAGGGCTGTACTCGGAAAGCCTATCAGAGCCACTGGCTCTGATAGGCACTTCTGCACAGCCAACCAGCTGCCGTTATTCAGGTAGCCGGCGCCCAAGGTCCGGCCATCTGAATAGACCAGCGGCAGCTGGCAACAATAACATACATTCATGCAATGCCTAAATGTATGTTATTTGCGAGAGCCAGAGGGGGCGGCACTGCAGCGCCCTCTATAGACGAAACGCCATCACTGCAGTTAGTATAAGTAAAAACAACAATTTAAGGAAAATAAAAATTCTTAAAGGGTCCGTTTATTTGTATTTGTTTGTGACTACAGGAGGGGGGGTGGCACCCGGGCACCCCCTATGGATGGGCCACCACTGCTGGAAAGGCGTGTCTGTACTGGGGGGTCTTTACTGAAGAATTAGATTGGGAGGGCCTTCTGTATTAGTGATGACAGTATACTGTATATTGCACTGTTAGAGCCAGTTCACACTGGGGCGACTCTTCAGGCGACTCAGCCGCCTGACAAGTCGTGTCCCATTCTATGCAATAGAACCGTTCTAATAGAACGACTTAAAAAAAGGTTCTTGTACGACTTTAGGGGCGATTCGGGGCGACCTGCATTGACTTCTATACAGAAGTCATTTTGCAAGTAGCCTCTGAAGTCGTCTTTACGACGCCTTGCCGAGTCGTCCCCGAAGTCGTGCCGCCCCAGTGTCAACCGGCTCTAAGTTGAGAAAAATGAATGCACCATAAAGTTTATGTTTATGTTTAGTACAAAACACATTAGTATACAAGACAGATAAAAATTAAAGCAAATGTCCAAATTACTTTTTTGGCATAGTCATTTATAGTATGCGTTATATAAAGTACTCAGGTATTAGAAAGGTTCAAGTCAGAGGCCACTTCTTCTTTCCACAAGTCCTGTAAATTAAACAGTTTTAGGCGCAGGGCTGGCATGACAGGGTAGCAGCCATAGGGGTTAATTGGGGGGTGTAGTTGGTCAGGGTAGTGGGGGTGGCCAAAGGAAATTTGTGCTGGGTAGGTAGGAGGGATCAGGGTCCGGTGGTAAGTCAGAGGTCCCCGGACGACCAAGCAGCTCCCACCATCCCTCCCCAATATTGTTTCAGAATGTATATATGTTGGTTATTGGGAAAAGGGTGTAGCGGTTGGGATCTTTGGAAGCATCTACATTACTAATATGGCATAGTAGGGAACCATCATGGTATGGTATCCTTGGTTAGATGCCAGTTAACTGAGGTTTAACTGGCATTTGGAGATGGGTATCAGCATTGGAAGGTGCAGAGTGGTTTTGTGCTCGAGACGGCGTGCTACGACTGGGGACCTTGTGTGGCCATGCTGATACAAAGAATTTGAGCAGCGTCTTCAATGATCCACAACATGGTTACGATTTATCTGGGAGAGTATTGTTTGTAAATAAATGTTTATGGTTAACTGTTAATTAAATGGCCGGTATGGCCAACTTACTCCAAAATGGGTGTGGTCTGGTTATTTATTATGGGATATTAGAGCATATGGGAATATAAGTAATAGGCAGTTTGCATCTGTCTTACCATAGTCATGTATTTACAATGATCATATTTCATTATTTCAATGACCTTCATTATATTATAACATTTGCCACAAATGGTGAAAAATACAGAAGGTGTACACATGTGGACACAGCTCACAATCAAAAGTTAAGGATTTTTATTGTAAGTGAATATATTTTTACAGCACACAATGTACAGCTGGTTAAGTGGAGTTCACTACCAGAAGTTTCTGCATGTAGGAATTGAGCCACTTCTGTCTCTCCATTGCAGTGAGCATTTTGCTCTTCTCTCTGAAGGCAGCATCATCAGCCACCACAATGCTCCTTTTATCCAGCTCTTCATTTGTAGGCCATGGAGGAAGCCATCTCTGGTCAGATATTGCACTTTGGAACTCATCGTCATCTGGCAATACCTTTTTGGCTATCTCATTAGAGCCAAACAGAATCTGCCTGGCGATGGGCTGCAGGAGTAACTTTCTGGCTCTCTCTTCAGTGGGTTCATTGGGGAGAATATTCGATGTTAACATTTTAAGACTCCAGTTGTGTAATGATATAGAAGGGAGCTGCTGTTTCCAGGAGTCTGACCCAGACATAAAGGGGTTTTTCTGTTTAGTATTTATTGACTGGTCAGAAAGATCTCTTCTCCAAAGTCTAGAAGAACAAAATAATACAAGGCATAATTCACATTTGTGGTTACCATACAGCAATAGTTTTGGTACAAAATAATATAACAAAGATGTGATATTGTGTATGTATGGTATATTAGATGATATGTCGCCATGATCAATATACCTTTTCCATCTATCTAATCAACATGCGTTTTCCCAAGTTAAAGCGGATGTATATTGGTTTTGCACATTTACTTTCTTTATTTTTGGCAATGGTAAATACATTTAGACACTCCTGGACCACTACAGAATAAGCCCCACTGCTAACCACGGTGAGCTGGCTAATCACACTGATGGAAATGTTACAGTGACAATGATAAATGCTGCTTCTACACATGCTTGTCAATACATCTATGTTTATTTTATTGTGAGAAATGTGTAGCTTTTATTGCATGAGGTTGGTGTGCTGCTTTTCTGCTTTGTTTTCTAGTATACATACTGTATGAAAAATTGAATATTAATATTTTCTATTCTGTTTTGTGGGTGGACTTTTAGGCTTTACATTTGTATCTCTGAATATATCCTCACCTACTTACAGCTTAATTTGTATTGGCGAACCTTTTTTGTTTTGGAAAGAGTAGGGAAAACCCTGTCAAGTTTTTTTTATTTATATTTATATTAGCATCAACCAATTGTCTCTCTATTCTGGAGATACTGAGGTTGATGTACTAAAGGTAAACGCTGTTCATTTTGCAAAGGGACTTTCACGTTGTATGAGAATTTTCCCTTTAGCCTAGTGAATGAGGTGGAACTCTGCTGCAAAGTGAAACAGTTTTGCCCCGTACACACGATCCGAATTTCCGATGGAAAAAATCAGATGGACTTTTTCCATCGGAAATTCCGACCGTGTGTATGCCCCATTGGATTATTTCCATCGGAAATTTTGAGGAATTTCGTCTGAGTTTAGATAGAGAACATGTTCTCTTTTACTCCTATGGAATTTCCGATGTGATTTTGGTCAGACAAAGGTTCGACCGTGTGTACGGGGCTTTAGTATTTAAAAATTTGAAGCCTTGTACACGCGATTAGTCCATCTGATGAGAACGGTCTGAAGGACCGTTGTCATAGGTTAACCGATGAAGCTGACTGATGGTCTGATGTGCCTACACACCATCAGTTAAAAAAACGATCGTATCAGAACGCGGTGACGTAAAACACAACGGCGTGCTGAAAAAAATGAAGTTCAATGCTTCCAAAGCATGCGTCGACTTGATTCTGAGCATGCGTTGATTTTTAACCGATGGTTATGCCTACCGTACTAACGATCGGTTTTGACCTATGGGTTAGGAATCATAGGTTAATTTTAAAGCAAGTTGGCTTTTTTTTAACCTAAGGTTAAATAACCTATGGGGCCCACACACGATCGGTTTTGACCGATTAAAACGGTCCATCGAACCGTTGTACTCTGGCTAACCTATCATGTGTACGAGGCCTCAGGATTGTGTTGAAATAAAAGCAATTAGTATCTGTTTGATAATACTGTAGGTAAGTATGTACACTTTGCAACTTCTAAAGCAACAAGAGTTGTTTGGGTATTAAACCCAAACAACAAGCAAACAATTATTATATTCCGGTTTAACAGTTCTCAGGTGTAATGGCTGCATTACTTTTCTTTTTAGTGCTTTCTTTCTTTTGTTTTACTTTGTGATCCAACAGAACAATCTGTCCAGCAAATGTAGCAGTTAGAAGGCTGAGACAAGACTTTTACTACTGACAGGGGGGCTTACCACGATTATCTTTTATTTATTTATGAAAAACGTTTATCCATAAAGCAACAAAGCTTTTGCTGCAACTGCTTACAAAGTGTTAGCTGGAGTTTGGTTTCAGTTTGTTAGTGTATCAAAATTTGCTAGCACATATAACATTCCCCTTCCCATAAAACTGACAGTGCTGCTGTTTAAAGGTGCCCCTGTGTGCTTTCATTCAGGGTGGGGGCACTCTAATACAGAAAATGTGTTACTGGCCAGATTATCAGAAAACAGAGTGTTTTGGCTTTAATATGGCTTTAAACAGTCTTCTTTTCTCATTTCACTAAAAATCACACTTAGGCCGCGTACACACGAGGAGACATATCCGATGAAAACGGTCCGACAGACCATCGGACATGTCTCTTGGGATGTTTTGGTTTGATGTGTGTACACACGATCAAACCAGAATCCCCGCGGATAGACAGCGCGGTGATGTGGCTGTGACGTTGACGCCGCCACGTCACCAAACCAGGAAGTAAAATACTTCCACGCATGCGTCGAATCCAGATTTCGGTCCGCTGGTTAGGCGTACTAACCAGCGGACATATCCGACAGACAGCTTTCCAGCAGACAAGTTTTAAAGCATGCTTTAAAACTTTTGTCTGCTGGAAACCTGTCTGCTAGCCCGTACACACGATCGGATATGTCCGCTGAAACTGGTCTGCGGACCAGTTTCAGCAGATATGTTTGATCGTGTGTATGCGGCCTTACATGCAACTCTGCATGCCGGTATGAAATCATCTTACATTCATTGGTTAGGCAAATATTTTTTGCTTTTACTTACAATTACTGTTTTTTCAATTCCTGGTTTATTGAGGCACTGGTGATGTAACCCTGGCCTCACAGCTTCATTTTGGAAAGTTCCTGTCACGTGTTTCAGGAGGCAGACCCTGAGCTCTGGCCAAAGCTCTGGGAACTGAAGGGAGATGGATTCATCTGCCCTTAGAGAAAATGGCAAATGTGAAAAGAAAAAGGAGGAAGAGCAAAATGAGGCATGCAAAAATAAAAAACAAACAAAAGGTTCCTCGTAATCCAGCACAGGGAGGTGATGGCTACAAACCACTTAAGGCATACTTCAGAAAAGTCATAAAAATGTCTATGCTTTACACGGTTTGTGTAAAAAGTCAAAGGATACCAAGAATGGAAAGGGTTAAAACATGGCTGACAGACAATCAATGTTAAACATCATGCTAGGTGTTGAATCTCAATCTCACCCAAACCTTGGCAGGCTGACTCAGGCATATCGTGGAGAGGCCCCCAATGGACCAGACATAGGACTCCAAACCGCCATATGGTGCAGCCACTGTGGTCAGGTGGAGCGCTGTTTGTGAGGTCACCAACACAGCGTGATGTTGAATAGTGTTGAGCGGAATACGCCATATTCGATTTTGCGATATTGCGCGAATATATAAAAGAATATTCGCGAATATTCGCTAATATCGAATATTCGTGATATTTTATCCAAAAAAAATTTTGCCAAATTTCGCTAATGCGAAATTTCGCTAATGCGAAAATTATTGCGAAATTCTCATAAACGGAGGTCATTTCCTGTATTACTAAACTAATATGCACTAAACACTAACTCTACACTAACTCTACTTAAAAGAAAGGAGAATAAGGGGGCAAAAGAAGGGCGGAGAAGATAATCGCGCAATATTCCTATTGCGCGATTATCTTCTCCGCCCTTCTTTTGCATCAGAGCCAATCAGAATAACTCGAATATTCGGCAAAAGGAATATCGCGCAATATTCCTTTTGCCGAATATTCAAGTTATTCTGATTGGCTCTGATGCAAAAGAAGGGCGGAGAAGATAATCGCGCAATATTCCGTTTGTCGAATATTCAAGTTATTCTGATTGGCTCTGATGCAAAAGAAGGGTGGAGAAGATAATCGCGCAATATTCGGCAAAAGGAATATTGCGCGATTATCTTCTCCGCCCTTCTTTTGCATCAGAGCCAATCAGAATAACTTGAATATTCGGCAAAAGGAATATCGCGCAATATTCCTTTTGCCGAATATTCAAGTTATTCTGATTGGCTCTGATGCAAAAGAAGGGCCAAGTAGCTGATGCGATTCTTTTATGTTGCCGAAAATTCGCAATGCGAATTTTCGGCAACATAAAAGAATCGCATCAGCTACTCGGCCCAGGGTCTCTCTCTAATCATACCAGCAATGCTTTTAGACGTTGATGGAGATCACTAGGATGTGAACTGTTTTAAAAATAAATTTGAAAAAATACGAATATTCGCCATAGCAAATAATCGCCGCAATATTCGAGTTATTCGCGAATACTCGAATATGCAATATTCGTAGCGAATATTCGCAATGCGAATATTCGTGAGCAACACTAATGTTGAACCGACTCATTGCAACAAGGCTTGAGATGCAACAAAGGTGCAGCTGTAGAGCAGATGGAAAGCTGTCAGCAGGCTGTAGTCCTGATAATGCCTCAGCCTGCTGACAGCTTTCCATCTGCTCTACAACTGCACCCTTGTTCCATACCAAGCCTTGTTGTGGTGAGTCGGTTCAACATCGCACTGTGTTGATGATGTCACATCCAGTGCGCCACTCGACCAAACCAGCTGCACCATTTGGCGGTTTGGAGTTCTATGCCTAGTCCATCGCCACATCACTGACCCTTACGGGTTCTACCAGTGGTCTGTCATCCCTTCCATTGGGTGGATACCCATCTGGCACCTACACACCTTTTGGTCGCCCCCTGGACACCTAGCATGATTTTTAACATTGATTGTCTGTCAGCCCAATTTTACCCCTTTCCATTTAAGGAATCCTTTTGACTTTGATTTTACAATAAATCTTTTTACACAAACTGTTTATGACTTTTCTGAGGTATGCCTCAAGTGGTTTGTAACCATCACCCCCCCAGCACTGGATTACGAGGAATCTTTTGTTGTTTTTTCTTTTGCACAACCCCCTCCCTGGTGTTTTGGTTCCCCTCTAGCTGCAGAGGGTTAACATTCATTACATAGACTGTCATATGCTGGTTCTCCATACAGCGCCTGAACTTTTTAGGAGCAAAAAATAAAAAGCCTGCAATTATTTAGAAGTATCTATTTGTAGATTGCCATTACTAATACTTTCGGAATGTGCCTTTGGCACAAAGTTCTTCTTTAGGCTTGTACAAGCAATGGACTTCAGCATACATAAACTGTATTAAACTATTATTAGTACACTGAGAGGTAATCTTGGGCTCTGAATGAATCCTATGCAGTGGTCCCTTCAGTAATCTAAATTTGGACAACAGGAAAATCATAAAAAAATGCATAAATCATAGATGAAATTAGCCTTTATATCCAAAGAGACTGTATAACCACTTAAGGACCGCCTCCTGCACATATATGTCGGCAGAATGGCACGGCTGGGCACATCCACGTACAGGTACGTCCTGTACTAGTACCTAGCCGTGGGTCGCAGGCGCACGCCCATGGCGCACTCCTGCGACCCGGTCCGAAGCTCTGGGACCGCAGGGACTCACGGACCCGATCGCCGCTGGAGTCTGTAGAACACTTAGAGCCATGTGTAAACCTACTGCTCCTGTGAACACAGGCTTGTCGTAGTGACTTCAGCCCAGGTTCACACATGGGTGATTCAGGGTATGGGCTCAAATCACACCGCAAAGGTATTGGTTCTCAGTTTTGGTGAGTACTTGACCAAAAGTATAGGTACTCGCTAGGGTGACCACATTTCCAAACTACCATTCAGGAACACCATCTATCCCAAAAATCAGCTTGTGCTGTAACGAATCACAGCACAGTGATTGGACACAAGAGGTGGGATTTATGATTTCTCCAATCACAAGCAGGGGGCGGGGAATGTGCTCCTCCAGGCATTCCCGGCCAGGACAAGTACTGTCAGTGAGTAAAGTGGTGACGTGGCAGCCTTTTTTGGGGGCATTGGGGGGTGGCTGTGTCAGTTTCATACCGGGACAATGTATTGTCCTGGAACGAAGGTGCCCGGAAAAGACCTGCAAAATGCGGGACTGTCCCGGGCAATCTGGGATACGTGGTCACCCTAGTACTCGCACTCGCTGGTAAAAAACGGTATAGATGCAACCCTAACTCTTACTGAATTAAATTGATTCTGTGGTGTAATTGGCCCTGTCTGTACCATGTCTGTACTATCACTTTGACCAATAACAGCTAGCAACACAACTGTATACAATGAATGGCATGAATCAAAGCCATTCATTGTTTACAATTGTCATATGGTACTGGCGGTGGGAGCCGGTGACAGATACCACTGCATGGGGCACATGCGGCGAGCGTTCCAGGAGGACATCATATGATGTTCAACTGGAATGATAAAGGTCCTGCCCAGACAACATTTGACAATAGGATGGGCGGGAAGTGGTTAAAAAAACCTGTGCACGCAGTAATGATAACAGAGTGATCAGAATAGAAAATATTAATATACAATATTTTATATTTATACTAGAAGATACTTTTTTTACAATATCAATGCTATAGTATTATAATATGATATAATGCTGTGACAATATTAATGCTCTAATTATTAAAGTTTATTACTTTTTTATGTAGATTTTAAGGCCTGGTTTACACTATTACGATCAGTTTTAAATTTGTTTATGCAGTCGACGATAGAAATGCAGCTTCAGTGCTATGCATTTCTGGATGCAATTTTATGCCCTAAATGACTACTATTACTGCGAAAAACTCACCAAAATGACATCAAACACACATTTACATGTGTTTTTGAAACTTTTCCATTTAGGTCTATGTGTCACAAGATCACACTGCTTTGCATCAAAGTAGCACAGAACCCTTCCTTAAACTTGCATCGCAGTTGTGCTGCATTGATATTAACGGTCACCATTGAAAACAATGGGCCAGATTCAGAGAGCCATTACGCCTGTCTAACTGGTGTTAGACTGGAGTAATTTCAAATTACGCGCGTTTTCTAGCTAGTCGAAAACCTCAAACCATGAATAGACGGCTGCGGGCTTCAATTCGACTGGATTACGTGTTTGTACGCCTTTGGATCTACGCTGCAATAAAATTGCGGCCACTGGGTGGACTTCCCGTCGTTTTCCGCGTCGGGGTATGCAAATTAGCTTTTGCCGGCGATCCCCGAAATTACGATCTTCAATCGCAATCTCTTACGGCACCTTTAGTCATCTTTTATTTGCGTAACACTATACCAGCTTTTTGCTGCTCTAATATTAGACAGCCCATGTTAAGTATGGCCGTCGTTCCCGCGTCGAATTTCTACGTTTTCCGACGTCTTTTATTATTTTTTACGTAAGTCGTCCGGGAATAGGAATGTTCGTAAACGCCGCTACTCAAACAACGAATGACGTAACGATGTGATTTCGCACAATGCACGGTGGGAAATTTCTGAACGGAGCATGCGCAGTTCGATCGCCGCGGGGACGCGCTTAATTTAAATGCTTCACGCCCCCCAATCGCGTATTTCGATTACGCGGCGAGAAATAGACTACGCCGCCGTAGCGTACCGGCAAAAATCTACCAGGATTTGGTGTAGAGCCTGGTAAAATACGGCAGCGTAGAGTATTTTGATTACGCAGCGCAATATTAAGTGTATGTGAATCTACCCCAATGTATTCTCTGTCATGCAATTCTGTGCGACTCAAGTCACAATAGAAATCACGCTAGTGTGAACCAGGCCTAAATGCTAATGGGCAAGGCCCTCTGATTCCTCTTGTATTGAATTACATAGTTAGTAAGGTGAAAAAAAAGACATAAGTCTATCTAGTTCAAACTATAAAAGGGGAAAAATAAAAACATATCATACAATCCCATATACACAATCCTATACCCACAGTTGACCCAGAGTAAGGCAAAAAAAAACAGCAAAGCATGATCCAATTTGCTCCAGCAGGGGAAAAAATTCCTTCCTGATCCCCAAGCAGGGCTGGCGTAAGGATTTTTGACACCCTAGGCAAAACCTAATTTTGCCACCTCCCCCTTAGCTCCACCCCTGAATCCACCCCCTTTGTCCTGCTCATGTATACCCCACATTTTTAATGAAGTGCCAATCAAATGCTGCCTCACCAGTGCCCATCAATGCAGCCTACCAGCACCCATTAATGCAGCTTCTCAAGTGCCCATCAAATGCAGCCTCACCAGTGCCTATCATATGCAGCCTACCAGCACCCATCAATGCAGCTTACTAGTGCCCAGCAATGCAGCCTACATGTGCCCATCAATGAACGTTTGCTTGCTTTCATTCATTCAGGACAAAGACTCAGTCCTCCACCTCAGCTGCACATCAGACACTTTGTGCGAATGGAGCAGTGGTTGCCTGCTGATACTTAGACTTAGTTGTTTGCTGCAGAGAGAGTGGAGTAGGAACAACAGTGGTCAGGCGCCCTAGGCACAGGGCCAGATTTCCCACAAGGCCACCGAGGCCAGGCCTCGGGGCAGCAGTATTATGTACTATATTCCCAAGATACATAAAAATTCCACCCATCCTCCCGGTCGCCCTATCGTAAGCGGCATAGATTCCCTTACTTCAAGAGTAGGGAAATATGTGGACCATTTCTTGCAACCCGCGGTAGCCAAGACACCGGCGTTTCTAAGAGACTCAATGCAGATTATTAAGGAAATATCAGTGCTTAATATTGAGGAGGACGTCCTGCTGGTTACAGCGGATGTTTCCTCCTTATATACTATAATCCCCCATCACTTGGGGTATCTTGCAGCCGAACATTTCCTAAGGAAAGATTCTACTCTCAAACTTTCAACCTTAGAGTTTGTGATGAAATTACTTAATTTCGCCATGGAACACAATTACTTCTACTATGGCAGATCTTTCTATTTGCAATGTACTGGCGTTGCTATGGGGGCTAAATTTGCCCCCAGCCTCGCTGGACTCTTTATGGCTCTGTGGGAAAATGATTGCCTCTTCTCCCGAGGGGAGCCCCGCCTCCTTTTTTGGCGGCGCTACATTGATGATGCCTTCTTTCTGTGGAAGGGGGACACACCTTCCTTGGTGGACTTCATGTCTAGTCTTAATGATAACAACTGGGGTATTAAATTTACACATGAGTCCAGCCCAGTGTCTGTTAATTTTCTTGATCTAGTAATTTTTAGAGAACACAATTCCCTTCTCACTAAGGCTTTCTTTAAAACCACGGACCGGAATGGGTACATTCCAAGGGATAGTGGTCATCACCCCAACTGGCTCAAAGCTATCCCAAAAGGCCAGTTTCAGAGAATTAGGAGGAATTGTTCTAAAACAGAAGACTTCCATTCCCAAGTCCAAATTCTCAAGCAACGGTTTGAGGAAAAAGGGTACGCGATAGAGGTCTTGGAGAAGGACATTAAGGAAGTGGCCGCTATGGATAGAGCAGACATGCTAGTCCCTAAAGCTAGTAAAACAGAGACGAATAGAGATTCTTTTGAGTGGGCTTTTCTGACCACCTTTTCATTGCAACATTGGTGGGTCAGAAAAATAATGAAAAAACACTGGTCAGTTCTGAAAAGCGATAAGATCATGGGCTCCCAGCTTCCTGACACCCCAAAAGTTTTGTTTAGGAGAAATAAAAATCTAAAGGACCTACTGGCACCCAGTGTAGTTGACCCCCCTCCAAAAGTGGTAATGTTCGGGAATCTGAAAGGTTTTTACCCGTGCAAGAGGTGTAAAGTTTGTGCCTCTTGCAAGACAACTAGAACATCTGCATTTACCTCACATGTAACCTCGAGAACATACTCCATTTCGGAATTTATTACTTGTGACACAGTGGGGGTGATCTATCTTTTGGGGTGCCCCTGCGGGCTCCAATACGTTGGGAGAACATGTAGGGCCCTGAAGATAAGGATAGGGGAACACCTCTCTCGCATACGTAGCGGATTTCCTGAACACAGTGTGTCATTACATTTTGACCAACACCATAACCGTGACCCCTCCGGACTTAAAGTCATTGGGATTGAAAAATATACTCCACACTGGAGGGGGAGCGACTTAGTACGGCAAATATCCCGCAGAGAAACACGCTGGATCTTTGATATGGCCTGTTACAGCCCCTTAGGTTTTAACATAGAATGGGACATCAACTGTTACATAGACAACAGTTGAGCCCCATTAGCACCTATTCCTCCTCTCATTCTTCCCTTTAATATGTAGTCACATGTAGCATTAAATGCTTACTCCCTCCCCCATCCACCTTTTGGGTTTGTCCCATAGTGTGTGTAATGTGGCATCCTGTTTTTGTCATAAGGTGATATCAGGTTGCACATTCAGTAATGGTTTATATGCCTATTTTTAATTTATTTTTATGTCTTTCAAAATAGATATTTTTCCTTAAACTATATACCTTCCCAGGTAGCATTATGTTGTTGTTTATAATAATTTGTTTTCCAATAACAATATGCACTGATTCCTATTGATGGTTTTGTTATGAGTGATGTCCCGCTCTTTTAGTGTAGGGATCTCGCTCCAATACAAAACCTAGTTGGCTGCAGTGTAGAGCCGGTCCCGGAATTTGCTTGTTCCGGTGTCACTCTCCTGCGTGATCGCATAAATAAGAACGAGGTGTGTGACGTCCGACACTTGAGCCTCCTTTCCCCGTAGAAGCCCGTTTGGATGAAACGCCGCGTCGGGTGGAGCTAAGTA
Source organism: Rana kukunoris (assembly GCA_029574335.1). Classification (NCBI taxonomy): domain Eukaryota; kingdom Metazoa; phylum Chordata; class Amphibia; order Anura; family Ranidae; genus Rana; species Rana kukunoris. The sequence continues at coordinate 45,885,661 of CM056058.1, read as the reverse complement.
TCGCAGACGTCACCACGTTCATGAGCTTGCCAGCTGGCTGACCTGATCGTTTGCACGCCTAGCTGGAAGCATCTGCACAATTGCTTTTTGTATCTTTGCCGAGAAACTTGGATATGTGCAGGGTGAAGGACTGTTTGTTTGTTTTTTAATTATGTCAGTGCAAACTGAATAAAACTGTCAGTTTCTTTTAAACCTGTTACACTATGGAGTTCCTTTTTTCTCTATCTTCCACGATATCCTAAAACAAGCTGAATACCTGAGCCACAATTTGGAGTGAGATATCCCTTGGAGTGATAAATCTCTTTAGCCGTTTGAAGTAGTCTGTCAGCAGTGGAGTGATTCCCAGGACCCAGCCGTGGATAAGTGTTTTTAAATGCCTTACTGACCCCTGGAAGGGTCCAACATTGCGGTAAGCGGCCATCTATTACTTCCTCACATAAGAACAGCTAAGCGATACCATTGGAATTTTCTGCAACACTACATTGGAAATTCCCTATGAACTGTGTTTTTAAAGGCTTTATGAAATAAGTTTTTCAACACCTAATAATTGGAATCCTACTTGGGACGTTGCACATTTTTTATTTGTACAATATTTTTTTTTCACTATTTGCAGGTTGAAATATACATACACATATTTGTTATATATGTTACATTGTTGCGCACCTTTGTCTTTTGTATATATATGTTTTGTGGAGCCTTATATTGGGCTTCTTTGTATTAAGGTGCAGCATTTTTTCACTTATTACTTTTCACGTTTTCACGGTTTTTATACCCATATATTAATTAGTTTAGGGGTGTCAGCGCGGATTGTCTTTTGTCTTTAGTGGGTGAGGGGCGGCACAGATCCTACGGCGACTTCATGGCTTTAGCGGCTGCCCCCACACTGTAATGTACTATTTTTTGCCGCTCGCCGCCGTCTCCGCTAGCGGCCATTTTCTAGAAGACCACAGAGTTATAAACGATAAGGGAGCCTGCCGAGTGGCTACAATAGAAATTGAGCTGTGGCACCTCCCACCCCCTGCCCCTGGTCTGTCTGTCATGTTGTGAAAAGGGGAGCTGAGCCCGCCCCCCTCCTTCTCGTGCTGTGTGATGTTTCCTGTGTACACAGAGGAGGAGGGGGGAGGAGAAGGAGGCTCATCACGCTGCTGCCAAGAAAAGCTGCTGCTCGTCTGACAAAATGTCACGTCCTGAACTAAAGCAAAGTAAGTCAGCTTTCCAGAGTGGGTCATTCCTACGGTTTACAGTTTGCTTTGAGTGATATGCTGCAAGGGGGCTTGGATATTAAATCCACCCCCATAGCACATATCCCCCCCCCAAATTTAAGATGTTGTCTGCCACAAAGGGGGTGGCCCTTGGCACCCCACAAGAGATGTTCAAAATTGCTCCAGGTGCCCATACTAATGCCCCCTTTCCAGGCAAGTTAGCAAAGTGTGGGTTCCAGGTCACAGGTCCAGGATCACACTGAAAAACACAGAAACACGCTGTGCATTCTGTGCAATTTCAGCTCAATTATATCCGCACACTCTCTGACCATCTCCTGTACCACGTATGCAGTCTCTGACCATCTCCTGTACCACATACAGTATATATATATATATGTCAAGAACTTGCATAGTCTGGCTAGGCTTATAAATGCTTTCCCTGTCTCGCTCTCTGTGTGGTAATAAATAGTGTTGCTCACGAATATTCGCATTGCGAATATTCGCTACGAATATTGCATATTCGAGTATTCGCGAATAACACGAATATCGCGGCGAATATTAGCTATTTCAAATATTCAAATTTTTTCAATTTTTTTTTTAGAACAGATCCCATCCTAGAGATCCCCATCGACGTCTAAAAGCATTGCTGGTATGATTAGAGACCTTGGGCCGAGTAGCTGCAGTGCTCATTTTATATTGCCGAAAAATGGCAATGCGATTATTCGGCAATAGCGATATCGCGCGATTATTTTATATTGTAATATATCACGAATATTCTGAGCCAATCAGAGTGCTCCATTCCGCATTTCTCGAAATTTCGCAATTATTTTGTATTGTAATATATCACGAATATTCTGAGCCAATCAGAGTGCTCCTTCCGCATTTCTCGAATATTCGCAATTATTTTATATTGTAATATATCACGAATATTCTGAGCCAATCAGAGTGCTCCATTCCGCATTTCTCGAATATTCGCAATTATTTTATATTGTAATATATCACGAATATTCTGAGCCAATCAGAGTGCTCCATTCCGCATTTCTCGAATATTCGCAATTATTTTATATTGTAATATATCACGAATATTCTGAGCCAATCAGAGTGCTCCATTCCGCATTTCTCGAATATTCGCAATTATTTTATATTGTAATATATCACGAATATTCTGAGCCAATCAGAGTGCTCCTTCCACATTTCTCGAATATTCGCAATTATTTTGTATTGTAATATATCACGAATATTCTGAGCCAATCAGAGTGCTCCTTCCGCATTTGCCGAATATTCGCAATTATTGTGTATTGTAATATATCACGAATATTCTGAGCCAATCAGAGTGCTCCTTCCGCATTTCTCGAATATTCGCAATTATTTTATATTGTAATATATCACGAATATTCTGAGCCAATCAGAGTGCTCCTTTCCGCATTTCTCGAAATTTCGCATTCGCAATTCGCGATTCGCATTCGCATTCGCAATAGCGAAAATTCGCAATAGCGAAAATTCGCAATATTTTCATTTCCAAAAAATATCACGAATATTCGTATTTAGCGAATATATCTCGAATATTCGACTATATATTCGAGATATATCGCAAAATCGAATATGGCATATTCTGCTCAACACTAGTAATAAAGGCCTAGATTCACAAAGCGATTACGCCTGTGTAAATGTTGTTAGACTGGAGTAATTTCGACTTACGGGCGTTTTTACGCTAGTCGAAATCCTCAAACCATGAAAAGACACCTGCGGGCTTCATTTCGACTGTATTACGTGTTAGTACGCCTTCAGATCTACGCTGCCAGAAAATTGCGGCCACTGGGCGGACTTCCTGTTGTTCTTTTTCCTTCATGTGTAAAGAGTGCCGTCATGACCTGTGAATAACTGTTCTATATGCCACTTTGCATGTTGATCACATCCAATTTCCTCTTCTCCAAGAATTTCAGCAATCTTTCATAGCTGAGCTCCTTCATCTCTTATCAGTTTGCCCTTCTCTGCACTTTCTCCAGTTCCCCAATATCCTTTTTTGAACTGGTGTTCTACATATTGTGTGTGTAAACACACAGCTCCCGGTCCTAATATTACTGATCGCATGTTCAAGTATGGCCGTCATTTCCCTAGTCAGTCCCACGTCACACCTAGAACATAATTAACCCCTTCCTTGTTTTAACCTCTTCCCTGATGTCTTTTATTATTTTTTAACGTAAGTGGTCGTCCGGGAATAGGAATGTTCGTAAAAAAATCGCCGCTACTCAAAACAACGAATGACGTCACGACGTGCTATTTCGCGCAAACCAATGCACGCGGAAAAATATGTAAATACGTATCGTCCTAAACTGAGCGGGGGGTTACGCGCTTAATTTAAATGCTTCACGCCCCCTAAATCACGTATTTCGATTGCGCGGCGGAAAAAAAATACGACACAATAGCGTACGCGCAAAAAAACTACTGAATTCGGTGTAGAGTCTGGTGAAATACGGCAGCGTACCGTATTTCGATTACGCAGCGGAATATTACGTCTTTGTGAATCTGCCCCGTTGTTTTAAACGTCGTTTTGCCCACACACGATCATTTTTTGTGAAACAAAAGACGATATTTTGAAAAACGACATAAAAAATTCAAGCATGTTCGAATAACAACGTTTTGCCCACACACGATCATTTTAAATGACGTTTTTTTAAAACGTCGTTTTATTTCATCACAAAAAACGACCGTGTGTACGCGGCATTATGCCGTGTACACACGATCACTTTTTGTGATGAAAAAAAATGACATTTTTAAAAATGACTTTTAAAATGATCGTATGTGGGCAAAATGTCGTTTTTTTTCATGAAGAAAAATTACATTTTTTTTTCATCACAAAAAGTGATCATGGGTACGGGGCATCGTTTTGTTCTACGTCACCGCTTTCTGGTCTGATCGGATTTTGGTCCGATGGTGTGTACGCACATCAGACCAACAGACCACTTCAGCGTGGTCTGGTGAAAACGGTCCGTCGGACAAGTTTCTGCGGACCAGTCCGATCGTGTGTACAGGGCCTTACTAGTATGTATGACGCATGCATATTCTTAGCCCTCAAGTGCATAACTTTACATTTATCAACATTAAACTTAATTTGCCACATAGTTGACCAAATACACAGAGCATTGAGGTCATCTTGTAAATTGGAGACATTTTGTAAGGACGTTATTCCACCGGATTGCTTGAAGTCACCTGCAAAGACTAAAATGGTACTTTTAATCCCAGACCCTATATCATTTATAAATATAGTAAATGATTAAATGAACCTTGGGGTACACCACTGATAACCTTATGCCCTGTACACACGATCGGTTCGTCTGATCAGTCTTGCCTACACACCATCGGTTAAAAATGTGATCGTCTCTAACGCGGTGATGTAAAACACAATGACGTGCTGAGAATAATGAAGTTCAATGCTTCCGAGCATGCGTCGACTTGATTCTGAACATGCATGGATTTTTGAACGACAGTTTTCTATCAATTTATTAAACACATTTTTATAGACCTGTAGACTTATGCCGCGTACATACGATCGGAAATTCCTTTAAGAAAAATTCGATGGGAGCTTTTGGTCAGAAATTCCGATCATGTGTAGGCTCCATCTGACTTTTTCTGTCGGAATTTACGACAGCAAAAATTTGAGAGCTGGTTCCGAAAATTCCTGATCGTAGGGGTCCCCCCCAAAATCCATACCAGACCCCTTAGATCTGGTATGGATTTTAAGGGGAACACTGTTCCAAAATAAAAAAAAGGGAAGGGGGTTTCCCCCAAAAATCCATATTACACCCTTACCTGAGCACGCAACCTGGCAGGCCGCAGGAAAAGAGGGGGATGAGAGAGCGCCCCCTCTCCTGAACCATACCAGTACACAACATGCGGAGGCACCCACTGAATGACACTCTCCTATTGGGACAGCTCTTTTATAACCCCCTCTGATGCAACGTGGGTTTCCTTGTCCCTTGTCCCCATCAACATGGGGACATCCTCCCCATGTTGAGGGTATGTGGCCTGGTATGGTTCAGGAGGGGGGGTGCTCTCTCGCTCCCCCCCTCTTTTCCTGCAGCCTGCCAGGTTGCATGCTCGGATAAGGGTCTGGTATGGATTCTTGGTGGGAACCCCACGCCATTTTTTTTTAATCTGGCACAGGGTTCCCCTTAAAATCCATACCAGACCTAAACGGTCTGGTATGGATTTTGAGGGGGACCCCTACACCATTTAAAATAAAATTGTCCCAGGGTTCCCCTTAATATACATACCAGACCTGAAGGGTCTGATATAGAATTGGGGGGAACCCCATGCATTTTTTTAAAAGAATGGTCCCAAAGGGCCTGGTAATGGACTGGGGGGGGGGCCCATTCCGTTTTTTTCAATGACTTTTATCTGTATTGCCAGGACAATTCATTATAGACGCGAGTATATTTAAATTCCTTTTTTTCCTTTAGAAATTTAATTTTGGGCAGGGACTGTTATAAACATGGGAAATATGCGCTACTTTACAGGCATACTTCAGCCACCCCCCAGTACAAAATTTAAAGGAATATTTCAATGTTTTAATGTTAAAGTCGGCTTCCAGATTCTGATAAGCCATTTTGCTGCAGTACAGTATAAAAACACGGGAAAGGTGCGCTGCTTTACAGGCGTACTATAGACACCCCCTAGGCACGATATTCAAAGGAATTTTTAATTTTTAATTTTGATTGTTTCACTTTAAGCATTATTCAAATCACTGCTCCCAAAAAAACTGCCATTTTTAAAACGTCTTTTGCAGTGATACATGTCCCCTGGGGCAGAACAGAAAGCTAATCCCTATTCCCAACTATAGAAGTTAAACTAACATGTCTATAGTTACTTGGTAAAGACTTGGTCTCTTTTTGAATATAGGCAATTACGCCAACCCAGTGGTACCATTCCAATTAGGGTTGTCCCGATACTAGTTTTTTAGGACCGAGTACAAGTACCGATACTTTTTTTCAAGTAGTCACCGATACCGAATACCGATACTTTTTTAAATGTCCCCCACAAATGCAGCCATGTCCCCCACAAATGCAGCCATGTCTCCCACATATGCAGCCATGTCCCCCACATATGCAGCCATGTCCCCCACAAATGCAGCCCTGTCCCCACACAAATGCAGCCATGTCCCCCACATATGCAGCCATGTCCCCCACAAATGCAGCCCTGTCCCCACACAAATGCAGCCATGTCCCCCACATATGCAGCCATGTCCCCCACATATGCAGCCATGTCCCCCACAAATGCAGCCATGTCCCCACACAAATGCAGCCATGTCTCCCACATATGCAGCCATGTCCCCCACATATGCAGCCATGTCCCCCACATATGCAGCCATGTCCCCCACATATACAGCCATGTCCCCCACAAATGCAGCCATGTCTCCCACATATGCAGCCATGTCCCCCATATATGCAGCCATGTCCCCCACAAATGCAGCCATGTCCCCCATTTATGCAGCCATGTCCCCCACAAATGCAGCCATGTCCCTCACATATGCAGCCATGTCCCCCACATATGCAGCCATGTCCCCCACAAATGCAGCCATGTCCCCCACAAATGCAGCCATGTCCCCCACAAATGCAGCCATGTCTCCCACATATGCAGCCAAATCACCCATATATGCAGCCATGTCCCCCACATATGCAGCCATGTCCCCCACAAATGCAGCCATGTCCCCCACAAATGCAGCCATGTCTCCCACATATGCAGCCAAATCATCCATATATGCAGCCATGTCCCCCACATATGCAGCCATGTCCCCCAAAAATGCAGCCATGTCCCCCACAAATGCAGCCATGTCTCCCACATATGCAGCCAAATCACCCATATATGCAGCCATGTCCCCCCTACCTAGCCACCGCCGCCGCCACCACCACCCGGAGAACATTACAGCATTTATTTGAATAGCTGTAGTGTTCCCGTCCGTATAGACACTCCCCCTTGCTCAGGATTGGACAGATCACGATCACCCATCCAATCCCGAGCAAGGGGGAGTGTCTATATGGGCGGAAACACTACAGCTATTCAAATGAAAGCTGTGATGTTCCCGCACGATGTTTAACCCATGCGGCAGCGGCTTTCGATGCAGTGGCAGCGTTCGGCGGCGTTCGGCGGCGTGCAGCGGCGGGACGGAAAAAGTATTCTATTCTGGTATCGGGGGTATTTGCGGGAGTACAAGTATTACCACAAATACTCGGTATCGGTCCCGATACCGATACTGGTATCGGTATGGGGACAACCCTAATTCCAATCATTAAAGAGTCCCTAAAAATTAGAAACAATGGCTTTGAAATAACAGAACTCAATTCTTTTAGGATCCGTGGGTGGATGCCATCTGGTCCAGGTGCTTTATCCACCTTTATTCTGTCTAAATATTTTTGGACCATATAACTTTTGAGCCACTGTGGATCAAGAGCCCCCCCATGCTCCTTTGAATACACAGAGAAGCAGGTATTTAATACATTTGCATTCTCTTTGTCTCCAGTCACTCAGGTCAGACCTGACCTTTTTACTTTTTAATATAGTTGAAGAATTTTTGGGGTTTGTCCTACTATCTTTTGAATCTGTTGTTCGTTTTGAATTTTTGCATCCTTGATTCCCTTTTTACAAACCCTGTTATATTCTTTGTAACATTTTAAATGAAGATAGTGTGCCTTTATTTCTATATTTTTTTAAATCTATTTTCTTATTATTTATATTTTTTATTTACTTTGGCCGTGAGCCACATATGTTTTTTTTTTGTTTTTTTTAGCCTTTTAAACCTGTTGCCCATGGTAATATACTTTTGCAGTGAATACATATTCTCTGTTTATTTTGTAAAGTGCTGCACAAACTTTTGGCTCTACATAAATCCTGTGTAATAACGATAATAATATTAATATTAGTAATATTAATATAGATTTATTGGTGGTTTAACTAATATATTTATTAAAACATGATTAACACGTTGATTAATATATATATATATATATATATATATATATATATATATATATATATATATATATATATATATATATAAAATAGTGTTACGCAGGATATTGTAACTATTCTTTATCTATGTTTTTATTACTGTCTGTGTCTCAGCTAGGTAGACTCAGCCCTCTACTAGTTACTGTCACCTAAAAGGTTATGGGAGATCCAAAATGTAACAGTTATCACCTGAACAAGAGGTGACTAAAATCTTCCAATGAGGACACCAGTTCCGATGACAACTGTCTGTGAGGGAAATTCCCCACCCTTTGTAGAGATTTCCTCTAAACATATTGCATCTCCGAGACAGGAAGTAAAGATAAATCTCCTTGCTGGGACACAAACAGGTGTTTTAACCCCTCCCTCTTCTATGCAAAACAAAAACTGTTTTAACTATACTTGTAAATGTAAGCACTGACTGAACTTAATGTTTCATTACAGTTATTCATCTCTTGATTGACAGATTAGTTTAAGGTCACAATCAGAGCAAGCCAGCCAAAGGGCAGGTTGCTTCTGCCATGCTTTTTCTTTAGCCTGATACATCTAGGGTCTCTAGAAAATCTGTACATCCTTACAATTATGTTTATTTGTAAAACAAAAAAGATCATTAAAGAATTAGGCTCCATTTACACTTGTCATGTGACTTTGGACACATAAAGTCACATGACAAGTCACAGCCCATTTCAATGAAAGCCATTCAAAACTATGCAACTTAAAGTCACAGGTTCCTGCACTAATTTGATGTGACTTTCATGTGACTTGAGTGCCATAGACTGCAATGCAAACTCTCAAAAGTTGCACGGGAGTCACATCTTAGACTGCATACACACGATTGAATCTATCTGCTGGAAACGGTCCGACGGACCCTTTCAGCAGACAAATTTGATCGTGTGTACGGGCGGACAGACATGTTTTTCTAGCAGACAGATTTTAAAGCATGGATTCGACGAATGCGTGGAAGTGTTTCACTTCCTGGTGACGGTGATGTGGCGGCGTCAACGTCACCGCGATGTCTGCCGGCGGGGATTTTGGTTTGATCGTGTGTACATGATCAAACCAATATACCCCAGCAGACAAATCCGATCAAAACGGTCTGTCAGACCGATTTGATCGGATTTATTTAGTCGTGTGTACGCGGCCTTAATGTTATCAATGCAACAGTTGTGTAACAGTCAAAGCCAAAGTCAACAGCCAAAGTCGCATCCAAGTTGCACCCATCCAAAGTTCTATCAAAGTTGCATCAAACCCGCAATGGACTCAAGTGTGAACGGAGCGCGTACACACGATCACTTTATGTGATGAAAAAAACAACGTTTTTTGTGAAGTAAAAAACAACGTTTTTGAAACTTCAATTTCCAAAGACGATGTTGCCTACACACATTGGCCCAGATTCACAGAGCGATTACGCCTGCGCAACTGCTGTTGCGCGTGCGTAAGTCTAAATGTGCGCGTGCGTATAGTTGGACGCGATTCACAAAACAATATACGCCAGAAATCTACGTTTTTTGGTCCGGCGTAATTGAGTTAGACCTTCGCTTCCCTTCGCGCAAAACTGCGCTAGACACACCATTGATTTGCTAGTCAAATATGCTAATGAGGGAGTTACGGGGATTCACAAAAAAACGCAGTTGCTGCGCAGGCTACGCGATGTGCGCAACTGCAAAATGTTCTGTCTAAAGTTAGAGGACCTAAAAGCTGGTCTAAATTTTGAAAAAAAGTCTAATTGTCAGATAAAGCAACACTGTTAGTGAGGAGTTCAGCAGTCACACGTGTTGCCCAACAATCTGTATGCCAACATGCCAGGGGCATCGTCGCGCATAGCTATACTACTGACTTTAGATGAACAAAGAAGGAGGAGGGCACGGAGGATGGCACTAAGGAGGGCACGGGAGATGTTTTTTTTATTTTTTTTATTTGCTTATATAAAATTTACAATTTAAATTAATCTAATACAATATTCTTATCTGATACAAGCCCCTCACTCTTCACTTGATATATCACACACGCATAGACATCTTTGGCATGAGTGATTCTGAGGTGTCTCGCATCTTCAGATTCACCCCTCATGCCATCCTGGAATTACCACAACCCTGCAGGAGGACATCAGCAGCCCAACACATGGCACCACCCATGACACCCATGACAGCTACATATACAATCAGAGCCCCATCCCCACAGATTTCGAACAGAACATGTATGGGGACAGCTGGCTGGTTGGTGAGTGACATGGGTGGCAGGCATGACTATCCCCTCCCGTGATGCACACCTCACAAGTGGCACATGCATGACTAACATCCTCCTGTCTTTTCCCTTCAAGGTGACTCTGCATATGCACTGGTACCCCATCTCATGACCCCATCTCATGGCAGCTCACATTATGCATCTTTGCACGTTAAACACACACATTAATCATGGCACAATGAGAATGCATGCATGCACACCACTGTGGTCCCTAGCACACACACCCCACATCCTCATCACATTGGATTGGCACCAGTCCACCATGCAGGACTTGTGAGCTGCAACGCCATGCCACGGCTCCAATTATGTCACTGTACATTCATACACCATTCACACAGACCTGGCGATCACTTCTCCACCACAAATGAGGGTTACACCCCTTTTCCCGCAGGAATATCACCCCCACATTCCAAAATCATACACAAACAGAACCAAAAAAATTAAATAAATGACGAGCAAAAATAAAAAATGCCCAGCAAAAATATAATTTAAACAAAATAACAACAAAGAAAACACATAAAAGACAAAAATCACTCTGCAAAACAGTCCCCAAATATCTCAAAGACACGTCACAAACAAACAAAAGCACCTTGCTGTAGAGGGAGGGATACAAAGGGATGTATTTTTGCAAAGGAAGTGCATTTGTGTCTGTCTATTTATGCTGTCTGCGTAGTTCATAAAGTTGCCCTAGTCCATTTCCAATTTCACTGATTGCGCCGCTCCCGAGTTGTGAGCATGCGCACAACGGAGCTGACATGGTTTCCTTCACGCGCGCATGCGCGAGTCGGCCGGCCCTTCATTTGCATGGGGTCACGGCTCATTTCAATGTAACACGCCCACGTCCCTCCCAATTTGTATTACTCCTCCTTACGCCTCAGGAAAAAACCTTACGCTTGCGCAATCTCTTGCGCAAAAGCTTCGTGAATCGCGGGATTACGCGGCTAGATTACGCAAGTCTAACGGAAAAGTGGTGCGCTACGCCGGTCCAATAATGCGCCGATGTACGTGAATCTGGGCCATTGTTTTTTCACAAAAAGCGAGGTTACGTTCACCACTCTTATCCATTGAAGCTCGCTTCATAACTAGCTTCTGGGCATGCGCAGGTTGAAAAACGTTGTTTTAAACAACGTTTTTTGCTACACACGGTGACTTTTTGTGAAACAAAAAACGACGTTTTGAAAAACGACACATAAAATTGAAGCATGCTTCAATTTTTTTTTGTCGTTTTTTTACAAGACATAAAACGACGTTTTCCCCTACACACGGTCAATGAAATTGACGTTTTTAAAAACGTAATTTTTTTTCATCACATAAAGTGATCGTGTGTACGCGCCATAAAGCACCAAAAAGATAAAAAATCGACCAAAGACCATTACATTTAAACATTACATTAAACATTACATTACATTTGATGTATTATGAGTAACATTTGAATGATATATTAGTATCCTTGTAAAAGAGAAATAAATAACCCTACACGAATAAACACGAATAAACAAAAAAAAATAAAAAATCATCTTGACTCCAAATGTAATAATAGGTGCTACAGCTACAGAGCTTTATGTATCCTCTTTTTTATTGACTAGAATTTGAATAGGAGTAAAAGGAAAGAGTCAATAAAAGATCCAAATATGTTTTCCTGGCATGTAATATCACTGAATTACAGTTTCCTAATAAGGTTTATTTTTTGTCTTAATTAATAATCTTTTAATTTCTAAAATATGATTCATTTTAGTACATATTGTTAGCAATGAATGAAATATCTATAAGGTTGGCATGAAGCATTACTATCAAAAGTTTTGTAGATAAACGTAGAGTGATAAAACTTCTAATGCACTAATAATTTCTACCTACCAACCCCCAAAAAAAACATGTTTGTCCCCTTCCCTCATTTTCTTCTGCTTTATATTCCAATATAACAGAATGCCAGAGTCTATACAGGATCCCAATACAAATTTCTTCTTTGTGGATTCTACCTTTACTCAACTTCCCTTATATAAAGTGTAAATCTACCTAAATTGTAGGGGGAAAAAAATAATACACTTATTACCTGTTTGGATTTCGGATGTTGGTGATTATGGCTGTAGAGGACAACGCAATGCAGTACCCCAGGAGGACTGTGATCAGAAAGAAACTTCGCTCAGCAGCTCTTTTTTCCATGCCCTGTGCAATGTCACTACAAAGCATCAAATATTTTTATGTTATATCATGTTATAACGTAATACATATTATACACTGATCTCTGTGTATATTATATAGGCATAAGTATCACTGATTTAGGAAGTCTAAAGAAAGGACAGGTACTCTACCTAATTATGCACTGTGCTTAAGTGTCTTCTTATGACATCTCTGCAGTGTGGAATCGGAAGTTAAGGTAAGTATGGTATATTTTCTAACTCTTCTGCACAGATACTTTGTTTTAAATAGATATAAGGCTGCATTTATAGATGGGGCACAGTATGTAATATGTGGTCCTTGTATTTTTAAGACCAAATTGACTTTAAAGTAGACCTTAATTCAGAAAATGCCCTTTGGTGTACCTGCTCCAAATGCTGTCTGAATTCATTACCCTCAAAAACTTACCTGAGAACTCTTGTTCACCGAACATGATGATTTACCTGCTACTTCTGGCCTACAAATGCAGCTAAAGAATCGGAAATGTGATTCTCAGAGGCATTGATTGTCCATTGGCTTCAATACTTTTAATATCACTGCCCCTGTATAGGTATGTACACCAACAGCCCTGATTTTGCTTTGAAATGCTTGTTCTAGGGTTTTTCAGAAGTAGATTAGCAATGATAGCCCACTATTCTTTGGTTGGTACAGGTTTAAAATTGTACAAAATTAATTATGTAAAACAAAAATCTTGATCTCATTTGTTTTGGAAAAGTAAAGAACTGGAAGAAACAATTACATTTCTACCTGACAAAAACATGCAGCCTGAAATGTCCACCACTTTACGTGTACATTTTCTCATACTATAGACATGTATTATCTATTCTACACAATAGGAAATGCAAAGGCATAATAGTGTACAAAGTACAGTAACTCATAGCAACAAATCACATCATATTTAATTAATTTAGAGCACAAACAATATAAGATGCTTACTGATTAGTTGCTGTTGGTTAACATACTTGCACTTATTTTAGGTTATTTTAACCATAAAACTTTATCTCTTTATTATGTTTTATACACCTATTATAAGCCAACAGTATTTCATGGGAACCAGTTTTAAATGTCTAAATTTGCAAAATTGTACATAAGTATATTTGCCAGAACTGATAGTTCTTCCATTATTATAGAGTCAGTCCAATCAAATTTGATATATCAAATTTTAATACATAGTAATGAGTTGAGTCCCCCACCAACAACATGTATGTTTTGGAAACTTATGTGGCAAGATGTTACCACCATATTTACTGGTTATTTTTGACTGCCTTGAATTTTTACTCATTCTGTTGATTTTCTACCCTTTCTACTTGGATTTACATTTACAATATAGTTACATAGATAATATGGTTGAAAAAAGACACAAGCTCATCCAGTTCAACCAATAGAGAATATATATATATTTATGTTTTTTAGGTATATTTTAAGCAATAGGACAATTTTGTCATGGATTATGGAATGTGCACAACAACATAAGCAGCTCAAATCTTTACAACTATATTACAATAGACAACTTGTGATTATTATATTTAATAGAGAGTAAAACCACCTAAAAGTAATATATTTAGTAGTGAATGTTAGACCAGTATGCTGAATAAACCTCTTTTTTTTTATATGCCTTTTAATTCTTCAGCAGGGAGATAACCCCATTATTGTTCCTGGCTCTTTTCTTGTTCACCTGTAGGTTATAGGTGCTGTCCCCCACTGTTAGTTGTTTCAACATGTCCTGTTGCATTCTCTACTGTATATTGCAAAACAAGTGGAAAATCCAACAGAGAGAGAGAGAGAGATCCCATGCACCTCCCCCCATTGACCACAGCAGGTTAGAGAGTCAGAAATTCTGACAGAGAAACTCTGCCAATATAATCCCCAAGGGATAAAATAGTAAAGGAATAAATGTCAGTGGCTAAATTCTCTAGAATCTACCAGACACTAATATTTTTTGTGTGGTTTACTTTTTAAACCTGAAAATAAAATATTTGTCATATAACTTTCAAATGTTTAGCTTTGTAATACTAGCATCAATGTAACCTTTGCTTAAAAGAAAATTGAGTTGATGTTACATATATATATTTGCACAGGTCTTAATAATAAATGTTAAAAGAGTCTACCTTCTCTTCAAGCTACCAGCATACAAAATGATGTAGTACAAATAGACAATAGCGTTACCTAAGTATTATTAGTTTCATATTGAAAAAATTGAGTTTACCTGAATAGTCTATCTTTATCTTCTTGACTTTTTGTCTTGAGGAGCTTCTAAGAAGTGCAATGATTTTTTTTCTTACTACACCAGCTCCTCTTTTCATTTATATACACATTAATATGATGCCGAAATGACGTAAATTTCTTATTCGCTTCCTTATGTGAAAAATTGACTATGTCACCTCTGCCCATAAAACTCACGGGTCTCTTCGATATCTCTTCAACATCTATTAGTCCAAGGCCTTGTGTCGAGACATAAAGGAGGAGGCAAGAGGAAGTGGATATATTTACTTTATTGGTTGTCTTTATTTCTTTAGCACAGCATATATGGTACATTGTTTAAACTGGACACTTTAATGAATTGAATAATGACATGCAAAAATTAGGTGAGTCTTCTTTGCAAAACCTCAGGATCGAGACTGGTGTCAGGTCTGCAAGTGAAGAATCCAATATTGTTGGTTTTAATTCAAAGTCAGCAGAAACAATGGACCTCTTGCTTAACCCACCTCCTCCTTTTTCTTTTCCTGTTGTCTTGTATTTAATAATACAATATCAAATGTCCAGGAAACTCTATGACCTGATGTGTTGGGGTTAAGGGTGACCTTGTTAAAAATGTAGCGCCGATGGTCTAATTGTTTATGGAACAAGAGCCATCGTTAGCTTGTTAGCTGCTTGGAGCCTAGACATGAGTCACCAGCCTTTCTGACAGATGATGTGACAACAAGACGTGAAATAATGGCTGCCCTTGTTCTTGAATTTTCCTATCATTAGCGAAGCAAATTTTAAGAATAAGAAAGTTTTTTTGCATGGCAAAAAAGTTTTTCGTATCTACTTGAACATGACTTTATTCTGAAAGAGAAATTTGGTACTCATAAATGGTGTTGATAGGATTTATGAAGCTTAGGGTAGTTATGTGATATCTGCAAACCCAGAAGACACATATAGCAATGTTCTGTAGGAGAGGGGTTACTGTTTTTGAATATTGTCTATATAACAGAGGCAGTCAGAGTATATTTTTCTGACAGAAGTATATGATATGAACACAGCATTAATATTTGAAGGAAATATTTTGCAGAATTATTATTTCCTTATACCCATGCATTCTCTGCGCTCTTTCGGTAGCTATAGACTGCGCATGGCCATTGTCTTAGGCCGCGTACACACGATCAGTCCTAACCGATGAAAATGGACATTATTAAATATTTTTTATATGAAACAAGTAGAAGTTTCTGAATTTGGCTTAATATCAACTTCTCATTACTCGGACTGTAAGTGTGTACATCGGACCAAAGTTTTAAAACTTGCTTTAAAATCGGACCGATGGACGCCTGACCATCGGTCCAAACCGATGGTTAGTACGCAAAAGCATCGGTCCAAAAACCAGCGCATGCTCAGAGTCAAGTCGACGCATGCTTGGAAGCATTGAACTTAATTTTTTTCAGCACATCGTTGTGTTTTACGTCACCGCGTACTGACACGACCGGTTTTTGAACTGATGGTGTGTACGCACATCAGACCATCAGTCTGTGAACCGATGAAAACGGTCCGTCGGACCATTCTCATCGGGTTGGACCGATCGTGTGTACGCAGCCTTAGACTAGACCTGCAAAACCCATGTGTATTGCTTAAAGCTGAAAAAATGAATACACAGATAAAATACATAAAATGGAGCTATAGGATTTAAATTTCTGCCCATTCAGTCCTGAAACTAAAGCTGGCCATACAGTGATCAAATTTGACACATGTTTGGGCTCCCCTACTTGACAGAAGTTGAAAGGACATGTTGAAAACAATTTCCATTGATGATTGGCCCTCAGGCCTCGTACACACGATCGGACTTATCCGATGAAAACGGTCCGCGGACCATTTCCATCGGATATGTCCGATCGGGAGTTTGATCCGATGGCGTGTACACACCATCGGATCAAATTCCCCGCCGCCGGACGGCGCGGTGACGTGGCGGTGACGCGGCGGTGACGTTGACGCCGCCACGTCACCGCTACGTCACCGCACCAGGAAGTAAAACACTTCCACGCATGCGCCAAATCCATTCGGCAGCGGCGCGGCGGCGGTGCGGGACGACATGTCTGCTGGTAAGTGTACTAACCAGCAGACATGTCGGGCGGACAGATTCCCACGGGATAGATTTCAAAGCATGCTTTGAAATCTGTCGGGTGGAAAAATCTGTCCGCTAGCCCATACACACGAGCGGAGATGTCTGCTGAAACGGTCCATCGGACCGTTTTCAGCGGACATATCCCCTCGTGTGTACGAGGCCTAAGGGGCCTTTCCGGTGCTTTTAGCTGTGGATTTTACCGCAGCTAGAAGCACACAATGCTTTCCTATCATCATTCACATCACTACGGTTACCTGCGTTTTTTTCCCAGCGGTTTTGTGCAGATAGAAAAAATAGAACTGGATGCGTCCAGCTGCGAAATCCCGCAGCTATCGGCACATAACCTCAGGTAACCGCAGTGCACTGTGTCAGCTGCTCCACGCCAAATTTCAAATAAAAAAAATCGTCATGGGTTCCCCCTACAGGAGCATACCAGGCCCTTGGGTCTGCTATGGATTTTAAGGAGACACCCGGTTCCCCCCAAAATCCATACCAGATCCGTATCTGAGCAGCAGCCTGGCCGGTCAGGAAAGGGGTGGGGACAAGCGAGCTCCCCCCCTCCTTAACCGTGCCAGGCGGCATACTCTCAACATGGGGGGCAGGTGCTTTGGGGCAGGGGGGCGCTCTGTGACCCCCCCACCCCAAAGCACCTGTGCCCATGTTGATGAGGACAGGGCCTCTTCACGACAACCCTGGCCGTTGGTTGTCGGGGTCTGCAGGAGAGGAGCTTATCAGAATCCAGGAGCCTCCTTTAAGAAGGGGGCCCCCAGATGCCGGCCCCCTGCCCTAGGTGAATGAATATGGGGTACATCGTACCCCTACACATTCACCTTACGAAAAAAAAAACACTAGACAGAGTTATTAAAGTAATTTATTAGTCAGCTCCCTGTTCAATATCGTGCCGCGGCTAAACACAATCGCAGCTAAAAGCACTGTACAAATGCAGCTAATCGCTGTGCCTGGAGTCTTGAATTCCAGCAAAACATAAACATGCTTTTAGCTGCGGTAAAACAGCCGTCCGTCTAAAAGGGGCCTAACATTCATTCTTTCACTTTCAGAGACCCTCTCTTACCTGTTTACTGTAGCTATAGTGACAATAGCCTATTCAAACTGTCAAACTGTCAATTGAATACAACAATGGTATCTACGTACCCATTGTAGACAACGGCATTTGTTTGAGAAATATCTACTCAAGCCAAAACCTGACAGTAATCTGATTTCTTTGACCAAGTACTATTGTAATAATGTCCCATGTAATGTTATGTCTAATTAAATATAACAAATCTGTAACAAAGCAGGTCCTGCAAAAGAAGAGGCTGTATACTAACTTTTCTTGCTAATCAATCCTCTGATCTTCAATGGCTTTTTTGCATTCAACACATTAATGGGTGTGTTGGTTGTCTGGTCCCCTTCTGCACACTGTGGTTCCTTCTGCTGGCCCCTATGTCACTACAGGACATAGTAGTGACATTGGGATCAGAGTAGGGAACCACAGGGCCCAGCAATTGATCATTCTTCTGGCAGCCTTGGAATGCAAAGTTACTTTGGTGGCCATATATCATAAACAGAGTAAAGATCAGAAGGTAGGGCAAAGGGACATGTGGGTAAAAAAGCTCTTCTTTTTCTGGTAGTGGTTATATAAAAAGTGTATTCTGATAACAGCATGTGGCTAAAGTAACATGTAAATGTCATATTTCAGATACAAATTATTTATTTTTATTTCACATGCCTTTCTTTTAATTTTTTTTCTCATTTAAATGCAGACCATGCTGACCAACAAAAGTGCAAGGATGCATTATATTGTCAACTTAGGCCTCGTACACACGATCGGACATATCCGATAAAAACGGTCCGCGGACCATTTCCATCGGATATGTCCGATCGGGAGTTTGATCCGATGGCGTGTACACACCATCGGATCAAATTCCCCGCCGCCGGACGGCGCGGTGACGCGGCGGTGACGTTGACGCCGCCACGTCACCGCCACGTCACCACACCAGGAAGTTAAACACTTCCGCGCATGCGCCGAATCCATTCGGCGGCGGCGCGGCGGCGGCGCGGCGGCGGTGGGGCACGACATGTCTGCTGGTAAGTGTACTAACCAGCAGACATGTCGGGCGGACAGATTTCACCGGATGGATTTCAAAGCATGCTTTGAAATCTGTCGGGTGGAGAAATCTGTCCGCTAGCCCATACACACGAGCGTACACACGAGGGGCCGCGTACACACGAGGGGATATGTCCGCTGAAAACGGTCCGATGGACCGTTTCAGCAGACATCTCCGCTCGTGTGTATGGGCTAGCGGACAGATTTCTCCACCCGACAGATTTCAAAGCAAGCTTTGAAATCTATCCGGTGGGAATCTGTCCGCCCGACATGTCTGCTGGTTAGTACACTTACCAGCAGACATGTCGTCCCCCACCGCCGCCGAATGGATTCGGCGCATACGCTGAAGTGTTTTACTTCCTGGTGCGGTGACGTGGCGGTGACGCGGCGGCGTCAACGTCACCGCCGCGTCACCGCCACGTCACCGCGCCGTCCGGCGGCGGGGAATTTGATCCGATGGTGTGTACACACCATCGGATCAAACTCCCGATCGGACATATCCGATGGAAATGGTCCGCGGACCGTTTTCATCGGATATGTCCGATCGTGTGTATGGGGCCTTAGACTTTTTTTTTATATATATATATATATATATATACGCTTCACCAAAAACCTTTCCCACAGCTCATGCAGATACGTTTTTTCAAGATATCCCTTTTACTTTGGGTAACCGCATAGAATTGATGGAAGGTGACTTTGTGGAGGGGGAAATTAACATAGCTATCAAGGGTCTACATACCACAAAGGCACCCAGATGGAATTTTGGGCCATTATTATCGGAAGTTTTCTGTTTTGGCCATGCATGAAAATGTGGGCCTTCATCCATATCATGGGTGGTGGTGGAGGACTGCCCTTTGGAGAAACACAGAAGTTACATTTCTTCAGACACTTTACGAACTTTTAACTTTTTTTGACTCATCTATCCACGGGTCTCTTCAATATTTGTATTTATTTATTTATTTCTATATTGCATATTTTTTGTTCACTTGTGTGGTTCAGCTACACATTAGCGCTGTTCGTATCGTTTTTATTTAACCCTTCAGTTGAATTCACTAGATACACCTTTTTCACTATTTGCTTGATTTAAAACAGCAGCTGCGAACTTCCTTTTATATATTTACATACTCTTTAGCGCAGAGGCAGTAACCATTAGGGCGCATTTATTTTGGTTATAATTAGCCTAATTATCGCCTGATCTCACTCATAAATGTGGACCTCAAACTACTGACTAAAGTCTTTGCAACCCAAATGAATACTTTCCTATCCAGATATATCCACCCTGATCAGACCTTGATAAATATAATCTCAGAGCTACATTCCAATTGCAACAACCATGGGTCTGGGAAGGGCATGTTACTGTCGTTAGACCTTTGCAAGGGTTCAGACTCTGTGTCATGGGACTATATTTTTTATGTATTGAAATGTTACAGTTTTGGCCCAAATTTTTGACGGTATTGTAGACCCTCTATAGTGCTCCACAGCCAAACTTCTATTGAAAGGATATAGCTCACAACAAATAGATGTCCAATAGGGTGCCCCCTATCTCCCATCCTATTTATACTGGCATTAGAACCCTTGGCCATCAAACTTAGGTGTAAAAAACAGGGAGGGGGAGGAACCTGAGTGTAATATTAAAATGATGACTTTAATAGTATAAGATTAAAAACACTTACAAGATGATAGAAGATGCATGCTGGTCAAAGTAAAGTGCAGTCTTGCCATTCTACATGGCTCTGCGGGTCCCATTGCTGTTCCGAGAAGCTGGAAAGGATTGGCAGCTGGCTGGAATGGATCACAGTCAGCCAGATTGCAGAGTTCTATTGACACTCTGAAGGATGGTTGCCTTCCTTTTTAATCCTTAATACCCCTTTCTTTTCCAACCACACAACCTATAGATACATCACCATCAAGCTATTACAGCCACAGACTATACCCCTAAGGATTACTCCATTTGGAGCACCAGATAACACCAACTATACTGCTAATCAAATTTAGGTGATATTCTGATAAAAAAAGGTATATATTGTGGGGAACAGGAGCACAAATCTTATCAAAACAAACCCTGCGAGAAAAACACCAACTTCCAAATTCAGAGATCTTTCATTCATTTCAGAATGTACATTTCCTGACAACTCTACAGCGCATGTCCCATCTCAACACCTCCACCTAGATGGAGTATTTGTGTACAGTAGGTCACATCTCCAATATTTACAATATTTTAACTTCCAAATCAGAATTTATTTTATATGAATAAGGGGGAATGAGACTCGGGGAGTCATTTGAAGTAGATGAGTGGTTTAAGATAACACAGTGTGCTTTTAAATCATACATAAATACCTCATTGATCAAAGAAAACGTACAAAGTTTTGATGCCATGGTACCGGTGAGAGTGGCTGTGTCCAGTGGCCTCCTCCTCTTGCTTTTAAGGTTGTATCATGGAATTTACAGTATTACATATATAGTGGTCATGTCCAAAAGTTAAACAATTTTGGATCTGTATCTACAGCTTTATTTACTCACCACAGCAAGCGTTACTGTCCGTTAATGTCCAGCTGATGGGACACTGGGACATGCAAGAAAATTGTGTATCTTTATGGCAGCTGGGATTGCTATAATTAGGTCCCGGAGGTCATCCACGATCCCCTTCGACTTGATGAAAGCCAATCTGTCGTGGATCATGGTGAACGAAATCCTCTTGGTAACCTTACTTGACAAACGTGCCATATTTGACAAAATCTGGGAACTATGAATTAAATACTTGTCTGCACCCTTGTGAAGCATTAGTGATTAGAGAGGTATTAAGTTACGGAAAGCACTTTCTTTCCCAGCTTACTTCTTTATCTTCTTTTTTCCTCTCTTTCTTCTTTCTTCCGGGTTATCTCGTTTCCTTTATTTTCCCTGTACTACCAGGGAGAAAGACAATATGAGAGGTCTAATAGTATGCCACAAACTGTAGTGTATCTAAAGTGTAAACACTGTGCATACACCATGAGACATGCGTTAAATATGATTGGTGAAATTTCAAAACAAATTAAATATGAAAGTCCAATATTATATGAAAGCATATAGCTAGTGTTGTCCCAAAAAGTGCTCCTGTTCAGGGATTTCTAATGTGCTGTAGTGCTCCAAGATACCACACAGTGACCACACACCCCCTTGTGCCTTTACTCACTAGATAGTGTGGACCCTTTAGCAATACTCATTGTGGGTCTATTAGGCTTAAGCTGGTGAGCAGGGAGGTGACTGTATCTTCCTATGTAGTCATCACTCATACATGAAAAGGAGAGAATCTGTATAGTGGTATGGTTGCTGAAATGAAGGTAGCAGACTTTCTAGTTAAGGTTACAGTGGTCAGCGTTGTTAGGAAGTTACTGTGAGTGGGTCCTGGCCTCGGACAGAGTTCCTGCCTTGCTCCTCCCTGGGAGCCTGCCGAAAGTAATAGGGCTAGTTTTTCAGGCCTAACTCAGGCCACATTGTCACTTTACAGTACCCTGAACTCCTTTCTCATCTTTAAAATACTCACATGTTTGATGTGTCTTAGACAAAGGCCTATATGTTATATACCACTTTCAGACTCTAACTATACTCCTGGTCCTCTTTGGTATTCACACCACTGGAACTTGCAACACTTACTGCACTGGGTCCAATGACTTGACATGGTTACAGGACAGGCTTTCAAATCCCCTATCCACCATCATCTCCTAACCTGACCAGGTTTACATACAGTTGGGTACACCAAGTTCCCTCTTCATCAAAATGAGTACTTTGTGTGGTGCACTGTCTAGCATAGATTAACAGTGTGCTATCGCACTGCATAACAGCAAGATTACTAAGGTTCCACTTCAAGCATAATCAGCAGCCATAGGCTTGGTCCAACTCCTTTTTATTGGCACAGTTCCCAATATAAGTCCATTGATATTATCTCCTCCTTTGTAATCATCACTGATCAGTTATCTAGTCAAGCAACAATTCTCTCTCTGGTAGTGATGTACCTTAGTGTGCCCAATAACATTTATAATTAAATATATATGAGTTTATATATGCTGTACAATGGCGATTAGTTTCTTAAATCTCTGCAGGGATGGATGAGCGAGGAGAACCACCATAGAGGGAAGGATTACATGGAGGTATAGGACTGATTAATAAGGAATAGGGTTGAGTGAACCCAAACTGTAAAGTTCGGGTTCGGACCGAATTTTGTTTTTTTATTGGACCCGAACCCGAACCTGAATAATTTGCTGAAAGTTCGGGTTCGGAGTTCGGCTCTGTAATGGCACTGCACAAAGTGTAATTTCTAAAAGGAAAAAAAGTAATTTAAAACCGGCTTTGCGGCTATAATGAATTGTCGGCTTTGGCAATTCAGAGAGGATTCATTCATAAAAAAAAGCGTGGGGGTCCCCCCAAATTCAATTACCAGGCCCTTCAGGTCTGGTATGGATATTAAGGGGAACCCCATCGTCAATTAAAAAAAAATTACGTGGGGTTCCTCCCAATTATCCATTCCAGACCCTTCAGGTCTGGTGTGGATTTTAAGGGGAACTCCACCCCAAATTTAAGAAAAAAATGGCGTGGAGTTCCCCCAAAAATCCACACCAGACCCTTATCCGAGCATGTGAACCTGGCCGGCCGCAGAAAAGAGGGGGGCAGAGTGTGGCCCCCCTCTCCTGAACTGTACCAGGCCACATGCCCTCAACATGGGGAGGATGTTGATGGAGACAAGGGCCTTATCCCCAGAACCCTTGCCCAGTGGTTGTGGGGGTCTGCTGGCGGGGTGCTTATCAGAATATGGAAGACCCCCCAGATCCCGCCCCCCCCTATTTGAATTGGTAATGGGGTACACTGTACCCCTACCATTTCACGAAGGAAGTGTAAATTCTTGTAAAAAAACACACAGACACTGTTGAAAAAAGCCCTTTATTAATAACAAAAAAAAGACAAAAAATCCAGCGGTGGTAATCCACTCTCGTTCCGGCTCCCCGCTTCAACGTTGTCTGTATTCAGCGACGGGTGATCTCTCTGGTCCAGCGATGAGGAATCCATCCAGAGCAGCATCGCCGACCTTCTCTCTCCTCTGGACACAGCGGAATGACGCGGCCGGAGCTTTGACATTTCCCCCGTCCCCCACTGATGCAAACTCTGTTACGTCACTGGGAAAATCCAGACATCCCCCTTGCATCAGAGGGGGCGGGGTCACGTGACGGGTGGCCCGCCTCCCCTATATAAGAAATGTCAAAGCTATTGTGCTCGGATTAGGGTCTGGTGTGGATTTTTGGGGGAACTCTACGCCATTTTTTTTTATTTGGGGTGGAGTTCCCCTTAAAATCCACACCAGATCTGAAGGGTCTGGAATGGATATTTGGGGGGAACCCCACGTCATTTTTTTTTAAATTGACGGCGGGTTTCCCCTTAATATCCATACCAGACCTGAAGAGCCTGGTAATTGAATTTGGGGGGACCCCCACGCTTTTTTTTTTTTATGAATGAATCCTCTCTGAATTGCCGAAGCCGACAATTCATTATAGCCGCCAAGCTGGTTTTAAATGACTTTTTTTCCTTTCAGAAATGACACTTTGTGCAGGGACAGTTTTAAGTTTATTTTTATGTATTTTATGTTATTCTAAGTTATTTCCCTATCCACATTTGTTTGCAGAGTACTTGCTATGCTCTTCCCGACATTTTGCTGCCATTTGCAGCCCTCTAGCCCTTTCCATTAGTTTTTTAGAGACATTTTAGTAGTCAAAAGTCCGGGTCCCCATTGACTTCAATAAGGTTCGGGTTCGGGGTCAAGTTCGGGTCAAGTTCGAGTCCCGAACCCAGACTTTTTTCCGAAGTTTGGCCGAACTCGCCGAACCTGAACATCCAGGTGTCCGCTCAATTTTAATAAGGAATATTTGGCATGGAGTGTATACATTCACAGAATCATTTCTTATGAATTGCTATTCACTATTTGATTGTTGGTGTATAGGACATTTTTATACACCACATACAAGTGTATTACCTAAATTATACTGTATGTATTTTTGATAAGTATGTTCATTGCTTTATGTATGACACTTAAACATATAGGGCCAGATTCATGAAGAGTTAGGCTGGCGGATCCAGTGATCCGCCAGCCTAACTGTCACTTTAAGCCGGCGTTTCTGTTTTCTATAACCAGAAAACAAGAAACGCCGGGTTGGAGTTCCGATGCGATCGGCGTAATTGAATTTCGCCATCGCATCGTTACTTCAACTTAAAAATGGCGCCGGGGGCGTTCCCGCCGATTTACGCTCAAAAAATATGTTAATGAGTGGGAATCGGCAATTCACGATCTTTTTCGGGCGCGACGCAGTGACTTTACGACGTTTCCGGAAGCGATACGCGGCGTAAAGATAAAGCAGCCCCCTAGTGGAGTATCCTATGTTAAGTATAGGCATCGTCATCGCGTCGGAAAAAAAACAAATCGCGTCGCTTGAGTAAAACATTCATGAATGGGAATGTGACGTCATTGACGTTCACTGACAGAATTTGGAGCATGCGCACTGGGATGCATTGACACTCGACGCATGCGCAGTACGTTCGCCGCGGGATCGCGCATAGTTAGAATACTACACGCCCCGTACCCGCCCAATTTGAATTCCGCTGGCTCATTTGCGATGCGCTGCCGCAACTTTAGGAGCAAGTGCTTCCTGAATAACAGCACTTGCTCCTAAAATTTCGGCAGAGTAACGCAAATGAGAAGCGTTACTCCAGAGCAAAGATGCTCTGATCTACCTGAATCTGGCCCCATATTGTTTACAGCACTGGTTTATTGATATATATTTACTTACTGTTTATCCTGGAAGATAAACGTTTAGGCCTCGTACACACGATCAAATCTGTCTGCTGGAAACGGTCTGCTAGACCGTCCCAGCAGACAGATTTGATCGTGTGTACGGGCGAGCCGACGGATTTGGCCACCCGACAGATTTCAAAGCATGCTTTGAAATCTATCGGGTGGGAACCCGTCCGCCCGACATGTCTGCTGGTTAGTACACTTACCAGCAGACATGTCGTCTCGCACCGGCGCCGAATGGATTCGGCGCATGCGCGGAAGTGTTTTACTTCCTGGTGCGGTGACGTGGCGGCGTCAAAGTCACCAACACGTCAGCGCGCCGTCTGCTGGCGGGGATTTTGGTTTGCTCGTGTGTACACGCGAGCAAACCAAAATCCAAACAGACAGATTTGTTCAAATCGGTCGGACAGACCGTTTTGAACAAATCTATTGCCTCGTGTGTATGAGGCCTTAATCAAGCAGCTTTTAAATTGGATTGGGTTATTAGGGATTAGAGAGCAGTTTGTGTGCTATTTAAAGGTTGGTGAAGGGGATTAAAGCAGCCAGGAGAAGAAGCTCAGGGCATACAAGGCCTATATACAGGAGACTGTTAGATTAGGGGCAGCCCTACAGGGATAACCAAAAAAAATGTGCTATGCGGATTGATTTTTAACCATTCTTTTATTTTAGATGTAAGCATTTGGATTTACTGTGCATACCAGAAGGCCAAAGCGAGACGTTTTTTAGATCAAAACAATGTTTATTGAGCATAAAGAGAAGGATTACAGACAAATGGATATCTAGTGCAACAGGCACCACATGTTCGGATACATAGCATTGTCGTACATACAGACATGACAAGAAAACGGGATATTACATGTGCATACAAAAATTGACATGGGATAGAGGTAAAGAAGTGCGGGTCCACCAAGAAGAATACCTGGGGCGTGCGTGAGGGAACATGGCTAATCAGAAGCATCACAGGTCTGAAATCTTTGGGGAGACTGTTCTACAGTTAACGAGAGCCTCATCCCAATCCTCTGCCGACACCTCGCCCAAATCAGGCTCCCAACGGGACCTTAACTGTTGGGCGACAGCGGTGGCCGAGGGAGCCAAGAGGTAAGAGTAAAACTGGGAGATCAACCTCTTAGGGTCTCTGCCGAGGACAATGTCAACAGGCAATGGGGTCTCGAAAACAGGGACAGCATCCCCAAACTGTGTGTTGAGTGCGTGACGAAGCTGGAGGTAGCGGAAGAACATGTGATTGGGCAGGACAAACGTTTCTTTGAGGGATTGGAAGGACCTGACTGCTCCGCGGGCGATGACCTGAGTGAGATAAATAACACCACTCCTAATTCAAATATCATGATCAGGGATCGTGGCCAACTCAGGCAATCGTGGATTGTCCCAGAGGGGCGTGTGCGACAGCGGGGATGGTGCCTCACCAATAGACAGGGCGAGTTGCCAAACTTTGCGATGGTGGAAAAGCAGCTGTCTCCTGTCGCCCGCCCGTGCCGAGTCACGAGGCTCACAAAACAGGACCTGAAAGGGGTGTGAAATGGGGCCAGGGGTCTGGGAGCACGCCAGGGTCGAGTAGCGTTCCCTGTCTGAATGGTGGAAATAATAGAAATGGGAGAGCTGAGACGCAGGAAGAGATGCAGAACAGACGTGCCCCCCTGGCCAGATGGGCACTTCAACACTCGCCACGACAATTTATGCCGGGAGGGACCCCAAATAAACGAGTTAATGATGGACTCCATGGCTTTGAATATTCGGGGGGGGATGTAGAGCGGAGCATGACAGAAGGCATACAACAGCTTCGGGAGGAGGATCATCTTGACCAGGCATATGCGGCCCATGACTCCAAGAGGGAGACGGGACCATATCTGTGTTTTGATCTTAAGGGTAGCGAACAGGGTCTCAATATTGAGAGTTGTATAGTCTAAAGGAGATCTGGAGATATGGACACTTAGGTATTTGATGACACTTGTCCTTACCAAAGGGAGGGCAGCCTGAGCGGCGGTGGGAGCACACAGGTCCAGGGGGAGGATGTGTGACTTGGCCCAGTTTATCTGCAAACCCAAGAACGCCCCGAAGGTCGTTATAATCTGCAGGGCTGCCTGAAGCGAGGGGGCCAGTATCCGAGAGGTAAAGGAGCATGTCGTCCGCGTAAAGACTGAGCAGCTCAGTCACATGGCCACAGCGCAGTCCGCTAATCACGGAGTGACAACGAAGGGCTATAGCAAGGGGTTCTACAGCAAGGTCATACAGCATGGGCGATACGGGGCAGCCCTGGCGTGTGCCCCGGGACAGAGGGAAGGGGGACGGGATCCTGCCATTGACTCGGATGCGCGCTGTGGGGGCCTGGTAAAGGAGCTGAAGCCATCGCACAAAATTAGGGCCGAAACCAAATCTGTTGAGGCACTCCCACAGGTAGCTCCATTCAACAGAATCGAACGCCTTAGCGGCGTCGAGGATAACCACCACCCTGGAACCCACGTCTATGTGCTGGGCCTGGAGGTTTATATGCAACCGTCGGAGGTTGAAGGCTGTGTTTTTGTTGGGCATAAATCCGGTCTGATCAGGGTGCACTAAGCTTAAGATTACTTTATCAAGGTGCAGGGTGAGGATCTTGGCAAGGATTTTGGCATCGAGTTGGAGAAGGGAGATGGGTCGGTAGGACTCAGGAAGCAGAGGGTCCTTGTCTGGTTTCGGTATCAATACAATAAGCGCCTCGCTCATAGAGGGGGGGAGCATGCCCGTGTCAAAAATGTGTTTGTATAGCGCGCAGAGTTTTGGGACCAGGGTCTCTTGGAACTGTTTATAAAACACAAGGGGGAGCCCGTCGGGACCCGGTGCTTTGGAGGTGGGGAGGCACGACAAGGCCTCCGCCACGCAATCAGTAGTGATGGTTGCCTCCAGCAGAGAGACCTGGGCCGGGGAGAGCGTTGGGAAGGTGACATCCTGCAGGAGAATGGAAAGGCCCTTTCAAAGAATGGTACGCGGTGGAGGAGTAGAGCTCCGAATAGAAGGACCTGAACTCCTCAGCCACCAGGTCAGAGCATAGCCCTGGACGCCGCCTGAAGGGCCACAACCATAGGAGGCTTATGATCCAAATGTGCCATATAGGCGAGGAGCCTCCCGGCCCTCTCCCCATGTTTATACATACGCTGCTTGCTAAAGAAAATGCCCTGTCATGCTTTTTCGAGGTGCAGTTGGTCCGTAAGCCTAGTCTGTAGCCATAGCTGAGAAGCTGTAGCCTCCGTTGGGTCGGCCTGAAAGGCCTGGTCAAGGGCATTCAAGCGCTCCTCCGCCTGGCGGATAAGTAATTTAGAAGAGGCCTTATGCCTATTTGTCAGGGTATCAGCTCCACTCAGCTTCTGATCCCTCAGCTGCGTGACAGGCCAGCGCTATCGCGCTCCCCTGGGCGGCGCGTGCGTGCGCGTGGTGCATCTGCACGCCCCGTGCGCGGGGCACGAGCGTGCGCCCAAACTCGGGCGCGCGCGTGGGCACGCACAGGCTCGTTCCGCTCTCGGCCAATCAGAGGCCTGAGCGGCTTGTTTGAACCAGCCCCTTCCTCCTCTCTGGTTGCTGGTTTGTAAACAGCTTCCGTGTTGTCTCCTGCTAATCTACCTGTTTGGATACCTGAAATACTTGACCCTTGGCTTACGTTTTTGGACTGCTGCTTTCTTGAACCCTTGACCCCGGCTTGGACTTTGGATACCCGATCTTCTTCTGCCCTTGATCTCTGGCCTGAACTTGGACTATTTGCTATCGCTATAACCCCTGACCATGGCTTGTTTCCCGGACCTGCTTCCAGCCCTGCCCTAACCTGGACTATCTTCTGCTTCATCTGCTGCAGCCTTCCAGTCTGTGACCTGCCTGTACCTGCTCCACGCACCTGACCATCATCTTCCCACTGTTACCGGTGCCTCCCGGTGCGTCCGTCCCTCTGTTCCAATCCCAGGGGGCAGATCCCACCAGGTCACAAAGGTGAGCCGCCCTTAGCATATCGGCCTTGGTAAGTGAACTTTCTGACAGTACAAACCAGCCAGATGTCTGAGGCCGACAGGGTGTGCTCGCCTTTTGAGACTCTTTGTCAAAAAGTCTCAACCCTAACGGACGCTGTTCAAAAGTTACAGGAGGGCTATCTTCAGATGGATGACCGCCTCACCTGGATCATCAGTCCTCCCCGCAACTCCTGGAGCGGGGGCATCTACCTCCTAGTCAGCTCCAGCACCAGCAATGGTCGTGACTCACCCGGAGCCCTGGGTACCTAC
The DNA here is from genome assembly GCA_029574335.1 of Rana kukunoris. Classification (NCBI taxonomy): domain Eukaryota; kingdom Metazoa; phylum Chordata; class Amphibia; order Anura; family Ranidae; genus Rana; species Rana kukunoris. Next base: position 45,855,543 of record CM056058.1, on the reverse strand, counting down.
CCCTGAGCGGTTTGCGGGCGACCGCAAGAAGTTTCAGGCCTTTAAAAATGCTTGTTCCCTGTACTTAGCCTTGCAACCCAGGACTTTCTGCTCCGAAGCTGTGAAGGTGGGCTTCGTGATGTCGCTTCTTTCTGATGAACCACAGTCCTGGACACACTGTCTTATGGAACAAAGAAGCCCAATTCTAGACACTATGGACTCTTTTTTTGAACACATGTCTAAATTATATGCCGATCCTCTGCGCTCAGCCACGGCTGAGGCCACTCTTCACAACTTGCCTGGGGAGGATTACATCGCAGAGTTCAGAAAATGGTCTGCCGACACTGGGTGGAACGAGCCTGCCCTCAAGTAACAATTTCGCCAAGGACTATCCTAGTCCCTCAAGGACGAGTTGGCTAGACTCGATCCTCCTACTTTACTAGAGGACCTGATTCAGTCAGCCACCCAGCTTGACCGACGCCTCCGGGAACGACGGGCAGGACGCTTCCAAGCGAACCGTCCCAACTGGACTCCACGAGTTTCTCTCCTGCTCCTCCACCTCTCCCGGTCCCACCGGTTTCTGCTCTTACAGATCCTGAACCCATGCAACTTGGTCTAGTCCGGGTCCCCTCACTCCTGAAGAGAGACAGCGTAGACGTCAGTCCAACTTGTGCCTGTACTGTGGCGGAGCTGGCCACTTCCTCCGTTCCTGTCCAGTAAGACCTTGTAAGTTGAAGTTGCCACCAGCTTTCAGTTGCCACATTGCTAATTCACAGACTCATGTTGTCCTCTTCTTTCCTTGCAGCTCCCGGAGGGGGCAACCCGGCTGCCAGCCATAATTGACTCCGGAGCATGCAGTTGCTTTTTGGACTCTGCCCTTGCCCAGAAGCTGCTTGTTCCCTGCCGTCTTAAAGACTTCCATCTGCAAATCCATCTGGCGGACGGCTCTCTTCCCCGTTCCGGTCTTGTCACCCAGGAAACCCAGCCTATCCTCGCTATCTCTGACACCGGACATCAAGAATATCTTTGCTTGGACCTTATACCGTCCCCAATGTTTCCCATCATCCTGGGACTTCCATGGCTGCAGGTTCACCAACCTTGCATAGATTCGTGCAAGAAAGAGATCAAGTTTTCATCTTCTTACTGCTCTCAGCACTGCCTCCTACCACCCAAGGCCGCTTGTTCCATCCTGTCTACCACACCGGACAATCCCCTTCCTATTCCTTCTGCTTACACCGAGTTTAAGGATGTTTTTGACAAGCAACAGGCCGATCGCCATACGATTGCCCTATTGACCTTTTGCCTGGCTCCAAGATCCCTTTCGGTCGCATCTTCCCCTTATCTGAAACGGAGTTAGTTGCCCTCAAGGCTTACATAGATGAAAACTTAACAAAGAAATTTATTCGCCCTTCTTCGTCTCCAGCCAGAGCTGGGATCTTCTTCGTCGAGAAGAAGGATGGCTCCCTCAGGCCTTGTATCGACTACCGGGAATTAAATAAAATTACCATCAAAAAACGATACCCGCTACCTCTCATCTCGGAACTGTTCCAACGTTTCCGTGCGGCCCAGGTCTTCTCCAAACTAGATCTCTGAGGGGCCTACAACCTCATCCGGATCAGGGCCGGGGATGAGTGGAAGACCGCCTTCAGATCCAGGTTCAGGCATTTCGAGTACCTAGTAATGCCTTTCAGCCTCTGTAATGCTCCCGCCACGTTCCAGCACCTAGTCAACGATATTTTCCGCCAATATTTGGATGACTTTCTGGTCGTTTATTTAGATGACATCCTTATTTTTTTAGTTTCCCTAGAGCTACACCGGACCCACGTCAAGAAAGTTCTGGCCATTCTCAGAGAACACAAATTGTACCTCAAGGCTGAAAAATGCGAGTTTGAGAAAACAACTATCCAATTCCTGGGGTTCATCATTTCTACCAACGGGATTGCCATGGATCCGCAAGAAGTTAAGGCTGTCCAAGACTGGCCAGCTCCGGTTGATAAAAAAGGCATACAACGATTCATTGGCTTCGCCAATTTTTACCGGAGATTTATTGTTGGCTTCTCATCTATAGTAGCTCCTATCACCGAGTTGACCCGTCAGGGATGTCACTTTCATTGGCCCTAGAAAGCTCAAGAGGCGTTCACACGACTTAAAGCTACGTTCTCCTCCGCACCTGTTTTACGGCACCCCGACCCAGCTCTGCCTTTCATTTTGGAGGTCGATGCTTCTGAGACGGCCATTGGCGCGATCTTGTCACAAAGACAGGGACTAAAATCTCTCCTTCACCCAGTGGCATATGCATCCCGGAAGTTAACCCCTCCAGAGAGGAACTACGACGTTGGAGACCGAGAACTGTTGGCTATTAAATTTGCTTTAGAAGAGAGGAGATACCTTTTGGAAGGCGCCCTTCATCCCATCTTAATTTTCACTGATCATAGAAATTTGGAATACCTGCGGTCTGCCAAACGCCTAAAACCCAGACAAGCCCGTTGTGCCCTCTTTTTTACCCGTTTCAATTTCCACATATTTTTCAGACCAGGCTCAAAGAATGGGAAGGCTGACACCCTCTCTAGAATGTTCTCGGACACCTCCACCATGCCGGAACCTAGTACCGTCTTAACCGCTCAGAACTTTTTTTGGTTTCCCAAACAGACCTGCTAAACGCTCTAAAGGAGGCCTCCAAACACTGTTCCGACCAAATCACGCCCTCTCTGGAGGGACGGGACGACTTGCTGTGGTCACGGGATAAGATCTTTGTACTGGTGGAACTAAGACAACAAATTCTAAGTACGTTCCATGACCACAAATTAGCGGGCCACTTTGGAACACGGAAAAATGCCGAATTGATCGACCGTTCCTTTTGGTGGCCGAAATGGAGACATGACTGCAAGATCTACGTTTCATCCTGTCCCCGCTGCCAGCACTGCAAGGGGCCAAAGACCAAGTCCTGGGGTTTACTGAAAACTCTCCCCGTTCCGAAACGCCCATGGACAGAGGTTTCCATGGACTTCATTGTGGATCTGCCTCCCTCTGAAGGCTTCACAACGATCTTGGTCGTAGTTGACCGTCTATCCAAACTGGCTCATTTCCTGCCCATGATCGGCACACCTTCTGCGACAGAGACGGACAAATTTTTTTTCAAAGAGATAGTGAGACTGCATGGTGTGCCCAAGAGCATTGTGTCCGACAGAGGGGGCAGTTCACATCCAAATTCTGGAAGGAACTCTGCAAAGCGCTGGAAATTAAAGTTTGTCTGTCTTCTGCCCACTGGCGTAGCGGGGGGGGGCAGGGGAGGCTCGCGCACCGGAAGAAAAATTGGGGGGGGGGCGAAATCCCGGCGTCTGACCGGGAGTCGGACCGTGCGACCGTCACTTTTTAAAATCAATTGGAGTGCAGTCATCATCATGTCCCGAGGCGAGTACGAGGCGAGCCCTGTGACTGGGCGTATATAGTCATGTGCTCACTCACTCAGCGCGCCGGATCTGGCCAATCCATTAACGTCGGCGCCAGGCGCATGCGCAAAGGCTGCCCTGGACTATAGGAGTCCCGCCCGCGCTTCTCCGGATACCGCCGCTGCGCCAGGCATCTTCTCCTCCTGTCAGGCTGACTGAGAAGAAAGAAGAAGAAGAAGAATCTCCCCCCCAGACCAGTCCCTGCCTGGCTGACACCGACATCATCGCCTGCCACTGAGCGCCGCCGCCGCGGATGTGCAGTGAGTGGAGCACAAGCTTCCCTGACCCCTGGGCAGTGGGCTTTGTATACTACACTTGCCAGGTAATGACATAACAGCTATTTGTGAATCCAAGTTTCAGGGTCATATGATATTTCTAGTAGGAATGGATTATCCATTCCTGCTAGAAATATCACATGACCCTGAAACGTGCTTGTTGTGCAGTGTGCAGTGCACTGAGATTTGGGCCATTTTTATTTTATTTTTATAATTTTTGCAGCAGCAACTTTAAGGGGCAATTTATAAAAAATGTTCGGAGCTACCTGAAAAACTGCATGTACATTTGTTCACATGCGAATGGAGGCAACAATGGTGATGGCATTGGTGCCTGGTGGCAGCATGGAGGTCTGAGTCTCCTCCTCTCTCCCCCAAAATTCTGCCCCGGGCGCCCATAACTCTGGTTACGCCACTGCTTCTGCCTATCACCCACAATCCAACGGTCAGACGGAAAGAACCAACCAAACCTTGGAACAATATCTCCGCTGTTTTTGCTCTGTCTCCCAGAATGATTGGTTATCCTTACTGCCGTCGGCAGAATTTTCCTATAATAACTCAGTACATGCCTCTACTAATCAAACTCCTTTCTGGGCCAATTTCGGCTACCACACTTCCTTCCTTCCGGATTCCATCCCTGAAACACCTGTCCCACTGGTCCAAGAGCACTTAGTCCACATTCAGCAGAACTTTCGGAAACTTCAAGAAGTCATGCAGCACGCACAAGAAAATTTCAAGAAATACTATGACAAGGAGAAGAAGGAGTGCCTGGCCTTCAGAGTTGGGGAAGAGGTCTGGCTAAAATTACCAATTCCATCTCAGAAGCTGAGTCCCAGGTTCATCGGTCCATTCAAAATCACGTACTCGGGTGCGCGCGCGGTCACGCACAGGCTCATTCCGCTTTTGACCAATCAGAGGCCTGAGCAGCTTATTTGAACCAGCCCCTTCCTCCTCTCTGGTTGCTGGTTTGTAAACAGCTTCCGTGTTGTCTCCTGCTAATCTACCTGTTTGGATACCTGAAATACTTGACCCTTGGCTTACATTTTTGGACTGCTGCTTTATTGAACCCTTGATCCCGGTTTGGACTTTGGATACCCGATCTTCTTCTGCCCTTGATCTCCGGCCTGAACTTGGACTATTTGCTATCGCTATAACCCCTGACCACGGCTTGTTTCCCGGACCTGCTTCCAGCCCTGCCCTGACCTGCGAAGTACCTGATTCCTGTGATATACCTTTGTGCCTGGACTATCTTCTGCTTCATCTGCTGCAGCCTTCCAGTCTGTGACCTGCCTGTACCTGCTCCACGCACCTGACCATCATCTTCCCGCTGGTACCGGTGACTCCCGGTGCGTCCGTCCCTCTGTTCCAATCCCAGGGGGCAGATCGCACCAGGTCGCAAAGGTGAGCTGCCCTCAGCATCTCGGCCTTGGTAAGTGAACTTTCTGACACTATTGATGCGTGAAGAGAGGATCATACGGGCGTGGAGTTTAAAAGCTTCCTATGTGTGTCCCGCCGGAGCAGAGTCACCATTCGTACGGAAGAAGTAGTCCCACTTGGACCGGATGGGCTGCAGGTCAGGGAGAACACTGAGCCAGAACGGGTTTAACTGCCAGATCTGGACTGCAGGAGGTGACGGTAGCTTCAGCGTGACCCAATACGGGGAGTGGTCAGAGAGTGTCCTGGTGTCAAAACCTATATCGAGGAGGTGCACGAGGAGGGAGGGGGAAATGAGAATAAGATCTATTCGGGACATTGCTGCACACGAGGGGGTAAAACAGGAGAAGCCTAGCTGTGTCGGGTGTCTGTGCCGCCAGGTATCAGTAAGGGCAAATTCAATCAGGAACTTCCCAATGCTGGTAGTCTCCAGTAGGGGGCCCACGGGGGCACTCGAGCCCAGTCTGTCAAGGGATGGGGAGATGACCATATTAAAGTCGGCCCCCCCAAATGGCCGGGACTGAGGGGTGTTGAGCCATGAAGGCCACCCCTCGCCGCAGCACTTCAAACTGGAATGGGGGGGGATATAGAAGGCAAGGAGTAATATCTCCAAACCACCGACTGTGGCGTGTAAGAATAGGTAGCGTCCCTGGGGGTCCGACTGTAGTGTATGGAGCTGGAACTGTAGTGACCTGTCAAGAGCACAGCGACCCCCCCGGAGTTGGAAGTGTGAGGGGTCTGATAAACCCACCCCAACCAGGGTTTTTTTAAGACACATCTGCTTCTGACCAGCAAGGTGAGTCTCTACAAGTATTGAGATGTCAGCTCGCTGGGACTTTAGGTGGGACAGGACTGCCGATCGTTTAGCTCGATCACCCAAGACTCGGACGTTCCAGGTCACTACCTTAAGGAAAGCCATATTGAGATGGGATGAGTGATAACATACATGAATATTGTGTCAATACGTAAGACGTCTATGTAGCAATATGGAATATCAGAAAATGGCAAGTGACAAGCAAGAAGTACAAAAAAAAAATATATATATGTACACAATGTGCTAGTACATATAATGTGATAGTACATATATTGTGAAATCAGAGAAAGCTTCCCACTAAGGGCGCCCCTGGGTGTATCGCACAGTGAGCAATGCAAATGATAACAAATATGGATCAAGGTCACAAAAATATATATGTACACAATGTGCTAGCACATATAATGTGATAGTACATATATTGTGAAATCAGGGAAAGCTTCCCACTAAGGCCTCATTTCCACTGGCGTTTTTACAGCCACTTTTCTGAGCGTTTTTTGCAGCTTAAAAACGCCTGTCCATGTTAGTCTACGGCATCATGCCCACCATGACGTTTTTGAGCTGTAGATAGCTAAGCTGCAAAAAAAACGTGGGGCCAGTGCGTTCTGAAGCTCCAGCAATAGAGCTGTAAAAACGCCAGACATAAAAAAACGCTTAAAACGCGCATAAACGCTCAAAAAAGCGCACAAACGCTCAAAAACGCTCAAAAACGCGGCCGCGGCGTTTTTAAAGCTCCAGATCCAAAAAAAATAAATTTTTCTTTTTTTTTTCTTTTTCTAAAATAAACATGGACAGGCGTTTTTAAGCTGTAAAAAACGTGGCTGTAAAAACGCCAGTGGAAATTAAGCCTAAAGGCGCCCCTGGATGTATCACACAGTGAGCAATGCAGATAATAACAATATGGATCAAGGTCACAAAAATATATGTGTACACAATGTGCTAGTACATATAATGTGATAGTACATATATTGTGAAATCAGGGAAAGCTTCCCACTAAGGGCACCCCTGGGTGTATCACACAGTGAGCAATGCAAATAATAACAAATATGGATCGAGGTCACAGGTGCAGAAAAATATTAAAAAAAAATCAAATATATTGAAAAATCAAATCAAAAAACAGTCTCTGAGCATATTTCCCAAATGTCCCAGAAAGCAGGATCCAAAGATGGAGAAGTGGTGCCGGGAAAGAACGTTACACAGTGAACACCTCTGGTGGTGCCTAGCTCCTCACCTCACGGCTATGGCACGGATAGCCAAATTAAACCACCTCCAGCAGGGGGGATGCACTTCAATGGGCAGAAACGACATCAGCACTCCTCAGCATTAAGGCATGGAGAAAAGCAAGTTTTGATATAGTGTTAGGGAAATGTCTATCCAAGCATCATCAATCACTCATACATCCACTCACATGGAGGTGACGGATGGTGGGCCTATCTCCCACGAACACCGAGTTCGTCCTGGGTCCTGGATGCACACCTGGCTCCTCTTCTTCTGTGTCTGGGCCGGGTGGACACTCGGAGTGGGTAAAGGGAACCCTCACACAACATGTATGTCAGGAGAGAGAAAGACCATAGTACAGCCCCGCAAAAAATGGAACAAGTTTATTGAAACAACATGGATGCACTCACATTTAGAAGATAAAACTGGGCACAGAATACCAGACTAGGGTTGCCACCTTTTCTTCAAGCCAAACCCGAACACTTTACTGGCGCACGGCATTTTTTTTTTTTTAGTATACACTATAGACTATAGGATTGTTAAAGACCTTGGAGTGAGAGTGGACAGGGGGGTAGCGAGATGGACAATTCTTCTAAAAAAAAAAAACAATGAATACTTTGCAAAACAGCCTGTTTAAATGTTAGGTTAAATCAGCCCAGGAGTGGAGTATTGCTTACCTTATGGGGTTGGTGGGCCTGGGTATAATACAGGGGTGGTGCTAGAACTATACAAGACCTGGGGCACCTTTGGGCACCCAAACTTGAGCAGTAATGTGGCATGCACAGCACGTCACGGTGAATACTGGGTGCTGGCCCAATTACAGAGAACAGTGAATGGGCTTAAAGGAGTATAATTTAATAAATCAAACATTTGTGAACTCATAAAATAGGCTTTGATTGCTGCGCCACAATAAATAGTCTCACAGATATGCATACCCATCAGCACTATAATAAAAAAAAAATGAAACGCTGTCTGAGCCTACCTTAAAGAAGACCGTCATTAAAAAAGCCAGGGACTGATTAGCAACCAGAAACTGTGGAGACAATGATCACTTTGGTGAGAGGTATGTAATGTACAATAGTGGGAATAGTTCAGGAGTCTGTTAGGCTCGCCATACACAGTTACTTTTCACCCAGCCAGTGGGCTGAACAAAAAATAACTTGATCCAAGCAAATGAAGTCCTGTGGATGGAGGAATCTCCCTATTATGCCTCGTTTCCACTGAGCGGTTCGGTACGGTACGCTATTTTGGGTGTTTCCATTATGAAAGCGCACCAGAAAAGCGAACCGTACCGCACCAGCAAGGGTCCTGCTTCAGATGAGGGACCAGAGAGAGTGGAACGGTTCGGTTAGGGCGGACCTACAAATGCATCTCACTGATTGGTGGATGCGCTACGATTTTTTTCTAAACTCTGAATGGTCCCTCACGGTCCGATTTGCAGTGGAAACACTCACGCGATTAGACCGGACCCATCCAAACCGCTCCAAAATAGCTGACCCGACCCGATCCGTGCAGTGGAAACGGGGCATTAGATTCTGACAGCAGCACTAGACTCTGTCAGAAAATGCTAATCAGCAGCTGTAGCTCCCCCACATTCTACCTCCTAGTACAACCCCCCTCCCTTTCCCCCCTTAGCACAAATATTTTCCCACCCACCAAAAATCAACCTTAGGACAAATCCTTCCCCCCAAAATCCCCCTCCTAGTACAAGCCCTTCCCCTACAAATACCCCCTCCCCAGCACAAATCCTCTCCATCCAGTCTTTCCTCTAAGCCCAAATTCCTCCTCCTAGCCCAAATCCTTCCCCCACCAAATTCTATGTCCCAGCACAGCCCTCTTCCCCTAGCACAGGTTATTCTACCCCCTGGTCACTAAAATGAATGGCTGAGTTCACCCCTTCTGAACAAGTTACATGTTACACCTGTATTTAGGGCATAACATGTAACATGTTCAGCATCCACCCCCCCCCCCCATGACAGTGTGTGTCCACAAAGCTCAGTGTCTTTTATTCACAGATTTTTTTGCACATTTTTTACCTGCAAAAAAATTGTAATTTTTTTCTCCAAAAGTTGAACTTAACCTTAAAGATAAGCTCCACTGTAAAAAAAAAATATTAAAATCCAGCAGCTACAAATACTTCAGCTGCTGACTTTTAATATTAGGACACTTATCTGTCCTGGAGTCCTGCGCCGTCCGCAGCAGAAGACGAGCGTTCGCTCATCACTCTGCTGCCCCCACGCCATCCACGGTGAGGGAACCAGGAAGTGAAGCGCTCCGGCTTCACTTCCAGATTCCCTACTGCGCATGCGCGATCACTGCTAAGTGTCTTTCACTGGTCCCCGCTGTTTTCTGGGAGCCGTGTGTTTCCCAGAACACAACGGGGGGTGGGGGGGGACCGGGAAGTGACACACTGCCCGCAGTCTACCAACAGTGTGTATTCCCGGAAGTGGGTGCAAATACCTGCTCCGCTTTAATTAACAATTCTTCCCATATATACATAAACCTAAAAACAACACTATTCCATATATATTGTGTATAGTAAATTACATACTCAGATATAGGAATAGGTTCAGTTAATAACATGCATACACACTCAAATACATACAGATACTGAGATATATACATACACACTCAGATATATACATACAGTACATGCACATATATATATATATATATATACTCAGGTACATTCATATACACATGCTGTAAAGAAACACTAAGATATATATACTAAGAAACATGCATACATACCTATATACACACTCAGGTACATGCATACACACACTCATATATATTTACTGTACATGTGCTCAATTATATACATCTACACACACATATATACACACACACACACACACTGAAATACATAAATGCACTCAGACACACACACAAACAGACAGAAATACATTAGACACAACATAGTGTGAGAGGAATACTTACATGAATAGTTTTGTAATGTGCAGCCAGCTTCTCTCCTCCCCTCTCTGTCCTGCTGTCCCCTCACACCCCGTGCAGCTCCTTCCTCTTCCCGCCCACTCACACAGCTCTCTCTGTAAACAGTGAGCAGTCCTGGCAGGGCTCCAGCAGCCGGGACTAGAGACAGAGCATCGGCTTATGCGGCTGGGAGGCTCTGTATCCCTCCACAGAGAGAAACAAGTCCCTTGTAATTAGGGCTGTTTCCATCCTGACCATAACCTAGGAGTAGGACGTGTGGCCCACGGGGTGTAGATAGGTAGGGGCCCCCCCACCCCTCCCCCGTTCATTGCCGCGACCGAGTGGCCCCCCGCACCCCCTCTCTAGATACCAGCTTGCTACTCCCTTGTAATTGGGTCACCTACCACCCCTTCCTGACTCAATAACTACTAGTTGGCAACCCTCACCACCCTGGCTCTTGCAGCCGGAGTGTTAGCCATCTTGCAACACCCTAGCCCCATTCCCCCTTCCTCAATACCATTTGAACTTGATCCAGGGTTCGCCCGATCGCCTCTCAAGGGGTCAGGAAGGAATTTTTTTCCCTGTCGTAGCACATTGGCATAGCACGGCCAGGGTTTTTTTGCCTTCCTCTGGACCAAGTCAGAATCAAGGATTAAGCTAATCCTTGATAATCCGCCCCCCCCTCTCCCCCTGGTGTTTGGCGACGATGGTTAATCTGCAATATTCTGCAGAAACCATTGGGGATTTGAGGCAATTTGCCGCAATACTACCAGCCATCACTAAAAAAGCCCTAAGAGCTGAGCGACTTTTGAGAATCGATCGACGACCGACTATCAAAAATCTCAGCCGTTTGCCCCAGCCTAAGCACATATCATGTGCTCTGATCAATACGAGATCGGCAGTAAAACACCGACTGGAAATCCATGATTTCATTCTACAATACGATTTAGACTGCCTCTTTATTACAGAGAGCTGGCTCACAGCCGACTGTAACACCATTCTAGGAGAATTGGTGCCAGAAAACTACCGTATTATAACGGAAAACAGAATAGGGCAAAGAGGAGGAGGACTGGCGGTGATCCATAAGACTTATCTTGCGATCACTAAACCAGTCCTTCAAAACCCTCTTCCATTCATGGAAACCCTTACTTTGCAACTGCAAGCAAACTCCCAGGAGACTGTCCGTATTCTTCTCTGCTATAGGCCACCCGGCCCAAAATCGCAGCTTCTTCCATTATTGACGGACTTTATCTCCACCTACACCCTCAACAGCAAACACTTTTTGCTGCTCGGGGATTTCAACCTCTGGGCCAACTCCCCGCATGACCCAGTTGCCGACGCCTGCATCGATCACCTTGAAGGATTAGGGCTACAACAACTAGTATGTGGGCCCACACATGCTTCAGGTCACACACTCGATCTTATTTTCAGACAAGATCTGGAAATAAAAATCTTGGAAAATGAACCGTTGCCATGGTCAGATCACCATGCCATCAAATTCATTCTTTCCAACTTCCCCCCCTTAACAAAAACATCAAATCCAGTGACTACACACTGGACTAGATGTCAGAAGAAGCTCCACTCGGAATTCTTCAAAGCCGCGTTAAGGAAAAAAATAAAAACAATTCAGCCGCATCAATCGGCTGAAGAAACACTAGAGGCCATAAACACAGCACTATTACAGTCAGCTGACTTAATAGCGCCGAAACGTAAAACCAACATCCGGAAAAAAAACTCCAGCTGGTTCAACAACCAACTGGCGTTACTGAAGCAAGAGCGCAGAAGGGCGGAAGCCGCCTGGAAGAGAAGCCCATTAGATGAGAACCTCTCTATCTACAAGGCAATAACTAAGAAATATCACAAAGAAACCTTCAAGGCCAAGAAAAATTATTTTTCTGAGGCCATCAACAGCGCTTTGAATCGCCCCCGCGAACTCTTCAAGTTGGTCACTGCGACCATGAATCCAGGATGTCTTGAAGCCCCCAATTCAGACTCACAAGAATTTTGCAATGAATTATCGGATTACTTCATTAATAAAATCGAGGGAATCCGGCAAAGCATTCAGCAGAACAATTCCCCCCGTAGCCCCCCCTGTAATTATTTACACAACACCTGTAGTAATTCACCCCTACCAGGTAAGTTCACGTTGGAACCTATCACTATCCAAGCCACCAACCAGACCATCGGTGCTCTGCGTAACAGCACTGCGCCGAATGATATCATCCCCACCAAACTGTTGAAGGAGTGCGCCGACATCCTGGCACCTCCTATCACACAGCTTATTAACCAATCTTTCATGGAGGGCATAGTGCCCTCCCAGTTGAAGGAGGGTATAGTTAGACCCATCTTGAAGAAATCTACCCTGGACCCCAAGGATCCACTCCACCGCCGCCCTATAACAAGCTTAAATACTTTTTCCAAGATTATGGAGAAAGCAGTGGTGCAACAGCTGCAACAGCATCTAGACACCCATAACCTACTCGACCCATTTCAATCAGGTTTCCGCCCTGGACACGGGACGGAAACAGCATTGCTCAAGATATGGGACGACGCTCTCGAGGCTGCAGACGAAGGAGAATCTTGTCTCCTAGTTCTGCTGGACCTGAGCGCAGCTTTCGACACAGTAGACCATGGGCTTTTGTTGACCCGGCTGGCTCAGGTAGCCAGAGTCGCAGAAGGCGATTTATCTTGGTTCTCCTCTTTTTTGGAAAACAGATCGCAAATAGTGAAGTTAGGACCTTTCTTTTCGGAAAAACGCACGGTATCATGCGGAGTCCCTCAAGGATCGCCTCTGTCGCCGGTGTTATTCAACATTTATCTTCGTCCTCTTTTTGAGATCATCAGCAGTCAAAAACTGCTCTATCACTCATATGCAGACGACACACAACTGTATTTCCGCATTTGCAATAAAAAGGATCACCGCCTCAATCTAGAGACATGCCTCTCTTTGATAGAGGACTGGATGACAAAGAGTTATCTAAAACTCAACGGAGCAAAAACAGAACTCCTTCTGTTTCACGCCAAACGCAAGAATCTACCTGCAACAACCTGGACACCCCCGCCCATTCTGGGCAAAATCATCACCCCTAGCGCCAAAGTCAAAAGCCTCGGGGTCACTTTCGACTCCTACATGACTATGGACGCACAAATAGGGTCAGTAGTCAGCGGATCCCACCATCTGCTGCGCCTACTACGCAGGCTTATCCCTTTTATCCCCAAAGAATACATATCGGTCGTGGTGGGAGCAATTGTTAACTCCAGATTGGACTATGCAAATGCCCTTTACCTCGGACTCCCTAAGTACCAAATCGCTCGTCTACAAGTCGTTCAAAATACGGCCGCTAGACTTGTGACTGGGAAAAAACCCTGGGAATCAATCTCACCTTCATTGAGAGCCCTCCACTGGTTACCAGTAAAAGACAGAATCACTTTTAAAGCACTCTGTCTAACGCATAGATGTATCCATGGGAATGCCCCCCATTATCTATGCGAAAAAATAAAAGCCCATAACCCCAATCGCATCTTGCGATCCACTAATCAAAATCTCCTGCAGATACCGAAAGCCGGATATAAATCCAAAGGAGATAGAAGATTTGCGGTCCAAGGTCCCAGACTATGGAACGCTTTACCAACCAGTATTCGGTTGGAGGAGAACTACCTAGCATTCAGGAGAAAGATCAAGACTCATCTCTTTTGATACCAAAGGAGACAGGAACAACAAGCGCCCAGAGGCGATTCAGTTCGCATGTGCCGCGCTATATAAGTTTTCATTCATTCATTCATTCATTCATTCATATATGTACAGATAGGTCACATTGTCATACAGGTTATGCATCCTGAATTCTGATTATGTTTTTCTGTGGATGTTATAAGAATTTTTGAGGGTTCCCAGATGGCTCTTGTCCGGGTGACAGACAGTCAGAAACCCGGGCAGAGGATGTAAAAACCGCACTGTCCGGGTGAATCCCGGACAGGTGGCAACCCTATACCAGACGGACGACAGGGGGGTCTTGCTGCGTCAGGCGTGTGGACTCTGATGCTCCTCGATCCCTAAAGGAAGCTATTTAGCTAAAAAAAATGTTTCCTTTAGTGACCCTTTAACTTCCTCCTACTCTGCGCCTAGTGCTCTCCACCATGCTGGATGTCCTCTTCTGTCTTCTGGCAAGTGCATCTGGGCTAGGTGCCAGTGGGTGCCTCCACTGGCACCTGAGTCTAACCCTTCACAGCACGAGCAGCTGACACCAGCGATGTTTCCGATCACACAGCACAGTGAGTGTTATTGTAGTGTGGGGGGGGGGGGGGCTGCCAGCCTCTGCCCACACCATAAGGAGAACCGCTGGGGGACACACTGTATTGTTAGAGGGAGTTGTAGGAGTTCTATAGAGCTGTCTGATGGATGAGCCTGTGCCTGTTGTCAGTCACTTTCCTTACCTCCCACCTCCCTAACTTGCCAGCTTGGAATGCTCCGCAGTGGCCGTGCTAGAAGAATTATAAATCACTGTGAGGGGGCCACAAATAAGTGCTCAGAAAGGAGGGGGAATGTACAGCTGTCAGTGTGTTTGTACATGCCTACTGCCTGTGTGTGCTACACTGAGACATGAGACAAAACTGGCTGTGTGCAGAGAGACTGCTCACCCAATCACAGCATGTCATTGTACACAGAGCGGCAGTCCCTGACCTGGATACCAGTCCCTCTCCTTCACCCTCTACTGGATGGCATTATCCCTGATTAATAGGGACAGTCCTTGTTTTATAAACCTACCCCTCTGTCCTTTTATTGTCTTCTTTCCCTCTACCAAGTGTAACTATCATAGTTATAATCCCTGATTGATAAGCACAGTCCGTAATGTATGGAGAAGTTCCATGTTATAGACAGTCCATTAAAGAAACAGTCCTTATTATCTACTTGCTCTCCGAAAGATTTACCCCTCCTTAATGACCAGGCCATATCTTGCAAAATGGCGCTGCGTTATTTTAACTGACAATTGCGCAGTCATGCGACACTGTAATAGGGTGACCACGTGTCCCGGATTGCCCGGGACAGTCCCGCATTTTGCAGGTCTGTCCCGGGCACCTTCATGGTAAAATAGGCGGTAAGAGCAAATATATTCTTAAATTTAAATAAAAGAATTGACAGCAGACAACCATTGGATATTAAAGGCCGCGGATGTTTATTATTGGTTTCAAATTATAAATAAATCATTTAATTAAAAGAATAAATACATAAACAACTATTGGGTAAACGATAAATAAGATAGCAGTAAAAATATAAAACTTTAGCAAGCCTAACCACCACGGCTCAGGCTGCAAAAAATTACCCAACCAACTTACACAAGGTATTCAGCAGAAAACCAGCATTTTATTTTTTAAACTTAACTCTTAAAGCTTGTCCCCCTTCACAAGACGCAAAGGTGACCCAACCACATAACAACATCCTGCGACATAGTATAAGAAAATAAGGGGAGGGGGGGGGCACCACAGTTCTTCTGTCCTCTGAAGCGGCTGAGCTCTGCCTGATGGAACCTGCTTTATATAACCCTAAATCCCGCCTAAAATAGCTAGTTTAAACCTGTTTTGCGCGGGCTTTCACCTGGGCTAGCAGCTGACCTGAACTTGACCTACTTTTGGGCGGGCTTTTATGGGTCACAGAGAGGTCACCTAACCCCTCAGACCTATGAGCCCACCAAAAATACCTGCACAGCAGTTTAAAATTACAGGAATTTAAAGAACCCCTCTCCCGCCATTTTCCCATGAGGAAAAGGGGGGCAAGGGGGCTGCCAATCCCCTATTCCTTTCATGGTAAAATAGGCGGTAAGAGCAAATATAACCTTAAATTTAAATAAAAGAATTGACAGCAGACAACCATTGGACATTAAAGGCCGCGGATGTTTATTATTGGTTTCAAATTATAAATAAATAATTTAATTAAAAGAATAAATACATAAATAACTATTGGGTAAACGATAAATAAGATAGCAGTAAAAATATAAAACTTTAGCAAGCCTAACCACCACGGCTCAGGCTGCAAAAAATGACCCACAAGGCAGGTGGTTGAAGACCACCTGGCACACCCCACTACGCGGCCAAATCCACACATGAGCCTAAGTCTGCATTAAATATGTCAAGACCGATGTCGGACAAATGAACGCCGTCCGATCTAAACAGTCCAACGTGACCCCCTTCTAACTCAGTGTGTCTAAATGACAACATACCTAAACCAGAAATCAATTTGGACACTGACTTATTTATTCTTTTTCTAATCTTCTCCAATGGATGCCTAGGAAAGGGGGGAAGCCAAACTAACCTCTGGACAATCTCTGAAAATACTATCCTAGTTTTAGGAAAAAGAAGCTGAAACCTAAGAAGATCGTCCCTGATGCAGAAAATGATGTCTAATGTTTTGCGTTGCCCAACGTCATTCCCCCCAAGATGGATGATTAATACATCCGGAGGAGGGAAATGACGCATGAGCATGGATAATTCGGAATTAAGATTAGCCCATAACATACCACGTTTACCACCCCAATACACCTTAAACGTATCGGCCTCTAAACCTAAATTAGCCGAGTAACTTCTTTTCTGCGCTCTCAGATGGGCCCAGTAAACGAATGAATGGCCGATGATCCAGACAATTCGTAAGTGCCCTAAAAGGATCAAAGAGAAATGTTAGGACGAACATAAAGTAAATAGCTGTCCGATTTCCACCTGCCAATTTTTTTAATCCTGTCAATATCTAACCCTAACCTTGAGGCCTCAGTGGCCGCACTTATCCGGAATGAATGGGAAGTAAGCCGTGCCTTATCTAAATGCCAAATTTGTAAACATTTTTTTAAAACACTAGAAATTTGAAATTTTGTCAAAGGCCGACCTGATTCATGGACAACATTTTTTGAAAACCCCATGGGCCTGATTGCAAAGAAATTGTTCACTAAACGAACGGGGCTAGTAAAGGAACAGTCCCATGCATTTAGCTGTATCCAGGATCCCTTACCTAGCTGGTCTGTCTTTGACTTACCTATCAAAATCCTAACAGCCCTATCAGTGAAATCAACATCCGTTGAAGTGATAGCAACCAGATCAGACACTCTTAACGCTGCAAAAAACATTAGCGAGAAAACTGCTTGAAAAAGCACCGACTCAAAATGAGAAAAACAAACTTTACTCGTAGATAGGCATATGTCACGTAAAAGCTTTGGCGTGATAGGTTTCCGAGTATCCGACAGAAAATTGTATTTTTTGTAACCTTTTAACGCTTGTCTAACTGAAAAATAATGCAAAAAGGAAGGAAGACCATTCATCTTAAGAAAAAACGAAATGCCAGATAACGTTTCCTGCACGTAGGACCAAGAGTATTGCTTGGTAAAAAGAAAATGTAAAAAACGCAAAGCCCTGTCTTCTGAAAATGAATGAACTGGTTCATTGGACATACTTAAAAAACCTAAGTATAGAAGCCAGGCGGATTGATATCCCACCCAGGTAGAAGGAGCCACTGAATTAATGATATATTGGGAAATCAGCTTTAGACCAGATCCCATAGAAAAGGTGGACATAACATCCCCACCTTGTCCGCTTCTGGGAGCAACCGGAAAAAGCGTTCCATCTGCGAACGAGATAGAGCATCCGCCAAGTCATTGTCCTTACCTATAACATGTACTGCTTTCACCCAAATATTCAAGCTTAGACATTTGAATACCATATATCTCAAAAGAACAATGACTGGCGGAGACTTGGACGATAAACAATTTATGGCGTACATCACACCCTTGTTGTCCGTACGAGCCAAAATCCTTCTGTTTTGAAAGAAAACTCCCCAAATTTCGATAGCAACTAAGATTGGGAATAATTCCAGCAAAACAATATTTTTTAGATGACCTTTAGCCTGCCAAGAGGAACACCAACGTCCTGCACACCAGTGGGACCGCCAAACCGCGGCAAAACCCACTGAGCCTGCAGCGTCAGTGCAAAGAAAAAAGTCTTTGTCTAAAACAAAATCTTCCTGCCATACTGCTCTACCATTGAAATGGGATAAAAACTGCATCCATACCAAAAGGTCTTCTTTTATGTCATGCGATATTCGGACATGGGAAAAGGAAGATTTTAAACCTGAGATGGATAGGTAAAGTCTTCTTGAAAAGACTCTACCTACAGGTAAAATCCTTGTTGCAAATGCTAGTAAACCTAATAGGGACTGTACTTCTTTCAGAAGAGCCTTCTTTTTACGAATTATGGATAAAATCAAGCATTTTATTTTTTCTATTTTCAGATCAGGAAGCCTGAATTCCATTAAATCAGTATCAATTATGATGCCTAAGAATTCAAGGCATGTGGATGGCAAAACTGTCTTATCAAAAGCCAAAGGGACACCAAAATATTGACAGATCCTAAAAAATGTATCTAGCAGATGGGCACAGTCAGCAGTGTTAGGAGGGCCTAAAAACAGGTAATCGTCTAAATAGTGAATAAGGGTGTCAGAACCAGCTTCAGCCCTGACCACCCACTCTAAAAAGGATGAAAATGTCTCAAAATAAAAGCATGATAGGGAGCAGCCCATCGGAAGGCATTTATCAAAGTAAAAACAATTGTTGAATAAAAACCCCAAGGAATTAAAACATAAAGAGTTAATAGGCAGCAGGCGAAAAGCGGACTTAATATCAGCTTTAGCCAAAAGAGAACCCCTACCAAGGAGTCTCAACTTGACCAGAGCGTCCTCAAATGAAGCGTATGACACAGAAGACATACTATCCTCTATCTCATCATTGAGGGATTCGCCCTTGAGGAAAGATAAATGGTGGATAAGTCTAAATGAATTTGCCTCTTTTTTTGGGACGATACCTAAGGGTGAAATCCTAAAGTTCACAAAAGCGGGGAGGAAAATGGACCTGCTACCCGACCTTCACAAACTTCCAAATTCATTTTTTCAAGGACCACATTGGGAAATTCATTAACTGATTTGAGATTGTTGACAACTTTACAGCCTTGACCGTAAAAAATTGGCAACAAAAACCCATCACTGAAACCGTCAATGAGAAGCTGCGCCCTCAGTCGGTTTGGGTATAACTGGAGCCATGGCAGCATATTTTTGAGCATCGCCGGCGTGGCTGCCCTTTGAAAAGGCCCCTGGCTGGTTTGTTGCTGACATTTTTTTGAAACACTTGAAACGCTCTGAGTGAGAGCCAGCGCAGAATGCACATTCATGCCTATATTTGCATGAATTAGGCCATCGACACTGGCTATCGTTAAAATTGAAGCACAATCCTTTCTTGTAGCCAGAGGTGCTGGTAACTTGTGGACCAACAAGTGGGTCTAGGAAATGTCGTCCTTTGTAGCAGAAAGAGATTCAGCCAAAGGCCCACATCCTTCACCCCCCATTTTAAAGAGGGGTGCACGGATAATTTTTGACGGAAAGCCTCGTCATAACTAAACCATGCAACACCCCCGAAATTCCTATAGGCTTCTAAGATAATGTCCAAATGTTGGAACAAACCAGGACTTTTTTCAGGGAATTTCTCACAGATTATCCCTGAAAAAATACAAAATGACTATAACCAATTGTTAAATGATTTTTGTATTGGCCTACGCCTGTCTTCCTCATCTTTTTTCTCCGTCCTGTTAACGAAATCTCTAGCAGAAGGGAGCAACGATAGTATATCAATAAACTCTCCTCGCCAGATCTTTTCCCTAACCGTAACAGACAAATGGAAACCCAACGGGTTAATGTCACAAGGCATCGGAGCTCTCAGAGAAGTTTCAGGTAAATTCTGAGAGCGCACAGCAGAATAGGCTGAACTTTCGACACTTGTGTGAATTAACAACATTCAAAGAGCTGCAATTATCTAAAACACCACTAGGTGGCGACCACACATTAACGGCAGAATTGTCAACCTGAACACTAGCCTGTGGCTGAGAATGCAAATCCTTAGATAACTGTGACAATAGCTCAACAATATTAGAAAGTAAAGGAACAGCAGATGAATCACTCATATCCTGCTGAAAAGATGTATTAATAAAATTTTGGCCATCTGTATTACCTGGCAAAGGCACAGAAGATGACCCGGTACTGGACCTGGCTGTATTGTCTGACCCGGCAGATGATGCACCTTGTTGAGAAGGCTGCTGAGAAGGCGGCTGTGACTGTTGCTGTGGAGCTCTGTACGCCGCACCTCCTCTCCGGTTTTCGGATCTGGGTGAAACACCTCCAGCCGCCCCTGCATTGTTGCTCCCGGGGACTCCACGGCACCTGTTAGGAGAAAGAACAACCCTACCAATAGCCGCGCCTCTGGCGCCGCCTCTTTTCCCGCCTTGCGCCCCGCCTCTAGGTCTGCCTCCGGAACGTGTAATCTGGTCCTGAGAAGGACCTGCTCTGTATGAACGCTGAGCGCGGGGCGGGGAGGGGGAGTACTCACGGCGCGGAGTGCGCCTCCTCTTCGATGTCTCCATGACACAGACGGCGGTGGGACTCTTCCTGCGCCGACAGCCCGGACATCCTGCAGACCCTCCTGCAACGACTTCCTCTTCCTCCGGTTCGGACTCCCGGATGCTGGCCGAATGATGCTCCTCCACCGCAGGGGACAACGCTGGAGGGGTGACGACCGTTGCGGCTCCCACCGGAGCCTCTTGATCCGACGGATGAGGTAGGCTAAGGCAATGCCGAATCCAGGCATCCCCGCCGTCTTCTCCTGCCCGCTCCAACAGCTGCCGGACCAAACTCATCTTCTGGCTTAGAGGGACACTGCTTGCTCAGCGAGAAGACTCGGGGAACACCACAGTTCTTCTGTCCTCTGAAGCGGCTGAGCTCTGCCTGACGGAACCTGCTTTATATAACCCTAAATCCCGCCTAAAATAGCTAGTTTAAACCCGTTTTGCGCGGGCTTTCACCTGGGCTAGCAGCTGACCTGAACTTGACCTACTTTTGGGCGGGCTTTTATGGGTCACAGAGAGGTCACCTAACCCCTCAGACCTATGAGCCCGCCAAAAATACCTGCACAGCAGTTTAAAATTACAGGAATTTAAAGAACCCCTCTCCCGCCATTTTCCCATGAGGAAAAGGGGGGCAAGGGGGCTGCCAATCCCCTATTCCTTTCATTCCAGGACAATACAGTGTCCCGGAATGAAACTGACGCAGTCACCCCCCCGGGCCAATCTGATGCCCCCAAAAAAGGCCGCCACATCACCGCTTTACTCACTGACAGTACTTGTCCTGGCAGGGAATGGTTGGAGGAGCACAGTCCCCACCCCCTGCTTGTGATTGGAGAAATCATAAATCCTGCCTCTTGTGTCCAATCACTGTGCTGTGATTCGTTACAGCACAAGCTGATTTTTGGGAAGGGAGGGTGTCCCTGAATGTTGGTTTGGAAATGTGGTCACCCTGCACTGTAACCAAACAAAATTTACATCTCCCCCCCCCCAAAAAAAAAATAGAGCTTTATTTTGGTTTTATTTGATCATCTCTGCAGGTTTTTTTTGGTGCGCTATAAACAAAAAAAGAGCTACAATTTTGAAAATATATATTTTTTTATTTCTGCTATAAAACATCCAATAAAAAAATTGAAAAAAATTTAATTTCTTCATCGATTTAGGGCAATATGTATTCTGCTACATATTTTTGGTAAAAAAAAAAATTCCAATAAGCATATATTAATTGGTTTGCGCCTATATGGTTATAGCATCTACATGGAACATTTATGTATTTATTTTTTATTTTTCTTCTACTCGTAATGGTGGCAAACAGTCACTTATAGTGGTACTGCGATCAGGGCCAGATTAACATAGGGAGCTGCAGGTCCAGCCCCCTTCCTCAAGATAGGCCCATTTCCCCCCTCCCCAAAAAATAAAAAAAAAGATCGACTTAAGGGATTGTAGCTCGGTGACCAAGGGTCACAAAGACCCCACATTTGGGGGGTATGTAGAAAAAAGACCCACCCCACCATTGGTCAAAATATATGTACATAGTGCCCTCTGTCATACCCTCCACACTCCTCTCCTATGCATACTGGTCACTGTCATACCCTCCACAATCCTCTCCTGTACATAGTGCCCACTGTCATACCCTCCACACTTCTCTCCTATACATAGTGCCCACTTTTATACCCTCCACACGTCTCTCCTGTACATACTGCCCACTGTCATATCCTACCCACTCTTCTTCTGTACATACTGCTCACTGTCACATCTTCTCCACTCTTCTTCTGTACATACTGCTCACTGTCTTACCCTCCACACTGAATGAATGACTTGTATAGCGCTACCCATGTGAATTGAATCGCCTCTAGGCGCTTTTTGCAGCCAGTGACTTCCTGGCTCTCTCGAGACACTGTAAAACCTGTGACACTACCCCCCTTCCCTGCACAGGCTCGTAGTGCAGGCATTTTAGTGTTGTGCATGGCACTAGCAGGGCCGGCGCTACCAATAGTCAAACTAGGCAGTTGCCTAAGGCGCACTGCCACCTAGGGTGCCCAGGCACTGGTTTCCCTGCTCTTCCGCTAGTCTCCACACTGTAGGCTTTCATGCGTCCGATTATGGAGTCATTAGGGTGCAGCGCAGCACTGGAGGGTATGTGGCAACGGCATAAAGTAAGTAAATTAAACATCCCCTGCCGCTGCTGCTGTGCGCCTCTATGATCAGTGACGCTGACTGGCTGTGACCTGTTGATCGTCCCACTCCAATCCCAGATCAGTACAGCAGCTCTGCCTTCTAGAGGCCACTGTCCTGTACAGCGGCAGCATCACATGACGTGTTAGCCTATAGCCGATTGGAGTAGTGGGTGCTCCTTAGTCGGTGCCTCTTTGTGCCTGGTTGGTTGGTGACAGTGAGAAAGCTGGAGCCTGGAGACACCAAGGAAGGTTTGGTGGCTGACACAGAGAGAGTCATTGGAAGCAGAGCCCCACTGAGTAAAGAACACACACTGATATTCTATTACTGTATAGTGTTATAGAATAAGGAAAGGAATGGTCAGCACTCAGGATGGCATCCACAATAGGATTCCTTTATTAAGTACATGTACAAGCTGTAAAACAGCCAATGTATAGTGTTATAGACTGATCGGTCCTTCTCTCCTCCTCCCCCTCCTCTCCTCCCCCTCCTCCTCTCCCCTACTCTCTGCTCTCCCCCTCATGTCCTGGATGGGGGGGTGATAGGAGCCATAGATGTGCTGGATGAGGGGGTGATTGGAGGTATGCTCGTGCTTGATTTGAGGAGGGGGGGCTTTGGTCTCCCTGCTATAATCACAGGCAGGGAGACATTTCCTGATCTCTGCAGCCCAGCAGTGCCGACTTCCTGGCGGGCTCTGCACATGGACTGTGGGAACACACTGGAGCTCATCCTTAATTAGCACATTATGTTACCTGTCAAAGAAGCCCTCCTAGCGCTGCGGTGTGATTGATCCAGCGGGACTCGGGCGCTTCCATGTTTGCCTGGTCTTCCTTCCAGGTTCCATGTCTTCAGCCGCTTTAATGGATGGGCCGCGATGACCTCATTCCTCATACGAATCATGCTGTGGCACAGATTGGGAGAGGTAAATATACAATGAGCTGCACATTGGTGGCTCAGTGTACTTGACGGCTGATAGGCAGGAGAAATCTTCAATAACAGAAGAGACAAACATTGTTTCTTCTGTCATAAAAATATATGTGTTAGGCCCCGTACACACGACCGAGCTTCTCGGCAGAATCCAGCAAGAAGCTCGCTGGGAGACATATTCTGCCGAGGTTCTCGGTCGTGTGTACACTTTGGGCAAGCATCCCGTCTGGAAGCTCGTCAAGCCAAAATAGAGAGCATGCTCTCTTTTTCCTCGTTGTTCAATGAGGAAATTTGGCTCGATGACCTTTTTGACCGCTCATCGGGAACCTCGTCGGGCAGAACGATGGGTTTAGCCCGACGAAGTTCTCGGACGTGTGTACGCGACCTTACAGTACACTTTGAGATGTGTTTTGGTGCATTGATTTCATAGGAAGATCATCTTGCCACAAATGTAGCTCCAGCCTTGCTGCTAATTGACACCTATGCGTTTTACTGCACATTTTTAAAGCACTTCAGTATATGTTCATAGGTTAGTCATTGTTTTATTCTGCGCTAATTAACATCTGAGCAATGCATTGATGTCCATTTTATAGGGCCTATTGATAACAATGGCAGCACATAAAAGTACATGTTTAACCACTTAAGACCCGGACCAATACGCTGGCAAATGACCCAAGGGGTTTTTGCGATTCGGCACTGCGTCGCTTTAACAGACAATTGCGCGGTCGTGCGACGTGGCTCCCAAACAAAATTTGCGTCCTTTTTTTCCCACAAATAGAGCTTTCTTTTGGTGGTATTTGATCACCTCTGCGGTTTTTATTTTTTGCGCTATAAACAAAAATAGAGCGACAATTTAAAAAAAAATGCAATATTTTTTACTTTTTGCTATAATAAATATCCCCCAAAAATATATAAAAAAACATTTTTTTTCCTCAGTTTAGGCCGATACGTATTCTTCTACATATTTTTGGTAAAAAAAATCGCAATAAGCGTTTATCGGTTGGTTTTCGCAAAATTTATAGCGTTTACAAAATAAGGGATAGTTTTATTGCATTTTTATTAATTATTTTTTTTTTACTACTAATAGCGGCGATCAGCGATTTTTTTCGTGACTGCGACAATATGGCGGACACTTCGGACAATTTTGACACATTTTTGGGACAATTGTCATTTTCACAGCAAAAAATGCATTTAAATTGCATTGTTTACTGTGGAAATGACAGTTGCAGTTTGGGAGTTAACCACAGGTGGCGCTGTAGGGAATGTGTGCCCTAATGTGTTGTTTACAACTGTAGGGGGGTGTGGCTGTAGGTGTGACGTCATCGATCGCGTCCCCCTATTACAGGGATGACGCGATCGATGCTCCGGCCACAGAGAAGCACGGGGAAGCCGTGTGTACACACGGCTCTCCCCGTTCTTCCGCTCCAGGGACGGATCGCCGCACTGCAGCGGCGATCGGGTCCGCGAATCCCGCGGTCCCGGTCCTGGAGCTTCGGACCGGGTCGCGGGCGCGCGCCCGCGGGCGCGCGCCCGCGACCCACGGCTGGGTACTAAAACCAACGTATATATACGTTGATGTGCCCAGCCGTGCCATTCTGCCGACGTAAATGTGCAGTAGGCGGTCCTTAAGTGGTTAATATTAAACGCGCATGAAATGGTGTGAATCCAACATACAAGCTACTGGGTGTTTTGGCAGTAGTGCCAGGTCCTCACCTCAGGCACTTTTTATAATTTTCCCTATAGTGTCTAGAATTAGACCCCTTTCACACTGAAGCATTTTTACAGCGTTTTAGCATTAAAAATAGCGCTCTTAAAACGCTCAAAAAAAGCTCTCAATGGACCTTTTCACACCGAGTTCTGCAAGCAGCATCTTTGGAGCAGCTTTTGAGTGCTAAAAAAAACACTCCAAAAATGCCCCTCTCCATTGAAATTAATTGAAAAGCACTGTAAAAACGCCTTACCCTTTCACACCGAGGCACTTCAAAAACGCCCTAAAACTTTAGGGTCTTATCGGTGCTTTACCAACACATTGGGATTGCAGATAAGGCTTTGCTCAAATAACGCTGTAATAATGCTCGAAAAACGCCCCAGTGTGAAAAGGGCCTTAATGTTCACCTTGGCTAAAAAGAAAATGACCTGTTTTCTATAACTGTTATTAAAATGTTTTTATTTAGAGATCTATATAACTCATTGCAGTCACCCAGGTGTGTTATTAAAGGTGGTTTTAATCCAAGAGAACAAACTCTATACACACATTATCTGCACAGCGGAGGCCATTTTGTTGAAGTCAAATGCATATTCTTAATGAACTTCACATTGTGTAACGAGCTTTGCATGTGGTGCAGACCTACTCGTTTAGCAGTCTTTCTTCCTAACGACTATAGTTTTCAATTAATAGAGTGAAGCAGGCCCTGTGGAGGTGTACTTGTTTGAGCTGCTCTCCTGAAGAAATGGCATGGAAGTTATATTGGATCAGTTTGCTCTTCATTTCATATGTCAAATGTCAGCCCCAGCTTAAGATTAAGCCGCTTATTTTGGATAGTAAGTAATATTTTTATTGGTCTATCTTGTAAATTTGGTGTTAGACATGAAAGCATTTCTAATGGTCCATTCATGCGCTTGCAGATATTTTTTTTATTATTGAATATCCTATGTGAGCATGAAGCTGCATGTTACTGATGTGAGACGTTGCATGTGATTGCGAAGGCTTTCTGTTAAGGTTTGGGCTACATTCACACACCAGCCGCCAATGAGAATCTGTTAAGTCTTGCCAGTGGTTCTAAACACCACCTGCACACACCAGGTATGCGACAAACAGTTGTCAGATTTTCTCTCTGCACAAATAAGTGGCTGCCTCCACCACTGTTCGGATGTAACCACTCATCTGGGTGGTTGCATGCAAATTCAAAACGCAACTAATTTTTCCGCCCAATAAAATATAGCCTTAACCCCTGTACACACGATTGGTTTGTCTGATGAAAACTGACTGATGGACTGTTTTCATCTGACAAACCGATTGTGTGTGGGCCCCATCGGTTTTATTTCCATCGGTGTAAAAAAATCTAATCGTCTGAATGGAACTCCATTGGTCAAAAATTCATGCATGCTCAGAATCAAGTCGACGCATGCTGGGAAGCATCGATTTTCATTTTTTTTTAGCTTGTCGTAGTGTTGTACGACACCGCATTTGGACACGATCGGATTTTTGACTGATGGTGTGTAGGCAAGACTGATGAAAGTTGGCTTCATCGGATATCCGACGTAAAAATCCATCGGATTAGATTCCATCAGATATCCGATCGTGTGTACAGGGCTTAAGGGTTTGAGGTTGGAGGACGAGGTATAGGGAACGTTTTTAAAGAGGTAAAATATTAAAGGGCACTTATTGTTGGGGGGGGGGGGGGGGGGGGGGGGGGGTTAAAATGGTTGTAAACCCTTACAACACACTTTGCTACAGGTAAGGCTTACCTATAGCTATCCTGGATATCTCCAAGACCTGAACAGTTTAGGCTATATCCCCTGCACATGCGCACTGAAGCAATGGAACGTATGTGCCATTGCTTCAGTGAGTGAGATCATCGCGGCTCTGGCCAATCGCCGTGCCAGAGCCTGCGATACCCGGAAGTAACTCCGGGGAGAGATGTCTCCGGCCGGAGGGGGGATATGAGGACTGCTGCGGGGGCTTAGATGTAAGTAATTCATAATGAGCTAGTATGCTATGCCTTTTTCTTGCGCATATATATATATATATATATTGTATATGAGTTTTTTGCTAGGGTTTACAACCACTTTAAGTATTAGGAATTGCGCGGTCGTGCGACGTGGCTCCCAAACAAAATTTTTTTTTTTTTTTTTTTGTGTTTTTTTTTTTTTTTTTACAAAAAGAGCTTTCTTTCTGTGGTATTTGATCACCTCTGCGGTTTTAATTTTTTGCTATAATAAATAGCCCCAAAAAAATGTATTTTTTTTTTTTTTTCTCAGTTTTAGGCAGATACGTATTCTTCTACATATTTTTGGTAAAAAAAGGTGGCACTGAAGGGATGTGTTCTAACTGTAGGGGGGATGGGCTATGTGTGACACGACAGTGATCACAGCTTCAGATTACAGGAAGCTGTGTACACTATCCTGTCACTAGGAAGACTGGGGAAATGCTTGTTTACGTAAGCATCCCCCCCCCCATCTTCTCCCTCACCGTGACACGATCGCAGGTATTGGCTCCCAATTCCAGCGAATAATTGCTGCAGGCTCTGCAGCGATCTAGGCCATGTCTGGCCCCTCCTCCTTCGTCCCCACTGGAGTCTGGGAGACACGCAGGGACCACTCAGAACGCGCAGCACTGCTCGCGCATTCACAGTGAGAACCAGGATTTACCCCCATAGTGACCAGGCCATTCTTTTTGCGATATGGCACTGCGTCGCTTTAACTGACAATTGTGTGACGTTGTACACAATTTTTTTTTTTTTCACAAATGGAGCTTTCTTGTGGTATTTGATCACCTCTGCAGTTTTTTTTTTTTTTTTTTACTTTTTTGTTATAA
The DNA here is from genome assembly GCA_029574335.1 of Rana kukunoris. Lineage (NCBI taxonomy): Eukaryota > Metazoa > Chordata > Amphibia > Anura > Ranidae > Rana > Rana kukunoris. The sequence goes on along the minus strand of CM056058.1, from coordinate 45,827,394 downwards.
ATACCCCCCCAAAAAAAAAAATAATAATCTTTTTCAGTTTAGGACAATAATGTATTCTAAATATTTTTGGTTAATAAAAAAAATAAAAATTGGCATATATTGATTGGTTTGCGCAAAAATTATAGGGGATAGATTAATGGCGGACATCACACGCTTCGGTGCCACGGGCGTGTGCGCCCACTGTATCTATTTCACGAACCGACGTACAGCTATGGCGATTTGCGCAATAGAGCCAACATGCTGCAGTATAATGACAGCGACTGGTGGTTAAACAAAATGGTGATGTCCTGCTGATTTATGCAGGATTTTTACTTGAAGTATTGCTGGGTATAAACTGAACAGAAGCAATACTCCAATACCTCAAAACCTTGGGTTAAGTCTGATGTGGAGAAAAAAAAAAAAAGCAATACTTATATTGTTGCACCCATATCATTAGCAACATCCTTGCCCCTTGTTTTAAATTTCCTGGTGGTTGTTACTCAAACCTTGAGTAAGCTTCATGGGGATAATGCAAAGTCTGCATTTGTGTGTTTAATCACAGCCTATATTGGTATGTAACCATGAGAGTAAACCTCACTTCTGCTCACCAAATTTCTCTTGTGTTTATAAAGAGCAACCCAATTATTAATGGGGGGGGGGGCAAAGTATAAAGGCAAAATATTCTCAAATTTATCAACGGTAATGTAAGAATACCAGCCCTCTGATCTGGGGACAGAAACTCATACAAGCTGCTACTAATAAAAAATATGAGGAGCGAGTTCTGACGCGTCTAGTCAGAAATCTCTTCTCTCCAGTGGATAGCAGGCTAGATAGCACAATTACAATATGTTATTTTTTTTTTTTTACTGAAAGTACAATGATACTTTAAACTCATTCCATGTTTTTTGTGTGTAACTCAAAGTATCTATTTCTTTTAGAATTCGTAATCTCCCTGTTTTCTGAGGACAGGATTTTATCTGGTGTCATCTGGTTGCAACCAGCCTCATGCCTGTATGAGCAATGGATGATGCAAACTATAGATCCATCTGTGGCCACAAGGGACACTTCCTTAATACAGGCTGAAGTTCAGATTCTAGGTAAATCATTTTTAGATTTTGTTTTGTTTGCATGTAAAAATGAAATAGTGTCCGTCTCTGAGTCCAAGGCCATTACACTGTAGCTTCATAAAAAGTAAAACCAAGCTGTTGCTACATGCAATGCAAATAGCCTCTTTTGTGACCAAAAGAGGTGTAGAGAAACCAAGTGTAGCACTGCCCCCGTAGGAGCTGCTGGTTAGTTTTGGGCCTGTACGTTAACTCAACATTCGTCGTCTAGGGGAAGAAAATCTGAAAGAAATTTCAATGTCCACACAAGATGTAAAACCTCTAACTGACAGGTTTTATTTTCTTTTGTTCAAAACTTGTGATGAAGGGGAAGGAAAGGTTCAGGTACACGGTACAAATCACTGGGGGAAAACCTCTAAACTCCAAAGTCATTCGCCACTCCGTCCTGAGTGGGTATTGCTCACCCGGATAGACCCCTCTGACCTGGCCTAGCAGCCAGAATGATGCATGAACCAGTTCGCTAACAGTCTCTGCCACAGACTGAGAACAAATTGAATAGTCTGGAATCCTCTGCCACAGGATGTAATACTTCAGCCGTACAGTTGAAGAGCCTTTAGACCGACCCGGCGAACTGTAGGACAACTTGAGTTGTGGATCCCTCCTAAAGTCACCAGGCCTATCCCGAGCATAAGCCTTCCGCTTGGTCTCCTCCAGGGCAGGTCCTTCCCCCGGTTTCATTCATTAAGTGTAGCTTCCTTCACTTAGATGGACCGCTTAGGATCCCTCCTTGATTTGTAGGCCCCTGCCAGCATAACTGGGCCTACTAGCAAAGATGCAGCCTCCTTTTTTTCTTTTTTTTTTTTTTTATTCCCCCTTATTTATTATAATTTTTTTTCTTCTCCTTATTTTTCTCTCCTTTTTCTCCTTTTTTTTGTCTTAATGAATTGTTTAGGAGCACCTGTTGGTTGCAGTATCTCCATTTAAAAGATTGAGGTGCATGGTTTAGCCCTGCAAAAAAAGGCATAATGAGCTAGTATGCACAACATACTAGCTCATTATGTATTACTTACCTTAGATCGAAGACCAGTATGTGTAGCTGCTGACATTTTTAAAGGGGCAGGCGACACTCCGCTTTAATGTATAGTACCTTGGCCGACAGTGACTCAATCCAAATGACATCCTGCAGATCAAAGAAAGCTGTAATCCAAAAGCTTAGTGGACAAATTATTTAAAGGCGACCAATAATGCATATGTAACATGGTCGCCAATGATGGCGGCACCTGCAACTTTTTCATATATGCATTCATAGTACTAAAATATAACTGTAGCACCCCCTTTCTTTCAGAAAAGGCACTACGCTAAAGTTGGAGGGAGAGTTATTTTGCTCCCACTCCTAATTTTGCTAAATTGGGCTGCTGTCAGCCCTGAATTATCCTGTGGGTTATTCTGTGCTCCAGAGATGTAGTTCCATCTCTGGGTGGCAGATGGCGTCAAAGGGTTTCAGGCAGAGACACTTTTCCCCAACAGCCAATTGAAGGAGTTTTCCCTCGTGGAGCATGCTGGGAGGGGTATATCTGTGGCAGATGCCAACGGACCCCGGCAACATGGCCTACAGGCCGGGGTCGCATGTTACGCGGAGTTCCCTGCTGATGCTGAAAGGGACCCTAGCGACTTGCTGGGGGCCCACTTCTATTGAAGAGGTCCTAAGCTGTGTGCTGTTTGGTGGGGGATTGGCTTGAGGAAAACCCGGAGGCAGGTGATCCAAAAGGGCTTGAACGAACCATTGGGGATCTGGTTGCCAGAAACTGACAGATAACTAGACTGTAAACTGGTGATCCCTATCTAAAAGAGAACTTTCTGGGAGGATTTGCTCTCCAGTCCAACATTGGGCCTGTGGCAGAGGTATTCATCTTGAAACACTAAAATTCTACTAGAGCCAAGTCGGTGAGAGAGACTTGTTCCTCCCAGCAAACTTAAGTGACATTCCGGCTGCCAGGCTTGTGGTAGAAGTCTGTCCGGAGGCACTTCACCCACTCTGGCTAGAGTGGCGACGAACTGTTCTAATGCAGAAGGCAGGACTGCTTTCTTTTCATGCAAGCCTGATACCGCAATGTTCTCTCCTTTCATCAACCTTTCCTCTCTACCTCATGTTGACGTTGGTTGTGAGAAAGAGTTTAACCGCTCCAAGTCCTGGAGAACTAGATGACTGAATCCAAACATTTGGGTGCCAGTGCTGCATTGATATGCAAGATTTGTAAATTGTAAAACTAGGATGGCTGCACGCCTTCACACTATCATACAGTGCTTATTCATAGCTGGCTTGAAATTGGTCGTGTTGGACCAGGAAATAAAGCATTCAGATAACTTCAGCGGCAGGTTTGGACATTCTTTTATTGCTCTGCTTACTGAAATCACCCCTAGACAACACACAAGGGTAACTTAATACGCCGATCCCAAATTAACCAGCAGCCCTTGAGGGGGTATCGCTACATAACAATAATCAATGTGTGGCTAGCTTTTGTCTGTTGAAATATTGCAGATAAAAGGACTATAAATATTTAGTATGTGGTTAAGAATTGCTGTGTGTGTGGTGTTTTGTGGTTGGTTTTTGGCTAAAAAAAAATCCAGCTGGTGGATCTTCATGCTAGAAACCCAAAGCGTTGTGGTGTCTGCTTTACAGTTTTTCTCCATTGTTTTGGCTCATTTCTTGAAACAGAAATGATATTCTCCAAACCACTTGGCAATTGTTCACAACTGAATTTCTCATTCATTTCATCAAATTGAAAATGTCTCAGTACATCTTTCAATGTCTCAGTACATCTTTCAATGTCTCAGTACATCTTTCAATGTCTCAGTACATCTTTCAATGTCTCAGTACATCTTTCAATGTCTCAGTACATCTTTCAATGTCTCAGTACATCTTTCAATGTCTCAGTACATCTTTCAATGTCTCAGTACATCTTTCAATGTCTCAGTACATCTTTCAATGTCTCAGTACATCTTTCAATGTCTCAGTACATCTTTCAATGTCTCAGTACATCTTTCAATGTCTCAGTACATCTTTCAATGTCTCAGTACATCTTTCAATGTCTCAGTACATCTTTCAATGTCTCAGTACATCTTTCAATGTCTCAGTACATCTTTCAAATGATTAAGTACAAGTAGCCTACATTTGGCACAATTTCCAAGTGAATAGATCTTGTTGATCTAAACTGATTTGTCAATTCTCAGTCTAATGGTTGTTCTCTCCAAAATGTGTCAGTGTCATTTCATTGCTTAAAGCGGGGGGTTCACTCAATTTGATTTATTTTCGGCTTTTTTTTTTTTTTTATCCTTGCCGTACATACCGTTTTAGATGTATATGTTCACCGCGGCTTCCGTGTATAATCTGCGGTACTGGGCATTCCTAATTGATTGACAGGCTTCCGACCGACGCATACAGCGCGTCACGCGTTGCCGAAAGAAGCCGCACTGAGTCGGCTGTATACGGCGCCTGCACGCCGTCGTTTGGCTTCTTTCAGCAACTCGTGACGCACTGTATGCGCCCGTTGGAAGCCTGTCAATCAATTAGGAATGCCCAGTTCCGCAGATTATACCCGGAAGCCGCGGTGGACATATACATCTAAAACGGTATGTACGGCAAGGATTTAAAAAAAAAAAAACAGCCGATTGTCATTCTAACAACTCGCCTGTAATGTTAAAAAAAAAAATTAAAAAAATTTGGGTGAACCCCCGCTTTAAGTCATCACATGCATAATAGTCTGTTCAATTCTCAAAATGTTTCAGGAACATAATACCATGAATACTGTGAAGGACTTTTATGCAATTGCCTATATACTTCAGTGTAATTCTCTCCCTGCTATTTTTAATGTCTGTGTGTTATGGGGTCTGCCTCTAGCCCTGGATAATTGGATTACTTTCCCTTTTGTAGAGGCATCTGTAAAACCTGTTTAAACCAGATTGCCATGCTGCCAGTAAGGGACAATGACCTTTCAATGCTAAGTGGCTTGTGAAATACCTTTCCATTGTGTTCTGCAGATGAATAGCCGTGTCATAGACGAGACGCCTAGCCACCCGACCCCCTGGGGGCTTCTGTCTCAACACACATATTCAGGCTATTCAAGCTTTGGGACCAATCTCTGCTGTGTAATTTTCAAGTCCTCATTTGCATGGTTTAAGAGGACCTGAGTGCAGACTGCATACTTTACAATGGACCAATAGGAAAGCGGTTGTTGGGGGCGGGATGTTCCAAATCCTGTATAAAGTGTGCTGTGTACTTTCAATAAAGTGTGTCCTGTTACATTCAGCATTAAGCCTTGGCTCATGTATGGATTATTCGGCGATTCCAGGGATATTCCTACTCATGGAATATTGGGCGATTTCTTTTATGGGAGAAGAAGGGAAGGCTTGACGGGGATATGTTCTACTACCGTCACAAATACCATATATGAATCTCTTGGAACGTTTGATAAAATGATTACAGCAATTGACAGTCAGGTGCAACTAGAACTTGAACGAAGGAGGAGTTGGAGTTGGTCTTAGATGACCAATCAAATGGTATGTTTAGTAACCTGACGGGTGCTGTCCATGATTGTGAATGCTGCCAAACATGTATATATAGATCTTGACCATGCAGGACCAGTAAAATTTCTGAACATGGGGGCACCTGGCCAAGTAAATGAACAAGGGCAACTGCCTGCTTGAGGAAGAGGAGGAGTAAGGGTGCATGGTGGTGGAATAGGGGGAAGAAGCCGAGGAGCACAAAGACACCATGCTGTCCCTGATTAAATTCGGGCCACAATTATAGACTATGGCCTCACAATCAATGATGGAATTATATAATGTATAGGACAGGACACTGTGCATAGAGCAACAAATATGTTTACTCATTTACGTATTCATTTAGTGTGTGTGATAGGCCTACAGTATCTTACCTCAGTGGGATGTTTCGTATGATACTAACAATTAGGGTGGTCCCGATACTAGTATCGGTATCGGGACTGATTCCGAGTATTTGCGGGAGTACTTGTACTCCCGCAAATACCCCTGATACCAAAATAGAATACTCCCCCCCCCCTCATATTGCAGCGATGGCCTGTCCCTCATACCTTTAGATATGATGCTGCCGCATACCGCCGTTAATCCCCTGCAATATCGCGTAGCGCACATTACAAGCTTTCATTCTGAATACTTGTAAATGCCCGCGCCGCCATGTACAGACACTACCCTTCTCCGGATTGGTGGGATCCCTCCAATCCCGAGCAAGGGGGAGTGTCTATACGCGGATTCGTGCATAGACACTCCCCCTTGCTCAGGATTTGAGGGATCCCTCCAATCCAGAGAAGGGGAGTGTCTATACATGGAAGCGCGGGCATTTACAAGTATTCAGAATGAAAGCTTGTAATGTGCGCTACACGATATTGCAGGGGATTAACGGTGGTATGCGGCGGCATCATCATATCTAAAGGTATGAGGGACATGCATCGCTGCAATGTGGGGGGGCATGCATGGCTGCTGCAATGTGGGGGGGCATGCATGGCTGCTGCAATGTGGGGGGGCATGCATGGCTGCTGCAATGTGGGGGGGCATGCATGGCTGCTGCAATGTGGGGGGGTATGCATGGCTGCTGCAATGTGGGGGGGCATGCATGGCTGCTGCAATGTGGGGGGGCATGCATGGCTGCTGCAATGTGGGGGGGCATGCATGGCTGCTGCAATGTGGGGGGACATGGCTGCATTTGGGGACACATTTAAAATAAGTATTGGTATTCGGTATCAGCGACTACTTGAAAAAAAGTATCGGTACTTGTACTCGGTCCTAAAAAAGTGGTATCGGGACAACTCTACTAAGGCTGGGTTCACACTACGATTTTCCCGTCCGTCAGCCGCATACGATTTCAGTTTTGAAAACGTACGGGAAAACTCATACATAGACAATGCATTGCAAATCGTATGCACTCAGATGCATCCGGGTGTGTACGATTTGCTGGCAAAACGTTTTTTAACAGTACACAAAACCGTGTTCGACCACGGTTTTGAGTCCGTTTTTGAAACCGTATGGCAAACGCATACGTTTTTTTTTTAACATTAAAGTCAATGGAAAACGCACATATGTGCGGTTCCATACGTATAAACCGTATGCGTTTTTCGTCTGCGCATGCGCATTTTCAAACCCAGCCTAACAATGACAAGAAAAATATTGTAGAAAATAAACTATGGAATAGTTTATTTTCTACACTATTGATACAGTTTACAGCAGTATTCCAGTAAACTGCAGCTTACTGTATGATGCAATTATCATAATTAGGGATGAGCCAAACATACCCGCGTTCAGTTCGCACCAGAACCGTCAAAGACCGACCGTTTGTGCGAACATTTAGAACCCCATTGAAGTCTATGGGACTCAAACGTTCGAATTCAAAAACGCTCATTTTAAAGACCAATATTCAAGTTATTGTTGGAAAACGTCTTTGAGAACCCGGGTCTTGCCCCAGGGAACATGTATCAATGGAAAAAAGTTTAAAAAACTTGTTTTTTTTTTTTTTTTCAGGAGCAGGACTCCTGGAAAAAATTATCGTTTTTAAAACTTATTTTTTTTCCATTGATACATGTTCCCTTAGGGCAAGACCCGGGTTCTCAAAAAACGTTTTCACAGGCAAACTACAGACACCCAGCAGGTACAATATTTAAAGGAATCTTTCATTTTTTTTTTTTTTTTTTTTTTTTAAGTTAAGCATCATTAAAATCACACAGGAGCAGTGATTTTATTGATGCTTAAATAAAAAAAATAAATACAAAAAAATTCCTTTAACCACTTAGTCACCGCCCTAAAGACGAAATACGTCTAAGGCAGTTCCTGTACTCTAACAGGACGTCCTCCGTTAGTCAGGTGTGCGCGCCCGACCGCATCGATGATCGCGGTAAGGAGCCAATGGCGGCGGCTCCTTACCACGTGATCGCGCCGTCCAATGACGGCGCGATCACGTGTAAACCTGGCTTGCGTCAGATCCGCGCGCCCAAGCGGACGCACACGCGGTCACGACGCTCGGCGGGTCCTCGGGACTCGCAGCGTCAATGATCTTGGTAAGGAGCCAATGGCAGCGGCTCCTTGCCACGTGATCGCGCCGTCCAATGACTGCGCGATCACAAATGTAAACATTGTGGGGCACCTCTCTCCTCTCCTCACAACATTGCAGCGTGAGAGAAGAGGAGAGAGATTAGTGCCCCACCAGTGCCACAACATTGCCACATCAGTGCCGCCTGTGCCCACCAGTGCCATATTTGCCCACCAGTGCCATATTTGCCCACCAGTGCCACCTGCACCACTGCAGTGCCGCCTGTTGGCTTGTTAGGGTCTCAAGAAAGGAGAGAAGCTGTCAGTACATGAGATGTGATCAAATTGATACATTTTCAGAAATTGGTACCATAGCTTGTAGACCCTATAACTTTCACCCAGACTAAATAATATGCATTTTTTTTTTTTTTACCAAAAATATGTAGCAGTATACATTTTAGGCCAAATTTATGAGGAAAAATTACTTTTTAAAAAAATGTTATGATAGAAATGAAGAAAAATTATTTTTCGGAGGCTATCAACGGTGCCCTAAACCGCCCCCGCGAACTCTTCAAGATGGTCACCCAGACCATGAAACCAGGATGCATTGAAGCCCCCAGTTCGGACACACAAGAATTTTGCAATGAACTATCGGATTATTTCATTAATAAAATCGAGGCAATCCGTGAAAGCATTCAGCAAAACAATTCTCCCCTCAGCCCCCCCTGCAGCCTCTCACACAGCACCCATAGTAATTCTCCTATATCAGGTAAGTTTACCCTGGAACCCATCTCCATCGAGACCACTAAGAATGTCATTTGCGCTCTGCGTAATGGCACAGCGCCAAATGACATTATCCCCACAAAACTGCTGAAGGAATGCGCCTACATCCTGGCTCCTCCCATCATGCAGCTTATCAACCAGTCTTTCTTGGAGGGCATAGTGCCCTCACAGTTGAAAGAGGGTATAATCCAACCCATCATGAATAAACCCTCCCTGGACCCCAAGGACCCACTCCACTGCCGTCCCATAACAAGCCTCAACGTACTCTCAAAGATAATGGAAAAAGTAGTGGTACAACAGCTGCAACTGCATCTAGATACCTACAAGCTACTTGACCCATTGCAATCAGGCTTCCGTCCCGGACACGGGACGGAAACAGCATTGCTGAAAGTATGGGACGATGTTCTCAAGGCCGCAGACGAAGGAGAATCTTGTCTTCTAGTTGTTGGACCTAAGTGCAGCTTTCGACACTGTAGACCACAATCTGTTACTGACTCGGCTTGCTGAAGTAGCCAGAGTCGCAGAAGGCGATTTATCTTGGTTCTCCTCTTTTCTGGAAAACCGATTGCAAACAGTGAAGTTAGGACCTTTTACGTCTGAAAAACGCACAGTAACATGCGGAGTCCCTCAAGGATCGCCTCTGTCACCAGTGCTGTTTAACATATATCTTCGTCCTCTTTTTGAGATTATCAGCAGCCAAAAAACTGCTCTATCACTCATATGCAGATGACACGCAACTGTATTTCCGCATCTGCAATAGACAGGATCACTACCTCAATCTAGAGACATGTCTCTCTTTGATAGAGGACTGGATGACAGAGTTATCTTAAACTCAATGGAGCGAAAACAGAACTTCTCCTGTTTCACGCCAAGCGCAGGAATCAACTTTCAACAGCGTGGACCCCCCCGCCTATTTTGGGCAAGCTCATCACCCCTAGCGCCAAAGTCAAAAGCCTAGGGGTCATTTTTGACTCCTTTGACAATGGACGCACAAATAGGGTCAGTAGTCAGCGGATCTCACCATCTACTACGCAGACTCACTCCGTTCATCCCTAAAGAAGATTTAGCGGTCGTGGTGGGAGCAATTGTAAACTCCAGGCTAGATTATGCAAATGCCCTTTACCTCGGCCTCCCCAAGTACCAAATCGCTCGTCTGCAAGTCGTTCAGAATACGGCCGCCAAACTTGTGACTGGGAAAAAACCCTGGGAATCCATCTCACCTTCACTGAGAGCCCTTCATTGGCTGCCAGTCAAAGACAGAATTGCCTTTAAAGCTCTCTGTCTTACGCATAGATGTGTCCATGGGAATGCCCCCCTTTATTTATGCGAAATAATAAAAGCGCATAATCCCAATCGCGTTTTGCGATCCACGAATCAGAACCTGCTCCAGGTTCCGAAAGCCAACTTCAAGTCCAAAGGAGAAAGAAGATTCGCGATTCAAGGTCCCAGACTATGGAACGCTTTACCAACCAGCATTCGGTTGGAGAACCACCTAGCATTTAGGAAAAAGGTCAAGACTTTTCTCTTTTGATATCAAAGGAGACAGGAACAACAAGCGCCCAGAGGCGATTCAGTTCGCATGTGCCGCGCTATACAAGTTTTCATTCATTCATTCATTCATTCACCCCTCAGATTACAGCAACTGCACTTCCAGTGCACTTGCAGTGCACTTGTAATGCAAAGTGGATTTGCCTCTCGTAAATAACCCCCATGGTGTCACTCATCTAATAGAGTGGTGAAAAACTTAGTGTCAGTGTTGGAATTCCTTCAGAATTAGGCAGAAAGGGGCTTGTCAAGCAGTACACTTAATGTACAGACAGCCGCTTTGGGAGTCTTTCTGGAGAGGCCTATATCCAGAGTCTTTGGTGGCCAGATTTTTTCAGGGCACTCTCTAGGTCTAGACCAGCTCCCATTTGACACTTCCCCAGTTGGAATTTGTCAGTAGTTCTTCAGTCATTGACTAAAGAGCCCTTTGAACCATTACAAGATGTTTCCCTGAAGTACCTTACTCTCAAAACGGTATTCTTAGTGGCAATTACAACAGCCAGAAGGATTGGCGAACTTCACGCCCTGTCAATAAAGAAACCCTTCCTATCCGTCTTTACGGATCGGGTTATACTAAAGACTTATCCAGCTTTTTTACCAAAGGTGGCGTCAAGCCTTAATGGGGCGTAGGAAATTGTCATTCCAACCTTCTGCTCCAATCCTTCAGGGGAGAAGGAACGCCAATTTCATATGTTGAAAGTGACCAAGGATTTTCGATCTTCGGACTCCTTGTTCATACTTTTTTTCAGGAAAAAGGAAGGGCCACCAAGCATCTAAGGGGTCAATTGCTAGATGGCTAAAAACTGCTATTCTGGAAGCCTACTCCCAAGCAGGACTATCTCCCCCTTTGGGAATTAAAGCACACTCTACTAGAGCTCAGGCCACTACATGGCCAGAAATAGCTGGTGCCACCCCAGATCAAAACTGCAAGGCGGCTACATGGTCAAGTTACCTTACGTTTGTCCGTCATTATAGACTGGATCTTCTGTCAGCAAGCGATCAGGCTTTTGGCAGAAAGGTCTTGCAGGCTGTGGTCCCTCCCTAAAGTGGGTAAGTCTCTATTATCCTCTCAAGATGCTGTCCTGAAAGACAATAAGGGAAAAGTCAAGTTAGGCTTACCGGTAACTTGTTTTCCATGAGTCTTTCAGGACAGCAGCAACCCGCCCTTAATGTTTTGAATATTATACTGTGACTAACCATACTCTGTTTATGTCTTCCAGTTTGGCCCGGAGGTTTCTCTACTACTGATAACTGGAGGGAGCCTCCCTTTTTAAGAAGTTTGGAGGTGTGTTTCCTGTCAAGTGGGTGGAGCCACGCTCTCAAGGTGCTGTCCTGAAAGACTCATGGAAAACAAGTTACCCGTAAGCCTAACTTTACTTTTTTACTCTATTGTAGAGAATAATGGCATTGGAAGGAAACAAGCCCTCTCGCATACTTATGTATGTGGATGAGGCTGGCTTCAACCTGGACAAGGGCCGAAGACGTGGCCATAATTTTATTGACCACCGGGCCATGGTGGATGTCCCAGGCCAGTGAGGGGGCAATATAATTATGTGTGCTGCCATTTATGAGAATGGTGTGTCCACTCACATCCCCAGTCTTGGCCCATACAATACACAGAAGCTCCTCATCTTCTTGGACCACCTTCTTTTGGATTTGATCCCTGAAAATGAGAGAGGTTTCATAGGGCCTCACCTACCACAATATATAATTGTATGGGACAATGTGAATTTCCACCGTGGCCTGCTTATCAGGGCCTGGTTCACTGCTCATCCAAAGATGGATATGATGTTCCTACCACCTTACTCTCCTTTCCTCAATCCTATTGAGGAGTTTTTCTACACTTGGAGGTGGAGAGTGTATGGGAATCGGGCTCAAGATCAGAGGTCCCTGCTCCATGCAATGGACGCTGCCTGTGAGGATATTACAGGAGATCAGTGTGGGGGATGGTTGTGACATGCACGCTGTTTCTTCCCTTGTTGCATCGCAAGGGAGGATCTACGCTGCAATGTTGACCAGAATCTGTGGCCAGACTGATAGCAGCGTGTGGATGGGCAGGAGGGCGAGGATGGTGGGCAGGAGGGTGAGGGCAGTGCCCAGGAGAGGGAGGGAGGGTCAGTACAGCGACCACTGCAGAGATGTTACAGTAGTTGTGAAACTCCAGCTTTATTTACAGCATTGTAGGCTAAATGTAATTTTCTCCAATCGCCTTTCAGGACAACCTTGGAGAGAGCGCAGCTCCGCCCATTTCTCAGGAAACACACGTGATCCTTTAAGATCCCTCCTCTTCCACCATGGCCTCAGTTATTGTGTTTCCTCTGCCATGGTGGAAGCATCACAGGGAACCAGGGAGCTGTCTCTCTCAAGGCGGAGAGTTTTTTTGAGCTTACCTTTGCTGTATATTGTTGGCGGCGACCACCCTGACCCCTCTTCACGGGGAGGGGGCGTTCAGGAGTCCCCAGACGCTCCGGTTCAGCGGAACTTTTGGCCTCCCAGGGGACGGTGTCTTTGTGCCCAGGAACTGCGGTAGAGGTCCAGGTGACCCGAGCGGTAGCCGGCGCAGGTCGGCGGTGGTCCGCATTCTCAGTTCCGGGTCCCGGCTGGCGACCGCGTCACGCACGGTGACGCCGTTTCCGGGGGGGGCGTGGCGCTGCTGGTTCCCAGCGCCTGGAACGCAGCATCTGTGGGGCAGGTCAGGTGACCGGTGCTTCCGTTTCCGGCCCCAGATGATGACGCGGGCGGCCGGGAAAATTTAAAATGGAGTCAATCTCCAGCTACTTGTGTGACTGCGCTCTACAATGGAGGAGAGACAGACAACACCGGCGGATACAGGCGCTGCAAGCACCGGTCAGGCCCAGGTAAGAGGGGTACAGCGGTGCCTTTTATTCTTACTATATTGGGCTTAATTTTGTGTTTTGTTGTTCCTCCCTGAGGGAGCCTGTGGTTACCAGTCCAGGTTAAAACGCTCTTGGTCTGTATAACCGTTAGTGGTGGTGGCACTTAGTCCAGGCCTTTGGTTTTATTCTGGTGGCGGCACTTGGGTGTTTTTAAAAAAAAAAAAAATAAAATTTTTTTTTTGGAGATGGTAACTTTGGTTTCATCTCGTTACAGGAAAAATCTACAACCAAAGCTAGGCACTTGGATACACCCAGGAAATGCCCGTCTTGCAAAAATCCTTTAAGGGATTCTTGGCAAAAACCAATGTGCAGATCCTGCATTAAAAATCTGGTGGAAGAGGAAACTTCACAACAGTATAAGGACCTTTTTTCCTCAGTCCAGGAGCTGGCAAGCTCTTTAGGCTCAGTGAAGGAGATGATCACACAAGGCTCCTCAAGTTTGGGGGAGCCACAGCAGCCACCACCCAGTCCGAAAATCCCAGTTTCGGGTCAAACAGAGGGGGATTCGGCAGATGAAGGGACTAGTACTCTCCCCTCTCTCAGGGATTCAGATGAGGAGGAGGAGGAAGATGATAGTAGCAAAAGCTCAAAGTTTAAATTGTCATTAGACGAAGTGGAGGACTTACTCAAGGCAATTTATGTTACCCTGGGTATCCAGGAAGAGAAGGTTCAGTTATCCATACACGATAAGATGTATCAGGGGCTGGATGAGTCTAAAAGCCGGGTTTTCCCGGTCCACAAAGTCCTCTCGGACACCGTCAAGAAGGAATGGAAGGACCCTGAAAGGGCCCCCTTTTTTTCAAAGACCCTTAGAAGAAGGTTTCCATTTGAAAGCGGTGAGACAGAGGTGTGGAACAAAAAGCCTAAAGTAGACGCAGCTTTCTCACAGGTGTCTCGTCATACAGACCTGGCTTTTGAGGACATGGGGGTCCTGAAAGATCCGATGGACAAGAGGGCAGATTCCCTCCTAAAGAAGGCCTGGGATTCTACTGCAACCAGTCTGAAACCAGCCATGGCCGCCACAATAGTCGCCCGCAATCTAGAGTGCTGGGTTGAGAAATTAAGGAGTCATGTCGAGGCAGGCACCTCAAGAAAGGATCTAATAGATTCCTTCCCCTTAATCTTAAAAGCCATCAAATATATGGCAGATGCTTCTGCTGAGTCCATTAAAATGGCTGCAAGGTCAGCAGCCCTGGTGAACTCAGTCAGGCGAGCAGTTTGGTTAAAGACCTGGTCGGGTGATATCCCCTCTAAGGTCAAGCTTTGTGGTCTGCCTTTCTCAGGGGACCTTTTGTTCGGTCAGGACCTAGAAAAAGTTCTTGACAGAACGGCAGATAAGAAGAAGGCTTTCCCCCCTAAAAAGGGTCAGAACCCTAAGAAATTTTCGTCCTTTTCAACAGTCCCATAAGAGTAAGGAAGAAAATAAAAAGAGATGGGGGTCCCAAAGAGGAAGAGGTAGAGGAGGTATCTTATTTAAAAACCCCTCAGAACCAACTACCAAAAGCAAGTGACGATCTGCTTCCGGTGGGAGGAAGACTGGCTGCTTTTCTCCCACAGTGGAAACAGATGACCACGAGCCCCTTTGTGGAAAGAATCATTACGGAGGGGTACAGTCTGGAATTTTCAGAGTGTCCCCCAACGAGGTTCTATGTCACAACCCTTCCCCGGGACAAAGAAAAGGCTACTGCAACGACGAACCTGTTACAGGATCTGATGAGTCAGAGAGTGATAATACAGGTCCCAAAACATCAAGAGGGTCAGGGTTTTTATTCCCACATTTTTTTGGTCAAAAAACCCTCAGGCAAATTCCGCCTGATCTTGAACCTAAAAGTGTTAAACAAGTCAATAAAGTACAAACGGTTCCGAATGGATACGATTTATTCAATAACAAAGCTGTTGACACCCGGTTGCTTCATGGCATCTCTGGACCTCAGGGATGCCTACTTGCACGTCCCGATTGCCCAAGCATCTCAACAGTTCCTCAGACTGGCAGTAGACCTGGGGAACAGGATATGGCATCTTCAATTCAGAGCCCTCCCTTTCGGGTTGTCATCCTCACCCAGGATCTTTACCAAGATCATGGCAGAGGCCCTAGAACCCCTGAAGCTCAAGCGATCTCGGTCATCCCATACTTGGACGACCTACTGTTTTTTGCGGACTCCCGGGATCAACTTGCGACGAATCTACAGTCGTCGCAGGTTCATCTTGGAAGTCTCGGCTGGTTACTAAACCGCGAGAAATCGAACTTGATACCTTCTCAAGAAACAAGGTTTCTGGGGTACAACATAGATTCGATCCTTCAGAAGGTCTTTTTACCTCAGGAAAAGATGGAGAAGGTCATGGTGGGGCAGAGCGGAATGTAGCATCCCTATCAGCGGTGCACCTAAAAGGGTCTCAAAACCTATTAGCAGACCTGCTAAGCAGGAGAAGTATACTAGAGGCAGAATGGAGCTTAAACCCGGAGGTCTTCAGGGCAATCGCTCAGGAGTGGGGCCAGCCAGAGATAGACCTGTTTGCCAACCAGCAGAATGCGAAAGTGCAAAGGTTCTTCTCTCTCCACAGAGAGGACCAGGCGGTAGCCATAGACGCACTAGCTCAACAGTGGCACTACCAGCTGTCTTACGCCTTCCCCCCCCTTCACTCTGATACCTCTAGTCCTAAGGAAATTCAGGGAAGAGAAATCCAATCTGATCTTAATCACTCCGTATTGGCCAAAAAGACCGTGGTTTGCATCTCTTCAGAGTTTAGCCACGAAACCACCGTGGAAACTTCCACTCAGGAAGGACCTACTGTGTCAGGGTTCTGTGAACCATCCAGAGGTAGAACGCTTGCAGTTGACGGCCTGGTTTCTGAAGAGGACCTCTTAAGAGCTAAGGGGCTCTCTAATAAAGTGATAAGAACTTTGCTAGACAGCAGGAAGCCGGTGACCAGAGCAATTTATCTCAAAGTTTGGCGAAAATTCAACTCCTGGTGTACCTCCAAAAATTTCCAGATTAACAGTATAATTTCCGTTGTAGAGTTTCTTCATGCAGGAATGGAGAAAGGGTTAGCAATTAGCACCCTAAAAACTCAAGTGGCGGCCCTGTCGGTTTATCTAGAAAGGACTTTATCTAAAGAACATTTAATTTCAAGATTTTTCAAGGCACTAGGTCGGAGTAGACCGATAGCCTTTAGAACTTTTCCCAATTGGGATTTATCAATTGTGTTGCAGGGTCTCACGGGGGCCCCGTTTGAACCCATAAGGGAGATTTCTTTGAAGAATTTAGTTCTAAAAACAATTTTTTTGGTGGCCATAACGACCGCAAGAAGGGTCAGCGAAATCCAGGCTTTGGCGGTTACAGAGCCTTTCTTAAGAATTTTGCCGGACAGAATAGTTCTCCAAACTGATCCAGCTTTTCTCCCTAAGGTCTCATCAACCTTTCACAGGTCTCAGGAAATAGTCCTTCCTACCTTCTCCTCAACTCCCTCTAATGCAGGGGAAGAGAATTTTCATACTTTGGATGTAAGAAGGTGTGTGCTTCAATACCTCGCGGTCACCAAGGATTTCAGGAAAACCAACGCCTTGTTCGTGATATTCTCAGGATCCCGGAAAGGGGAGAAGGCTTCCAAAAGTACACTGGCCAGATGGCTCAAACAAGCCATTGCCGACGGTTACCAAGCCAAAGGAGAGGTGCCTCCTTCAGGAGTGACGGCCCATTCAACAAGATCTACGGCAGTTTCCTGGGGCGAAAGAGCCGGTGCCACGCCTGACCAGATCTGCAAGGCAGCTACATGGTCCAGCTATTCAACTTTTCTAAGGCACTACAGGCTAGACTTACTGTCCGCTGCAGATCAGGCCTTCGGCAGGAAGGTGCTGCAAGCAGTGGTCCCACCCTAGGGTAAGTTACTCGGTTATCCTCTCCAAGGTTGTCCTGAAAGGCGATTGGAGAAAGGCCTAGTTAGACTTACCGGTGACGGTATTTCTAAGAGCCTTTCAGGACAACCGCTAATTTCCCTCCCTAGGTATTTTGAATAAAAAGATTGTTTGAAATGTCTATTATGGTTTTTGTTGTGGTTGTTCTGTGCTTTATTTTCCAGTGGGCGGAGACCACAATAACTGAGGCCATGGTGGAAGAGGAGGGATCTTAAAGGATCACGTGTGTTTCCTGAGAAATGGGCGGAGCTGCGCTCTCTCCAAGGTTGTCCTGAAAGGCTCTTAGAAATACCGTCACCGGTAAGTCTAACTAGGCCTTTCCTTGTTTATATTTCCGTATATTATGCTGTATACATTTTTCTTTTTACTCTGATGTATGGAAGTTACTTTGTGTGTGAATGATAATGGTTACAATACTGTAAAGTAATTTTTCCTTGGCAGTATGAGTGCAATGTGTGATGTCAAACCTTGGAGGCTACTCTTACCCTAAAATCTTTTCCCTTTTTTTTTTTTTTTCCAGTTTTTATACACAATTGTATTCAGTTAGCTAGACAAACTGTACAGTCAGGGCCAGACTTACCATTGGGCTTGACTGGGCTCAAGCCCATGGGCCCCCCCCCCCAATAGGGGGCCGGAGGGCCCCGGACAGCAACCCCTACTTTTTTTTTCCATAATTTTATTTATATATATATAATATAATTTTATTTTTCCCTTTTATTTCTTTTTTTGTAAAGGGCCCCCCTGCTTCTGAATTTGCGGCAGCTCCTCCGCTTCTCAATTTCAGGCGGCATCCCCCCCAGTTCTCTGCTCCAGGGGGCCCATGCCTTAAGCTGTGTTAAGGGGCCCCAAAAATTCCTGATGGCGGCCCTGCGCATACCTCCCAACACGCACGGATTCCTGCAGTCCCGCGAAAGGGTTAATTTTCCCGCATTGCAATAGGAGGCAGCACGGAAGCAGGAGGAACCGGAGGGGTGTGTGGAGGACTGTGACTGCTGAAGGGAAGATAGCCGGGCTAATGACAGTGTGTGGCCCCCGGCTGTCGGCACAGGTTAGAGGCACTCAAAACCCATCCCCCCCCCCCCCCCCCGCTCAACAACTGCAAAAAGGAGGAACCGGAGCGGTGTGGGGATGCCTGCTGAAAGGAAGAGAGCCGACACATTCCGTGCACAGGTGAGTCACCCCCCCGCTCAACAACTTTAATGCGCACCCCCCCCCCCCGCGCTCAACAACTTCTTTAATGCGCACCCCCCCTGCTCAACAACTTTATTGCGCACCCCCCCCTGCTCAACAACTTTAATGCGCACCCACCGCTCAACAACTTTAATGCGCACTTCCCCCGCTCAACAACGATGATCCCCCCCCCCCCCCCTCGCTCAAGGGGGCCCCTTCAACACTCAAGCCCAGGGGCCCCCACCACCCTGTGTACAGTAACCATTGTTAATGAAGGACTGGGCTAAGACTGAAAGGTGGACATGGGGGATATTTCAATGGTCCTCTGCCATAGAGACAAAACATCTAAACATTTTGACTTGCAGTGCTTACACAATGCCAAAGGGATGAAGCATTTTGGGGGCATTGACTACTTGAATGAGAGAGAAATTTAATTTTGACAAATGAGTGAACTCTTTTGGGAAAGATATGGGATTTTGAGTGTGAATCATGGTGTTGTGCCGAACCATCCAGGTTATTTTAGCAAAAGCACCAAGAGAGTTGAGAACGTATGGTCTGTTTCAAGAAATGAGCCAAAGCAATTGAGAAGAATCTTTGCCATTCTGGGGGCACTGACTCTTTTTATTAGGGATGAGCTTCGTGTTCGATGCGAACACATGTTCGCATCGAACATTGCACGTTCGATCGTTGAAAACAAACAAATCGGGTCGTTCGCGCCAAATTCGAATGACCCATAATTCACTGCGGCGTTGCGCGCTGATGATTGGCCAAGCATGCACCATGACCCCGCATGCTTGGCCAATCACAGCGCCCAAAAAACGAAGAGACCTAATTGGCCAAAGCCTGGGTGCTTTGCCCAATTAGGGCTCAGGTCTTTAGCAGACGCCCCACACTATAAAAGGCCGCCTCCCGGGCGGCCTCGTGTAGTGTGTTCCGGCTTGCTTAGAGAAGTCAGACAGAGATACAGTGTCTTTTCAGGATAGATAGATAGATAGATAGATAGATAGATAGATAGATAGATAGATAGATAGATAGATAGATAGATAGATAGATAGATAAGATTTAAATTTACAGTTTGTAGAGAATATATTGACATTCCTAGGAGTTGTCAATATATTTATAAACTGTATAGCTTAGCTAGATCTGCTTGATGAGGTCACTGACTCTACCTGGGTGCCTGATAGGAGGAGGACCAGGCACATCTCCAAAGAGGCAGGATGCCCTCCAGGGGTCAGCTTAAAGGCACTCAAACTGCATTACAGCACACATCTACAGCGCTTGTGCATGGCGCTGCTGTGTTTGACCGGTACAGCAAAAGTTCTTTGGTGTGGGCCTTTTTTGAAACATGTCCACAAGATCGTACCTTTGCTATTTGCAACATATGTCGCAAGCGTATCTCGCGTGGCCAAAACATCAACCGCCTGGTTACCACTTGTCCAGACATATGTCGACATATGTCGACTTGCCGTGCAGCTCGTTGGCAAGCACACCAGAAAGACCCACACCAAAGACAAAAGCGTCCCCCCCCCCCCCCTCTTGCCCTTCTGGGACCTCCAACCCCAGTCCTCTCTGAAGCCTGCAGTGAAGGTGTAGAAATAGGTGTGTCACAAGCTAGTAGTAGCGGGCAATCTACTGATAGTACCAGGCAAATTTCCCTGCCCCAGCTGCTGCAGTGCCAAAAGAAGTACAATCCCAGCCATCCACATGCCCAGCAGTTGAATGCTAGCTTAGTGAAATTGCTAGCACTTCAACTGCTACCTTTTCAGTTGGTGGATTCTGCCCCCTTCCGTGAGTTTGTGCAATGTGCAGTACCTCAGTGGCAAGTACCAAAACGCCACTTTTTCTCTCGGAAGGCGATTCCGGCTCTCTACCGGCATGTGGAAGGCAATGTCCATGCCTCGCTGGACAGGGCGGTCAGTGGTAAGGTGCATCTTACCGCTGACTCATGGTCCAGCAGGCATGGACAGGGACGTAGCCTGTATTTTACGGCCATTGGTTGACTCTGCTGGCAGCTGGGAAGGACGCAGGGCAAGGTCCAGTAGTTTTGGAGGTTGTTCCGCCACCACGCCTCCAAAACACTACTACTGCTTGTGACACACCTCTCTCCTCCACCCCTCCTCTTTGTCTTCCTCTGTGGCCTCTTCCTGTGCTGATGTTTCCTCAGAACCAGCCGTGCTCCGTAGGCGTACGAGAGGCTACGCGGGAATGCAGGCCAAGAGATGCCATGCGGTGCTAGAGCTGGTGTGCTTGGGAAACAGGAGCCACACTGGGGAAGAGGTTCTTTCAGCTCTGCAGGGGCAGGCTCAGAGGTGGTTGACGCCACGCCAGCTGAAGCCTGGAATGGTGGTCAGCGATAATGGCACCAACCTCCTCTCTGCCCTGCGACAGAGAAAACTCACCCGCGTGCCCTGTTTTGCGCATGTCCTGAATTTGGTGGTGCAGCGGTTCTTGGGCAGGTACCCGGGTACCTTACAGGATGTCCTGAAGCAGGCCAGGAAAGTCTGTGTGCATTTCCGGAGGTCATATAATGCCACTGCTCGGCTGACTGACCTCCAAAGAGAATACAACCTGCCCAAGAACCGCCTAATCTGCGACATGCCCACTAGATGGAACTCTACGTTGGCAATGCTGCAGCGGCTGCACACGCAGCAGCGGGCCATCAATGAGTACCTGTGCCAATATGGCAGCAGAACTGGGTCAGGGCAGCTAGGTTTTTTTCCCCACGCCAGTGGGCCTTGATCAGGGATGCATGCACTGTCCTGTCACCATTTGAGGAGGCCACGAGGATGGTGAGCAGTGACAGTGCATGCATCAGTGAGACTGTCCCTCTTATTCACATGTTGGAGCACACG
Organism: Rana kukunoris; assembly: GCA_029574335.1. NCBI lineage: Eukaryota > Metazoa > Chordata > Amphibia > Anura > Ranidae > Rana > Rana kukunoris. The sequence continues at coordinate 45,806,138 of CM056058.1, read as the reverse complement.
CTACGTGGAATAATGGACGGGGCCCTTGAGGCAGAACAGAGGGAGGAAGAGGAGGACTTCTTACCTCTCAAGGCCCCCTTCACCCAGACAGTGGGCCTGCTTGCCCACCTAGCACACAGGAAGAGGAGGAGGAGGATGATGATTGTATCAGCAGCATGGAGGTTGAGCCTAGCACTCGGCATCAGCAGCAGTCTTCAAGGGATCATTTACAGTCCCAAGGAACATGTGGACTTTTACGTGGCTGGGATGAGGTGCCTGTGGATCCTGTCGTCCTCAGTGACCCAGAGGACTGTTTTCCCCCGAATGCCTCTGCAAACCTACGCTGCATGGCCTCTTTGATCCTGCAAAGCCTGCGTAAGGATCCTCGTGTACGTGCTATCAAGGAGACGGATCATTACTGGCTGGAAACTCTCCTTGATCCACGTTACAAGAGTAAGGTTGCGGACCTTATGTTGCCATCGCAGAGGGAGCAGAAGATGAAACTTCTGCGGGAGGCCTTGCAGAAGAGTCTGTGCAATGCGTTCCCAGAATCGGGGGGGGATTACCAAAACCTGGCTCTGGACAACGTCTTGCTGAGGCTTCGGTGAGTCACAGAAGGAGCGGTGGAGAAGGTGGCTGTCTGACCGATGCCTTCAGACAGTTTTTTTAGTCCGCAGCCCCAAGGTCTGACCGGTTCCAGCAACCATCGCCAGCGTCTGGTATACATGGTCCGGGAATACCTAGGGGCAAGATCTGATTTGGAGTACTTCCCCACCGAAAATCCTCTGGCTTACTGGGTCTTGAAGATGGATCACTGGCCAGAGCTTGCACAGTACGCAATTGAGCTACTGGCTTGCCCTGCATCCAGTGTTCTTTCAGAACGCACATTCAGTGCTGCTGGAGGCTTTGTTACCGATCACAGGGTGCGCCTCTCCACCGACTCTGTTGATCGACTGACCTTCATCAAAATGAATCAGGCTTGGATCAACACCAGCTACCAAGCACCTGATGCTGATGTTACTGAATAATATTTTTTTGTTGAAATGTCGGATCCCTTTTAGACTGCGTATGCTAAGTGACTGTCCTCTTATGCTGCTGATAGAATATCCTTCTCCTCACTTTTCTTGCTGATAGCTAGTAAGAAATGTTGTGTTTCTGGGCTCCGCCACCAGTGCCTAAGGCACAATTTTTCTGCCACTGTTTAACAGAGGCGCCTAATAATTTTTGATGCAATACTTTGCACGTGGCTCCTTGTTGCGCTCCAATTACAGTATAGAAAAAAGGTAAATATAGAGCCTGCACTTGTAAGTAAATCAAATTAGCCAAGTAGCATTACCGTCCCTGGTAGAGAAATAGGTATATATATTCCCAATTAAGGGATGGGGCGTGGGACTATACGAATGCACTTGGATATGCTTAAATGTTAACACTAGTATTAGTAGCTCTGAGGTCACAGGAACCAACGATCAGACAAAAACAATTTATATATACATTTTAATATTACATATTATTAAATACATACAAGAGGTTAAACATGGTCATATAATAGATTGAATGTCACCATTGGTAGATTCTTATAATATTATATACAGTAGGTCCTAGTTTCTTTCCCAAAACAATAATGGCCCCCCCACCACCGCTAAAATATTCGCCATATTGTTGCCACACAGCACGTGCGCAAGCAGTATTTTTATTTTTTTTTATTTTTATTATAGTCCTCTCATGTTGTGCAGGGACATTTCTAAAACACTTGCCACTACTATAGACACCCAGCAGGTGTGATATTTAAAGGCATTTTTTTTTTCACTTTAAGCATCATTAAAATGGCTGCTCCGGAAAAAACGGCCGTTCTTAAAACTTTTTTTTCCATTGATACATGTTCCCTGGGGCAAGACCCGGGTTCTGAACGACGTTTTCCAACATTAAATTGAATTTTGGTCTTTTAAAAAGATCGTTTTTGAATTCGAACGTTCGGGTCCCATAGACTTCAATGGGGTTCGAAAAGTTTGTGCGAACCCGCGGTCTGTTCGAACGTTCTGGTGCGAACCGAACCCGGGGGTGTTCGGCTCATCCCTACTCTTTTTATATGGGAAAGGAATATGGTTCTGAAGCATGAGTGAACAGTTTTGGGAAATATATGAGATTTTGCACGTGTGTTAGTGTGTTGTGCTGAACTTTAAGACTGTTTTGCCAAATGATCCAAGAGTTTTGAGAATGTCATTTCTGTTTCAAAAACCAATAGAGAAAAACTGTAACACAGTGTTGACCTGTGTCAATTGGACTTTAAGTCTATATTTTTAAAGGGGGGAGTGCCTCAAGGAGATTGGGGGGGGGGGGGTGCAGGGGTTAGTGTTGAAAGGGGGTATTTCTTTGGCATGGGGAAGGGGGATGGGAGTGGTAAGGGGGATTTAAAACAGGGGGGTGGATTTGTACTGGGGGAGGGGGTTAGCATGCAGATTGGTCCTCAGTGTTTTTGTAAGGGGATTTTTGGTGTCACATAATGCGCATACATATTTGGGGGTGCGTTGGGCAAGTTCGCCCTGGGCTCTAGAGGACCTGCTCCCGGAACTGACTGCAAGTCAATGAATTCTGAATGACAAGAAGTATCTAAAATTCATGCCATCGACACCAGCCCAGTCAACATGTTGTTTTTTATGGTTTTTCTATACTAATGTATTTTAATTTTATTTTTATTTTTTTCCCCCTTTTAGCAAACAATGAAACTTACATTGCCGCAAACATGTTTAACATACCGCAGTGCAGAACTGTGTTTGGTGAGCCGCCTCCCACAGAAACATACGTGTTTCAAATTGGACCAAACCTCACTGATGAAAATAACACTCAAGTTATACGAATTATGCCTGGAATCGCCTATAGGTAAGGAAATTAAGAGTGGGGTGGGGGTAGAAACGTCACTAAAATCCTTTTTGGTTTAGGTGCCAGTTTACTGTCCTTCAGACATTAGGGGGGACGGACTGTGGCCATCCTGAGTAGAAATTGTCCCAACACCATTTTTGGCGTCATTGGGAGGAACAGTGCCCGATCTTTGGCCTCACTGAGGGGAACTGTGCCCCATCATTGGTGTCATTGGGAGGAATGGTCCCCCATCATTGGTATTATTGAGCCCCATTGTTGGTGTCATTGGGAGCAACTGTGCCCCTTCGTTGGCATCGGTGAATAAAATACTGGCCCGAGGGCCAGATAAAAGCAAGCAAAGGGCCGCAGTTTGGAGACCACTGGTTTAGGGAATAAAATCTTAAACTTTAGTATGTTTGTTGTAATTGGAAACTATTCTATTTTTTACATTTCTGCAACTTTCACTAAATTACCTGATTTAGTATACAGTAGCTGTACTCCTGCATTGTCAGCCCCTGATGGGGGACTGGAAGTGTCTGTTCTAACATACATTGTGCTGTCCACTCCTGGTTGATCAAGCCCTGAGCAATGACATGCAGTCAACACTGAAGCGTTTGCATATAGACAAGAAGTGACTAAAAGAGAATGGGATAACGGCCTATTGCAAGGCCCCCTGAGGATGATCATGATGCTGTATCCATCATGGCGTCAGAGACCTGCAGACTAGGTCAGCGATAATGAGATCTCCAGCTGTTGTCCAACCAGCCTGTAATGCATCTTACCAGGAGAAGCAGGGGGGCACTGGAACTGTCAGCCGACTTACTCCCTAGTAGCTTCTAATCTGCCATGATGATGTAGCTGGATCTCTAACTACTAATATACAGAAAGATGACCACTACATGCGCATACTGTATCACAGAATATCTGGTATAGCGAGTGTGCGATACCAAGGGGACATATATACTGTCACCAGTCTTTAAATATATGCACACAATATAGTACAATCAGAAGCTATGGGCTTGGGCAACAATGGTGAACCATTTAAACGTGGACATGACTAGTATAGTTCAAATAGACCAACCCTCTCCTAACCCCATTTTTCCTCCTAACCTTTTCCCATTAACGAGAGCGACACAGATATTGGAGTAAAATTGGCCACAACAGCCATTTTATTTTTAACCACAAATTAAAATATATTAACCAAATTTAAATAATTTCAAATAAAATCCAACATTTATTCATTAACAATATTTACCAAACACTTTTATTAACACCAGTCTCTTGGTCTTTTTGACAGTAACCCCATTAACCTTTTCCACCACCACACTGCTGTACCATTACCATACCCGGCCTCCAGCCGACTCCAGCTTGGAGACACCCACTTTTAACCCGCAGTGTATTATAACCGTATTACAGCGGACACCGTTCCACTGCAAATAACCCCATAATGGGCCCATCCCAAGATGAGCCCCCAAACATTTTCCATTCCAAAGACCACCATCAAAGACCAAGGACACCGCCACAGCCCGAAAGGGAAAACACCTTTTCCTTACAGCCCCTCCACACCCGCAGGGCCCTCTGGATATCCCTCCTGTATACCCAGTATGCACAAATCTGTACAAATCTATACCCACATCAGTTAGGTGAACACCATCCCTGAGCAGGTATAGCCCCACATTCTACTCCAACTCTGTGCCGCACCACCAACCCCCCATGCTTAGCCACAAACCGCCCCAAAACCTTATTAACTTTAATCATCCCCTTGTTGAGCCGATCCACTGACCTTGCCATACGCCAGTAAGTGTGTGCCACAATGTCGGACCAAACCAGTAGCATCCCTGGGAAAGACGCCCGGAATGTCAAGACATCCGCCTTAACAGCCGAGATCAAGTCCCCTATAGGCCGTATCCCCAAGTCGTCCCCCCCCCCCCCCCCGATGTGTAATACCAACACATCCGGGGGTCGATCGAGCAGAGCATAGCGCTGCACCTCCGGCAGCACTATGCACCACCCCATCCAAGGGATACCCAACCACCTCAACATTGCCTCCCGCCTGGAAATCCCCAACTGCCTACCATCCGGCCTAGCATCTGCTCTCCTGGCCCCCCGACAAACATAGGAATGCCCCATGATCCACACGAGGCGTGTATGACCTCCACCTGAAAGACAAAAACGGCAGCAATAATAATCAGGAATCGCCCCCAACATCATAACCCAGAACCCCCACCCAACACCTTCAATCCAGCACCATGTGTGGGTGCACATAAGAGCGTAATCTCCTTGATTCCCATCTCCCAATTCTCTTGACCGCGGCCTCATCCAACCCGCACCGGGCTGCCTCAGTAGCCGCCCCGATATGGAAGGAGTGCGAGGTAAACAGTCGCTCATCAAACCCCGCCTTTTTTAAGCACTTCCTGAATATCGCCACAAATTGAAACCGCGATACGAATGAACCATCCCCATGAATCAAGAACAGCCCACCCTTCCCAGGTCGCACCAACAAAAATTCCCGTACCACCCGCACCGGACACACCTCTGAACCCGGATATAAAAACCCATCCACCCCCTTTTCCCCTCTGATCCGTCTTAGACCGCCGTAGCCTAAAAAACACCCTGTCCTCTGATGACCGTACGTCCTCAATCAGGAGGCCCCCAGCCACCCGTTTCGAGGGACTGACCAGCTCCCCCACCCGAAATGCTCCAAAAAACGCCACCGAAAAAATTGCAAGGAATAAACTCACCTCGTATCTGGATGAACAAACCTCCCCCAGGACCCCAAAAATCCTCTGCAACACGGAAAATGACACCGGCCTCCGCATCCCTGCTCAGGTGACCTTTTTTGTGCACCTTAACCGCCTGTTTGACCCAAAAACTCTTTGATATCAGCCCGACCTTCCAACTTAAACAAAAAGGCAAGGCCCGCCAGTTTCTTCTCCAAGGCCAAAACCGACTCTCCATATGCCTGGCTACAAAGTAGACCACCAACCATCCCGTCTCCACCTCCCCCAGCTTAGTGTCCGCCAGCCATTTGAAAACCACCCATTCCTCCCATACCTTTTTGTACCCAGCCCACGTCGGCCCACTCACCAACTTCCTGATCCAGCCTGCTGCGATTCCAATGCAATTCCCCACATCCACCCCGGGCATGGGCCCCCTTCCTTGTCCGCCTGAGGAGCCAGCTCTCTGAACTTGTCCCACTGAAACCGAGACAAAGCGTCAGCGCGTCTGTTGTCCACACCCGGAATGTGCACCGCATAAAGAAAAATATTCCATTGCAAACAGCGCAACACGAGGTGGCGCAGCAACCGAACCACCGGCAAAGATGACCCGGAAATCCTGTTGATAACTTGCACCACCCCCATGTTATCGCAGTTCAACCTGATCTTTAAATTCCTGCACTCCGCCCTCCAAAGCTCGATTGCCACCACCACTGGGAAAAGTTCCAGCAGTACTAGGTTCTTTTCAAAACCCGCTGCCACCCAGGACTCGTGCCACGCCTCCGCGCTCCACCGTCCCTTGAAGAAAGCCCCATAACCTGTGGACCCGGCCGCATTCGTGACCAGGTCAAAGTTACTGACAGGCCCCGACATCCAAATCGCACGCCCATTGAAAGCTTCCAGAAACGTGTGCCACACCTGCAAATCAGCTTTAAGTTCCCCCGTCAGGCGAATAAAATGGGTAGGAGACCTCACTCCCGATGTTGCTGCTGACAGCCGTCGGCAGAAAACCCTGACCATAGGGATGATACGACAGGCAAAGTTCAACAAGGACTGCAAAGCCCGCAACTGAACCTTGTTCCGCCCTAGCATACCCCGAATCTCCAGCCGAAGATTGTCCACCGGGAGCCTGCACTCCATCGCCTCCGAATCAATATCCCCAGGAAACTTAACACCGTGGTTGGGCCCTCCGTCTTGTCGGCTGCCAATGGCACCCCGAACCTGTACGCGATGTGCTGCAACGTTGCCAACAAAATCGCGCGCACACATTGGAGGACCCATGCACAGAAAATCATCCAGATAGTGAATGATTGAATCCGAGCCCGACACCTCCCTGACCACCCATTCCAAGAATGAACTGAACGTTTCAAACAACGTGCAGGAAATGGAGCAACCTATTGGCAAGCATTGATCCATGTAAAACTCCTCCTGCCACCGGCAACCCAACAGCCGAAAACTGTCCGGGTAAACCGGCAACAATCGAAACGCAGCCTCAATGTCCGATTTCGCCATGAGAGCTCCCCTCCCGTAGCGCCGAACCCGCCGCGTCAAATGACGTGTACGACACCGTGCATTCTTCAGGATCAATACCGTCATTCTTCAGCATCTAATATCCTTGTGATCCCACCGCAGCGTAGGGCGGACAGCCCGCCGTTGGCGAAACTGTTCGTCATACCGCAACCACCCTGTCCCACCATAAACCCGATGAGCCTCCCCTATCGCGTCCATATAGCAGAACAGCGCAGAACAATGTTCCGGCTCTTCTCCCCTATGGGGACGCTGGCCATGATCGCAAACGCTTGCAACCAATTGCTAAATGTACAAGGGATCAACCTATACTTCCTCTTTTCCTCATCCTCCTTCTTCGAATCATCCGGCTTCACCCTATCTAGGTTGAACTTTTCCAGTGGCAGCAGGGAAAAAATCTCAACATACTCACTCACCCTTTGCGATTTTTGTCCCTGACCTCCTGTTTCAGGTGCGCACCCAACGGCCCTTCGAAACCTACATACACCCCACCTTTTGCGGCATCCGCCATCCGTACAATGTCAGACCTACACACCGCTGGCTTCTCCCCCCCCCCCCCCCGAACCACTATCAGGCACCACCCCTGTATCCCCAACCACCATGGCAGGCGCCCCCAAAGGCGCTGGAAGGCACCCCCAGCAGGGCCAACCCAAGGTGCTGCCTGTGGATAGTCCCGGACCACCCGCAAAATGCTGCAACAGGTCCCTTAAACCCCCAACAACTCCTGCAGCCCCCCCGGGTAACCCTGAGCGGCAGGCACCCCGCCCGTCACACAGGGACCCCCGGTTGGTGGCCCAACATTCTGTCCATCACCCACATTAAACGGAGGACCCCCGCGCCCCACCCCCAACAATTCACATAAAGCAGCAGCAACATTCCCAGAAGAACAATGAGTGGACTTACCGGGCTGGCTGGGAACATCCCTCACAGGCACTTCCATCGCAGGCGACTCCTCCAAGCGACTTTCTTTCTCCGAACCGGATGCTTCACCCTCGGACCGATCTTCCAAGGCCGGCGTCATCGGCGATGTCGGCCCCCCAGGCGAGGAAGGTCTGGAGGCCGAAGATCCCAGCCTCCAGGCGGATCGTCCTCTCCCGCTCGACCTGGCCGTGGACGTCTCAGCACCCCTGCTCCTTCTGGCAGGGCCCCGATTGGACCCACTACTGCGACCCGGGGACTCCGGCCTCCCCACTGCCCTGGAACCGGTGGCCGCGATCCGGGACGGCCCCCTGGTCGTATCACCGCATCTCCCACGCTGAGTCGTCTGTGTCTTGTCACTCCGGGCCTCTCTCACTTGCCTAATACTGCTTCTGACCTGGATTAGTAGCAGCTCTTTCCAAGTAGGACATGTGGTCTCAGATCCTCTGTCCCTGTTTACTTCCTCCCTCTTGGATTTGTAACCCAGCCTCACAGCTATTTACAAATACAGACCGTGGGGGGCAAAAGATCCCTAACTACTTTCTACCCATAGGATGTCCATGAACATCGGGTTTCAGTAGTTGGTTATGCTGGGATGATGCCTGCACTTGCAGGTATCATCCCGGCATGGATCTTTTCAGTCTGTGATTACTAGTAAAACAGAAGTAATTTGAGTGGCCAACTAGCTACTCAATCGCTTCTGCAGGTCCCACCACGGCTGCTGCCGTCTTTTCAGGGCTCTATCCCACAGAGCAGCCCAGGAACGATGCAGCGATTGCTGCACTGAAGAGGGCAAGAGGAAGTGACGTCATTCCTCTCTGTAACCCCAGAATTCGGATGCAAGGAGTAGTGTGTCACTTCCGGTTCCGCCTCTTTGTTTAACTGGTGGCCAGGAAAGCAGCTGATCTGTGTCTGGCTGCATGGGAGGCAAGAGGAGAGATTTGGTTCTAATAGACCTCAGAGCTCTCAATAAGAGGACCTGTCACGGCCCCCTGTGATGTTAATAATCCCTTGTGACGGCAATAAAGTTAATCCAAAAAAATGTTTATTTTTTTATACAAAAACACTTTATTTAAAATATTGCCCAATCCCACCATGCTTGTACGTAAAATGTGAACGCATTCCAAACACACATCTAAGCTGTGATGGTACCACACGTGAGGTATTGCCTTCGCGGGAAGTTTGGAAGGCCGAGCCGGCGTGTATAAAGGCAGCTAGCGTGGGCTGAACGCTGCCTGCATACCAGATCAGGATGGACGCTGTACATGCGACAGGGGAGTCCAGCGCCGGCTCTTCACAGGTAGGCTGGCTGTGCCAGAGCCCTTTTTTCCTGTGTATTTCACCTGTGTAAAAGGGGAGCTAATAGGAATGTGTACCTATGTTTAGCTCAGTGGGCACCTTAGGATGGCTTGTTTTTTTTTTCTAAAGAGACCCCTCTCTGGCTCTTTCTGATAGGAAACAAAAAGAAAGGACCACAGTGTAAAAGTTCCTTCTACCAAGAAGAAGTGTGCCACATGTAATGCTAGACATGCATCAGGTTATACTAAAAGCCTGTGTGGACCCTGTTTTACAACTGTGATAAGCAGTGAGGAGGATTCCCCACTTAACACATTTTTGGGCTCTTTCAAAGAGGAAATGAAAGCAACTTTTCAGTCCTTTAGGAAACTTATTGCTGACTTACAAATTTCAACTCCGGCCATCACACAAGAGGTGCCCACCTCTCCCATTCCGGTAGCGTCAGGAGCAGGTGATCCTGTGGAGAATGAGATTTCCCTTTAAAAATCCTAATTCGGATTCCTCCCAGTCGGATTCTGAGCAGGAAGATGATCAGAGTGACTCCGCACACCCACTAGATTCAAGCTCTCCCAGGAGGAGGTATATATTAATTGGGGCCATTCATGAAACGTTAGAGATGGAGGAAAATACTTCTCTTTCACGACAGGCCAGGGTTTTTACTCGCACGTCTTTCTGGTACGAAAGCCATCAGGGAAGTATCGCCTGATTTTTCAACCTAAAACCGTTGAATACAGTCATTCGGTACAAAAAATTCCGGATTCTGTCAAGAATTTGCTTCAGAAAGACTGCTTCATGGCAAAGATAGATCTGAAGGATGCCTACCTCCACATTCCTATCAGAGTAAGCTCCCAAAGGTTCCTTCGCATAGCTGTTCGGATAGGGGAAAAGATTTTCCACTATCAGTCAAGCCCTCCCCTTTGGCCTCTCCTCGTCCCCGAGGATCTTTACCAAAATCCTTGCAGAGACGTTGGCCCCTCTAAGACTCCAAGGAATAACAGTTATCCCATACTTGGACGACCTATTGTTCCTGGCACCAACAAAACAAAAGCTACTCTGGGACCTAGTGGTCATCCAGCAGTGGTTGACTCAGTTAGGCTGGATAGTCAACAGGGAAAAGGTCAATCCTCTTTCCCACACAGGAAATCCTGTTCTTGGGCTACGTAGTAAGTTCTACAGAGCAAAGGACCTTTCTCCCACAAGAAAAAATCTATCATCTAAGTCAGCGAGTAGCTCAGTTGCAGACAAATCTCCCTGTCACAGTAAGGGAGATAATGTCAGTCCTCGGCCTCATGACAGCCTCCATCTCAGCAGTCAGATGGGCCAGGTTCCACCAAAGGCCACTCCAGTCTTTTCTCCTTCAAAATCTGTCAGGAAGAAACCTTGGAGGAGAAGGTATACCTGCCAGAAAAAACAAAGCAGGCTCTCTGGTGGTGGAGAAACCAAAACCACCTGAACAAAGGTCTGCTGTGGAACCCACCTGTGACACGCATCTTGACTACGGACGCCAGCAACCAAGGTTGGGGTGCCCACCTAGGTCAGTGGGCACAAGGCACTTGGAGTCATCTAGAGAAGAAACACTCTTCAAATTACAGGGAGTTAAAAGCCGTAGCCAAAGGGATCGCAGCTTTCCAGGATCAGCTCAAGCATCAACATCTACAGATCAGGTCGGACAATAAAACTTCTGTGGCGTATTTGAACAAACAAGGGGGGACCAGGAATCCCACCCTGATGGACATGGCAAATGGCAAAAGACATTTTTGTATGGGCAGAAGAGAATCTCGAGTCACTTTCAGCAGTCCATCTCAAGGGTACGCAAAACAGTCTAGCCGATTTCTTGAGCAGACAATTGGTCTCTCAAGAAGAATGGTCTCTGGATCTGATGGTCTTTGGCAAGATAGTGTCCAAATGGGGTCTTCCGGAGATCGACTTGTTCGCCAACAGGAGAAATTCCAAACTTCCAGAATTTTTCTCACTGAACCCCAGGGATCAACCGGTGGCAGTCGATGCCCTTCAAAACGCATGGTCATTCTCCCTGACATATGCTTTCCCACCTCTGCATCTCTTACCGAGAGTCCTTTCCAAATTCAGGATGGAGAAGACTTCCCTTATCCTGATAGCCCCCTTTAGGCCAAAAAGGGCGTGGTTTTCGCTTCTACTAGCGTTAGCAGATCGTCCACCGTGGATGTTGCCGTGCAGTCAAGATCTGTTGACTCAAGGTCCAGTGCGGCACCCCAATCCAACCTTTCTGAATCTAGCGGCCTGTTTTCTGAAATAGACATCCTGAAGTCTAAGGGTCTATCAGATGGAGTAATCAAAACTCTATTACAGAGTCACAAACCAGTTACCAGAGCGATTTATCTGAAACACTCGAAAAAATGTAATCTCTTGCTAAAAGAGAATGGAAAGAGGGAACATGATTCCCCAACGATTTTGGAATTCTTACAGGAGGGCATCGACAAGAAGTTGGCCTTAAGCACGATTAATGTTCAAATTGCTGCCCTTTCAGTTTATGTTCAGCGCTCCCTACAAGAAGACCTGCTTAACAGTAGATTTTGCAAAGCAATTGCCAAACAACGCCCGGCCCCATGCTGTAAAGTCCCGACGTGGGACCTATCTCTTATGTTGAAAGCGATCATTAAAGAGCCTTTTGAGCCGATATCCGAGGCATCCTTAAAGCTGGTTACTTTGAAGACAATTTTTTTGGTCGCTATGACTTCTGCCCGCAGAATCAGTAAAACTTCAGGCTCTCTCAATTAGAGATCCTTATATGCAAATTTTGGAGGATAAAGTTATTCTAAAGACAGATTGGTCCTTTGTGCCAAAAGTCTCCTCTGCTTTCCACAAGAGTCAGGACATTATACTTCCTTCCTTTTGCAATAAACCAAGAAATGGCAAAGAACAATAATTACACCGGCTAGATGTCAGGAGATGCCTTTTAGTCTATCTGGAAGCAACTAAAAGCTTTAGAGAATCGGATGCACTGTTTGTTCTTTTTTCCGGGAATCGAAAGGGAAAACAGGCTTCAAAAGGGACACTAGCCAGGTGGATTAAATTGGCCATCTTGGAAGGGTATAAAGCTCTACACTTGGATGCTCCACAGGGTTTGAAGGCACACTCTACAAGGGCGTTAGCCACGTCCTGGGCAGAAAGAGCCGGCGCTACCCCGGAGCAGATATGTAAGGCCGCCACGTGGTCAAGCATGTCCACGTTCATTCGACATTACCGACTGGACGTCCTAAGTAGTCAAGATCAGGCCTTTGGGAGGAAAGTCCTGCAAGCAGTAGTCCCACCCTAATCTGGTGAGTGCTTGCTCATCCTCTCAAGGGCTGTCCTGGAAGACGCCTTGGGAAAATCGGAGTTAGTCTTACCGGAAACTCTGTTTCCAGGAGTCTTCCAGGGCAGCACCTTCCCACCCTATGCTTTGAGGTATATATGTATATATGCATGGATAATATGTATGTCATTAACTGTATTTCAGCTCCGTCCTTCGGTTCTTGGATTAAAACTGACCAGATGCCTGAGGGACCGCCTTTTAAAGAGTTGGAGGTGATGTGTTTCCTGTCCAGGGAGGAGCTCCATCTCTCAAGGGCTGTCCTGGAAGATTCCTGGAAACAGTTTCCGGTAAGACTAACTCTGATTTCTTTCTCGTACATCACGGGACACAGAGCGGCATATTCATTACTATGTGGGTTATATGGAGTACCTTCAGGTGTGGACACTGGCAATCTTCAAACAGGAAGTCCCCTCCCTATATAACCCCCTCCCCTAGAGGGAGTCCCTCAGTTTTTTCGCCAGTGTCTTAGGTGTTGGTCACGGAATAGCTTTGCTCCACATCCTTTGGGATTAAGGGCGGGCTAACCGGATCTGTCCAAGGAGCCTCAGTGCCAAAGTGGACAGTACCCGGGCCCCAAACCGTGGGGTTTTGCCTATAATGCTCCTCTTTGGAGGGCTGGACCCTGGGCCCAGGACTTGGAGTTTGCAAAAAACCATAAGGTTCCTGTTTTGCCAGGGTGCTATATAGGTCCAGGACAGTGGGTACCTTCATAGGACCCCAGGGCCTGAAGGTCTACTACGCTACCCACGGAGATGGGAGAAGATTGGATCAGTTTGCTGGTCAAACATCCTGCAGCATGGAGCAGGTAAGGGGGAGCCTGCGGGACTTGGTTCGACAGCAGGCTCCCCGGGGTAACCTAAAAGGGGGGATAGCCTGAGTATGCTCTGCATGGGCAACCGTGATCACTATGTCTAAGAGACAGGATGACACCCTTTCTCCCCCCATCACTAGGCCCCCCTGTCTAAAGGTGTTGCTAGCTAACCTGCTGTTTCTTCCTAGAGGCTAGTAAAGGATCCTTAGGGGCCTTGAGAGAGTCCTACCTGGCCGGGAGTTTTGAATCTGCCGCCGTTTCTGCGCCATGGATCTCCAGCAGCGCGGCTCCTCCATGTTCTTCCTGTTTCCGGGTACGCGCGCGCGCGTGTGCACGCGCGCGTCTTATTGACGGTTTCGCGCCATCCAGACAGGAGGGCGGGGGGGGGCGGGCCTGCGGCGTCATACAGGGGCGCGCCCTTCTGCTGTTATAGACAGCAGGCCTTGTCAGGGCTCAGTCTGTGGCTGATTTTTTCAAGGAGAGGACGCAGGGCGGCAGAACAGTGACTCCCGGTGGCGGAAGAGGGGTAGTACATATGGACTTTGTCCCAATGTCTTTATTGTTAAGCCAAAAAATCCCCCTTATTTGACAGCAGGTTGGAGGCTGGCAAACTTAAATTAGGGTCATTGTATATGGTCAAAGAAAATATATAATATATAATTATTTAAAAAAAAAAAAAAAAAAAAAAAAGAAAAAAGACCAACATACGGGCCCATCAGTTTGTGGGGACACTAGTGATCTACTCTCCCCTAAACTCTGGAATTGTACTCCTGGCCACTACAGTCTGTTGTGTGGGCGGAGTCCCTCGATTTTGTATTATGGCTTCCAAGGGTTCGGGGTCAAAGGGTACAAAAAAGACCAAAAAAAAAAAAAAAAAACAAAAGGGTTCCCTTTCTGATTCTGATATGCCGATTCTTTCCCCGCAGCTTATTAATTTAAGAAGCGCCTTGGATGAGCCATTAGGGGGATCTGGTGCGGAGGCTGGCCCAGATCAGCCCAGCCCTGTGTTTATCACAGAGGAGATGCTAGCCGTATCCCTAGGGGGGCTAGAAGAGAGAATAGCAGCATTGATCGCTAAAGCTATTCCTGGTAAGAAACGGGTTAGATCCCCATCACCAGGGGGTGTATCCTCAGATGCTGAGATTCTCTCTCCGGAGGAATTAGAATCACAGGAGGATCAACTGGACCTGAACCAAGAGGGTTCAGGGATGGAGGGGTCTACCTCTGAGGAACCATTTTCAGACTCCCAGACAGAGAGACTGTGGGTACAGTCTTTGACGGACATGGTCCGATCGGCATTTAGTTTGCCATTGCCAGAACCTCAGGTTCCTCCGGTATCCTCTCTGGGCTCTTTGAGAGCCCCGTTAAGCCTTGCCCGGTGGAAAACATACATATGTTTAAAGATCCGGTTGATAAAAGATTAGAAACACTTTTAAAAAGCATCCTTTGCTACGGCAGGAGCAGTGGTGCAGCCAGCGGTAGCTGCAATTGGAGTTTGTCAGGCATTAAAAGACCAGACAAAAGAGATGTTAAAAGACATGCCTACCCAACAAGCAGAAGAGTTTGCTGACATTCCCAGAGCTCTGTGTTTTGCGGTAGATGCTATAAAAGATTCCATCCAGCAGGCTTCTCGTTTATCACTATGTTTGGTACACATGAGAAGGCTCTTATGGTTGAAGAACTGGGCGGCAGAACCCCCATGCAAAAAGCTTCTGGCAGGATTTCCCTTCCATGGAGGACGACTCTTCGGAGAGGATCTGGATAAATATATTCAGACTATTTCAAATGGCAAGAGTACCCTTTTACCGGTCAAAAAGACATTCCGGGCTCCTACATTTAGAAGGCAGCTTTTTCCTGTCTCGGGGCCCTCTAATTCCAGGCAGTATCGACGGCCGCCTGCGCGATCCAACGGTAACAGTAGATCGCAGGGACAAACCCCTGGGGGTAAGAAGCCGTGGTATCGCAAACCGTCAAAGACAGCCCCTAAGTCTGCCTTATGAAGGGGCGCCCCCACTCTCACGGGTGGGGGGAAGGCTTCGTCTCTTCTCAGAAGTTTGGGAAGCCAAGATCCCCGACAAGTGGGTCCGGGCATCTGTAACCACAGGTTACAGACTGGAGTTTCTAAGGTATCCTCCGCCTCATTTTCAAGAATCAAGGCTACCAAGGGATCCAGCAAGGAAGGCCTCAATGCTGGCAGCTTTGGATCACCTGCTTTGCCAGGACGTAATTATAGAAGTGCCAGCCCAAGAGCAAGGCCTAGGTTTCTATTCCAATCTCTTTGTCATACCAAAGCCCAACGGCGATGTCAGGCCAATTTTGGATCTAAAGAGGTTAAACGGTTATCTAAGGGTGCGGTCCTTCCGGATGGAATCCATCCGGTCAGCAGCCGCCGCGCTTCAGAAGGACGATTTTCTGGCCTCCATAGACATAAAAGATGCTTACCTTCATGTACCAATCTTTCAGTCGCATCAAAGGTTTTTACGCTTCGCGGTCGGGCAGCGACACTTCCAATTCAGGGCGCTCCCTTTCGGGCTGGCCACGGCCCCCCGGGTATTCACGAAGATCCTAGCCCCAGTTCTGGCCAATTTAAGAATCCAAGGAGTCACAGTCCTAGCATACTTGGACGACCTTTTAATTATAGATCATTCACGGACGGGTCTGCAGAAGGCAGTAAACCTCACGGTTCGGTACCTCGAAGAATTCGGCTGGGTCCTAAACCAGGGAAAGTCAGCATTCCAGCCTACAAAGCAGTTGGAATACCTCGGCATGAGGTTAGACACGGAACGTCAAAAGGTGTTCCTGCCCCTTGTAAAGATCAGGGCGATCAAGGGGTTGGTTCAGTTGGTTATAAACAAGAAAAGACCAACTATTCGCCTGTGTATGCGATTACTAGGCAAGCTAGTGGCCACATTCGAGGCAGTACCATACGCTCAGATCCACACTCGCGTCCTACAGGCAGCCATTCTAGCAGCCTGGGGCAAGAGGGCACATGCCTTAGAGTCCCCTTTGACGCTATCATCAAGGGTCCGACAAAGCCTGGCCTGGTGGTTGAACCCTCAGAACCTTCTAAAGGGAAGATCCTTCAGCCCTGTTGTCTGGAAGGTAGTTACCACAGACGCCAGCCTGGCAGGCTGGGGGGCGGTCTTCGAGGGGTTCTCCCGCCAGGGAACTTGGGTGAAAGCAGAGAGGCAGCTCCCCATCAATATCTTGGAAATCAGAGCTGCTCGCCTAGCCCTGTTGGCATGGACCTCCAGATTAAAGGGGTTCCCGGTGAGAATCCAGTCAGACAATGCCACGGCGGTGGCATACATAAACCACCAAGGGGAACCAGGAGCCAGGCCGCTCAAAGGGAAGTGAACTTGATTTTTCAATGGGCAGAGGTTCATGTACCCTGCATTTCAGCGATATTCATTCCCGGAGTGGACAACCTGCAGGCAGACTTCTTAAGTCGCCAGAGTCTGTTGCCAGGGGAGTGGTCTCTGCATCCCCAGGTCTTTCAGACAATCTGCCAGAGGTGGGGAACGCCAGACGTAGATATAATGGCATCCAGGTTCAACAAGAAACTAGACAGGTTCGTGTCGCGAGCGAGGGATCCTATGGCCTGCGGAACCGATGCGTTGGTTTGCCCTTGGCATCAATTCAAACTTCTATATGCATTTCCTCCACTACAGTTACTCCCCCGCCTGTTGCGCAAGATCAGAGTGGAGCACAAGCCAGTCATTCTAATAGCTCCAGCTTGGCCCCGGAGGGCTTGGTACTCGCTAGTCCTGAATATGGCAGTGGGAGACCCTTGGACTCTTCCGCTACAACCAGACCTACTCTCACAAGGTCCGATCCTCCACCCTACATTACAGCGTCTAAATTTGACGGCCTGGAGGCTGAATCCCTGATTCTCAGGGGTAGGGGTCTGTCTAGGCAGGTAATCCCTACCCTGATTAAGGCTAGAAAGCCGGTCTCCAGGGTAATTTATTACAAGGTGTGGAGGAACTATATAGGCTGGTGTGAATCCAAAAGATGGAATTGCCGCAAATATACTATTGATAGGGTGTTAAGTTTTCTCCAGCTAGGAGTGGATAAAGGCCTGGCACTAAGCACAATCAAAGGACAGATCTCGGCTCTGTCAGTGTGGTTTCAGAGGCCGCTGGCCACCCACTCGCTGGTAAAGACCTTCTTACAGGGGGTCTTGCGTATTAATCCTCCTGTCAAGGCACCAGTTTGTCCTTGGGACCTAAATCTTGTCCTGTCCACTCTACAGAAACAGCCTTTTGAGCCTTTGGCTGAGATTCCTTTACTCTTACTGACAAGAAAATTGGTTTTCTTGGTCGCCATAGTTTCGGCCAGGAGAGTGTCAGAATTAGCAGCCTTATCATGTAAGGAACCATATCTTGTTCTGCATAAGGACAGGGCAGTTCTCCGGCCCCATCCTTCCTTTCTACCAAAGGTTATATCCAAATTTCACTTAAACCAGGATTTGGTACTTCCATCCTTCTTTCCAAAACCTACGTCTAGAAAGGAGGGGTTGCTGCATACCTTGGATATTGTCCGGGCCATGAAGGCCTATCTTAAAGCTACAGAAAAGATCCGGAAAACAGATGTGTTATTCGTTCTACCAGATGGCCCCAAGAAGGGGCAGGCAGCTGCAAAATCCACCATCTCAAGATGGATTAGACAATTAATCATTCAAGCCTACGGGTTGAAGAGGTTGCCTCCTCCGTTGTCGGTAAAGGCCCATTCTACCAGGGCCATGGGCGCCTCTTGGGCAGCACACCATCAGATCTCTATGGCTCAGATATGCAAGGCGGCAACGTGGTCATCAGTCCACACGTTTACAAGGTTTTATCAACTAGACGTGAGAAGGAATGCGGATTCTGCCTTTGGACAGGCAGTACTACAGGCTGCAGTTTGAAATCCTCGGGATCAGAAACACCCTTGGTTATAAAAAAAAAAAAAAAAAAAAAAGTTTTTTCTTGACTAAGTTGGAATTATTATTATGATTTGAGTTTATCTCTAAATTGAATCCTTCTTTGGAAGATGTCTCCCTCCCCTCATTAAAGCATTGCTTTCGGACATCCCACATAGTAATGAATATGCCGCTCTGTGTCCCGTGATGTACGAGAAAGAAAAAGGGATTTTTAAATACAGCTTACCTGTAAAATCCTTTTCTTGGAGTACATCACGGGACACAGAGCTCCCACCCCTCTTTTGGGTGACCATTTTGGGAGGCATACTGCTTGCTACAAAACTGAGGGACTCCCTCTAGGGGAGGGGGTTATATAGGGAGGGGACTTCCTGTTTGAAGATTGCCAGTGTCCACACCTGAAGGTACTCCATATAACCCACATAGTAATGAATATGCCGCTCTGTGTCCCGTGATGTACTCCAAGAAAAGGATTTTACAGGTAAGCTGTATTTAAAAATCCCTTTTTTCTGTGGCAGCAGGGAATTGGCAATCTGACAGCCTTCGTGTGTGTGTGTGTGTGTGTGTGTGTGTGTGTTTATTTAATATATATAATTTTCTCTCTCCATCCATTCGTTGACGGATGAAAAACGTATCAATGCATTTCTATGGGAAAAAATGGATAATCATCTATTCTCCTCTGCTTCCATCACCCATTTAAGAAAACAGATCGGACAAAAATCTAATGCCGACGCATGAACAGTCCGTTGTTGCATACATTTTTTGCATTGGTTGTTGGGAGCAACCAGTCACTGGGGGGGGGGGGGTGTTTCTGGTAGAGAAAGGTAGGAGAGCAGTATACTGTATACAGACAGGCTTTCTGACTTGCTGGTGCTGACTGTCATTTTTGGCTTTTAAATGTAATGGCGCCCCCGCCCCAAAGCACCTTGCCCCCATGTTGATGGGGACAAGGGCCTCTTCCTGTCACCCCCTGCCCTGTGGTTATTAGGGTTATTTGGGCAATGGGGCTTCCAGATTCTGATAAGTCCCCTTGTTTCAGAACCCCCCACCCTGTGTGAATGGGTATCGGTACATCGTAAACCTACCCATTCAAAGCTTAAAACAAAAATTGAGCTTCCAGATTCCGATAAGCTCCCACCCACAGACCCTGACAACCACCGATCAGGGTTGCCAGAAAGAGGCTCTTGTCCCCATCAACATGGGGACAAGGCCCTTTGGGGAGGGGACGGAGAGCCCCCCCCATGTTGAGGGCATGCGGACTGGTATGGTTCAGGAGGGTGGATGCTCTCTCATCCCCCTCCCTTTCCTGATCTGCCAGGATGCATGATTGTCGGTGTGAAAGTACCCTTGGGGATTCTGCACACTGGAAAAAAAAAATGCTGCTTCTACAGGAGTTTTTTTTTTTTTGCCTGTAGTAACAGCTCAATGTTATCCTATTATCTGTCTACGTGGTCCATAAAGTTGATCCAGGGAAAATCCGATTGCCTCACAGGGATTCGGGAAGGAATTTTTTTATCTTTTGCCCCCTGCTGTAGCAAATTGTGTCATGCTTTGCTGTGTGTTTTTTTTTTATTTTATTTTTTTTGCCTTCCTCTGGATCAACTGTGGGTATAGGAGTGTAATTTTAAGCTTTGGGTTGGGGGTGAGGGCATGCTAAGGCATTTTGTAAGTGAAGCCTTAAATCTGATTCCAAGGCAAATGCCTGGGCAGTTTATTGGAAAGAAAAACTGGACACATAGAAAGCGTAAACATGTAAGCAAAACGTATAGTCAAACTTTTCCAATAATTAGATAAAAAAAAGTTTTTTTTTTTCTGCATCTAGGCCCCAATTTTTCCTTTTTCACTCTTTTTGTAGTTTTGTAAATTTACATGCTAAATTGATTTTTTGTTTCTAGATGTAATGTTTAAACTTAATGATAACCTAGCAGGCCAATTGATTGGTTCATCTGGATACTTTAACCTCACTCCTCCGCTTATTATGGATTGCTTTTCCAATTAGTATACTGGAGAGTGTCTCTCTGATCACAAAACTTTCTCCAACTAACCACTTTTTATTTTACTGAACTCTGTTTATAAAATGATGACTAAGCTATCCTTTTGATCTGGTTTATTGCAGAGTACGATATATATTGTATAGCAATGCAACAAAACTTGCTTCCACCCACTGGTCACAGCCATTCAAGACACGTGGTGAGTATTGTAGAGATTTTTATTGCTTTCCGGTTCAACTTCTATATGTCAAAATGGCTCCTGATCCCTCAGGGCTCAAGACTTAAATGTTTTTTAATGTATCTTGTAGAGGGCTTGACATCTGGCTTTTGAGGTGGCATGGGTTTTTTATTCTCTTATCCGGTTTGAATGCTGCCAATATACCTAACAACTTTAGGTCTACCCTCCTGGCTTCCACAAAAATACTTGATCCATATGCTTTGGAGCTGCCCCAAATTGCATAGATCCTGGGAAGAAGTGTTGAATAAAATTTAGCTCAACATTTGCAATCTTTGCCTATGTCTTTGGCATGTTTCACGATGCCGATGGTCTGTTCAGGGGGATGTGCAGTGTTTTTGCCCACACATAGCTTTTTTGCTTTAAACCCAAAAGATTCAATGTTGGTCTCCTATGACCAAAGCACCTTCTGACACGTTTGCTGTATCCCCCACATGGCTTCACGAAAACTGGACTTCTTATGGCTTTCTTCTTGCCACTTTTCCATAATGGCCAGATTTGTGGAGTGCATGTGGATCTCTGAGCTACCATGGGCCTTTTGGCTGCTTCTCTGATTAATGCTCCGCTCGCCCGACTTGTCAGTTTAGGTGGAGAGCCATGTCTTGGTAGGTTTGCAGTTGTGACATACTCCTTTCCATATTCGAATGATGGATTGAACAGTGCTCCGTGAGATTGTTTAAAGCTTTTATCCCTGACCTGTCTGGTGAGTTTGTTGGCCTTCAGGATGCTGTTTAAAGCTTTTATTCCTGACCTGTCTGGTGTGTTCCTTGGCCTTCAGGATGCTGTGGCAATTTTAATGTAAAAATGGATGCATTACATTTTGTATCCAGAACAGGGCTCTCGTGAAGCTTAGATCAGTCCAGGAGACCACATAGACTGGCCGGCCAGCCTCCAGGTTGGGCTGCAGAGTGTTTGAGCTGTCTGGAACACCTGTAAAGCCTTGTACACACGATCAGTTTGTCAGATGAAAACAGACCGATGGACTACTTTCATCGGACAAACCGATCATGTGTGGGCCCCATCAGTTTGTTTTCCATCGGTGAAAAAAATAGAACATGTTTTAAATTTTTTCCCTATGGATAAAAAAAATCATCGTGTGTGTGTGTGAGTCCATCGGTCACCGTGTTTTTTGGCACGGTCGGATTTTTGACTGATGGTGTGTAGGCAAGACTAATGAAAGTCATCTTCATCGGATATCCGCTGAGAAAATCCATCGGCTTGGATTCCATCAGATATCTGATTGTGTGTACAGGGCTTAATTAACTACCACAGTGTGGTCTTAAGATTCAAATCTGTAGGAATCCTGTCTGTTCTCCAAAATGCGTTGTCTAGACTTGACACCTTTTTGACTTGGAAGCAATCTCCCTTTTCAAACATATCCTCAAACAGGATATATATGTAATTTCTCCTGTTGCCGAAAATACAGAGCCTGAAATTGACGGGTTTGGTGTCTGTGAAAAGCCTCATGACATTTAAGGGGCTCTCGGACAGAGACATGAAAACGATCCTATCCAGCAGGAAGGAAGGAGGGTGACCCAAGGAATTAATTTTGAATATTTAAAAAACGCTGTTCATGGTTGGACACCAGGAAGGTGTCTGCAGGTATCCCAGTCATCTTGGCATATTTACAAGACTGACCCTCTAGTCATCAGATTCTTTAAGGGGTTAGCCAGAATTGGGCCCATTGCTTTAATGATTCTGCCAAAATGGGTTTTGACAATCGTATTGCAAGGTTGGATAAAAGATCGATCGAAAGATCAGGCACTGTCATTAGATGAGAAGGCCTGGCTCGCAGTGTCTGCTTTAATGCATCCTAAAGGTGGGTTGAGGTAAGTCAAGTTTCTCTACCCCAAATTTGCTCATGCTTGTCTTTATGGGACATTTTTACTACTAATGGCGGCAATCAGTGTGTCTTTGTTTTTTGTGACTGCGACATTATGGCGCACACATCGGACACTTTTGACACATTTTTGGGACCATTGTCATTTTCACCACAAAATGCTATAAAAATTCACTCATTACTGTGAAAATGGCAGTGAAGGGGTTAACCAGGACGGGGCACTGTAGGGGTTAAGTGTGCCCTAAGGGAGTGTTCTTACTGTGGGGAGGCGTGGCTGTGCGTGTGACGTCACTGATAGTCTGTTCTGTGTTAGGGAACGACTATCAGTGACAGGCCACACTAGGAAGCACAAGGAGAGGTTTGTTTACCCTTCTCCCCATTCTTCCTCTCTGTGACCCAATCGCGGGACACCGGCAGCGGTCTGGTCAGAGGACAGGACCGGGTCATGAGTGCGCCGCCGTGACCCGCGCTCGCAACCCACTGCTGGGCATCTTAATGGGGACTTGCCCGTACTTCCATTTGCCCAGCCGTGCCATTTAGCTGACGTAAATAGTAGGGTTGCAACTAACGATGATTTTCATAATCGATTAGTTGGCCGATTTTATTGTTTTGATCGGATAATAGCCTTAAAAAAAAAAAAAAATTGTTGTTGGGCAGATTACAGAACATAAATTGCAGCAAAAACACATTGCATGCTTTTCTGCAGCTTCTCCATTGAAATATATTGAACCAAAAAAAAAAATGCCACCGTTTTGCATTTTAAAAAGTCCTTGCCCTTTCCAAAATGTTTCTGCAAAAAGCACCAAAAAAAAACACGTGTGAACCCAGGCCTGAGATGTTTAGTAACATAATAGGGTTAAAACAAAAATGAGTACAAAAAGAGCAAATCGCTATTGTAAGGGGTTCATTTTTTTTTTTTTACTGTGGGACAGTGACTGTAATATTTACAGTAGCGATTTGCTTTTTTGTACTATAAAGGGCTAAAAAAAATTTAACCCCATTATGTTACTGGCCAATTAATCGATTACAAATTTCTTTATCACTTAATTTCATAATCGATTAGTTGACGATTAATCGATTACTTTTGGCTCTAGTAAATAGTCATGCGTGGTCCTTAAGGGGTTAAATTGCCACCGTGTGGTCATGTGTGCGACACTGCCGAGAGCTCTGTGACTGTGCGCGTGGACTCTATGCCCGCCGGTGTCCCGTGATCATGTCACCGAGCTGAGGAATGGGAGATGTTGGTTTAAACACAACATCTCCCCGTTCAGCCTAGTGACACTGTCACTGATCGTGTTCCCTGTCATCGGGAACAGCGATCAGTGACGTGTCACTGCAAGCCACGCACCCTAACAGTTAGAAGCATTCCCTAGGTCACACGTGACCCCTTCACTGCCAGTGTAATTTTTACAGTAATCGGTGCAATTTTTTTTTTTGTTCCCAAAATAGTGTCAAGTGTATGTGTCCCCCATAATGTTGCAGTCACGGTAAAAATCGCTGATCACCGTCATTGCTAGTGAAAAAAAAGTTAATAAAAATAACCTAAAACTAACGCCTAGTTTTTAGACGCTATATCTTTTGCGCAAGCCAAATTTTTTTTTTTTCACAATTGTTGCTCTATAGCTCAAAAAATAAAAAACATAGGGGTAAACGCATACCACCAAAAAAAAGCTCTATTTGTGGGGAAAAGAGGACGTCGATTTCTTTCTCGTACATCACGGGACACAGAGCGGCATATTCATTACTATATGGGTTATATGGAGTACCTTCAGGTGTGGACACTGGCAATCTCAAACAGGAAGTCCCCTCCCTATATAACCCCCTCCCCTAGAGGGAGTCCCTCAGTTTTTTCGCCAGTGTCTTAGGTGTTGGTCACGGAATAGCTTTGCTCCACATCCTTGGGATTAAGGGCGGGCTAACCGGATCTGTCCAAGGAGCCTCAGTGCCAAAGTGGACAGTACCCGGGCCCCAAACCGTGGGGTTTTGCCTATAATGCTCCTCTTTGGAGGGCTGGACCCTGGGCCCAGGACTTGGAGTTCATAAAGACCATAAGTTCCTGTTTGCCAGGGTGCTATATAGGTCCAGGACAGTGGGTACCTTCATAGGACCCCAGGGCCTGAAGGTCTACTACGCTACCCACGGAGATGGGAGAAGATTGGATCGTTTTGCTGGACAAACATCCTGCAGCATGGAGCAGGTAAGAGGGGAGCCTGCGGGACTTGGTTCGACAGCAGGCTCTCCGGGGTAACCTAAAAGGGGGGTAGCCATATATGCTCTGCATTGGCAACCTTGCTCACTATGTCTGAGAAAGACAGGATGATCCCTTTTCCCCCATCACTAGGTTCCCCTGTCTAAGAATGGTGTTGCTAGCTACCTGCTGCTTTCTTCCTAGGACTGGTAAGGATCCCTATGGGGCCTTTTGGAGAGTCCTACCTGGCCGGGGGTTTGAATCTGCCGCCTGATACTGCAGTCCTGGGTCTCCAGCAGCGCGGCTCCTCCATGTTCCTCCTGCTCCGGCATACGCGTGCGCGCGCACGTCTTATAGACGTTTTTCGCGCCGTTCGGAGAGGAGGGCGGGGGGGGCGTGCCTGCAGCGTCATACAGGGGCGCGCCTTGTGCTGTTATAGATCAGCAGGCATTGTCAGTGCTCAGTCTGAGGCTGATCTCAAAGGGAGAGGACGCAGAGCGGCAGAACAGTGACTCCCGGTGGCGGAAGAGGGGTAGTACATGCTGGACTTTGTTCCAATGCCTTTTTGTTAAGCCAAGAAATTCCCCTTTTTGCAGCAGGTTGGAGGCTGGCAAACTAAGTTTGGGGTCACTGTATGTTTGAAAAAAAAAAAAAAGACATATATATTTAAAAAAAAAAAAAAAAAAAAAAAACATACGGGGCCCCATCAGTTTTTGGGCATTAGTGATCTATTGTCCCCTAAACTCTAGTTTGGTACTCCTGGCCACTACAGTCTGTTGTTGTTGGCGGAGTCCCTCGATTTTGTATTATGGCTTCCAAAGGTTCGGGGTCAAAGGGTACAAAAAAGACCAAAAAACAAAGGGGTTCCCCCTCTGATTCTGATATGCCGATACTTTCCCCGCAACTTATTCCCATAAAGGTCGCCTTGGATGAGCCATTAGGGGGGTCTGGTGCGGAGGCTGGCCCAGATCAGCCCAGCCCTGTGTTTATCACAGAGGAGATGCTAGCTGTATCCCTAGGGGGGCTAGAAGAGAGAATAGCAGCATTGATCGCTAGAGCTATTCCTGGCAAGAAACGGGTTAGATCCCCATAACCAAGAGGTGTATCCTCAGATGCTGAGATTCTCTCTCCGGAGGAATTGGAATCGCAGGAGGATCAACTAGACCTGAACCAAGAGGGTTCAGGGATTGAGGGATCTACCTCTGAGGAACCATTTTCAGACTCCCAGACAGAGAGACTGTGGGTGCAGTCTTTGACGGACATGGTCCGCTCGGCATTTAGTTTACCATTGCCAGAGCCTCAGGTTCCTCCGGTATCCTCTCTGGGCTCTTTGAAAGCTCCGTTGAGCAACGCAGTTTTTCCGGTCCATCCTCTCTTGGAGGAATTGATCTTTCGGGATTGGGTACGGCCGGACAGGATTTTTCTGCCACCGAAGAGATTTGCGGTCATTTACCCCATGGAGGAAAAATTCTCCAAGAGGTGGAGGCTCCCAGTGGTGGATGCAGCCATCTCATGTGTGAATAAATCACTAACTTGCCCGGTGGAAAACATACATATGTTTAAAGATCCGGTTGATAAACGGTTAGAGACACTTTTAAAAGCATCCTTTGCTACGGCAGGAGCAGTGGTACAGCCAGCTGTGGCTGCAATTGGAGTTTGTCAGGCGTTAAAGGACCAGACAAAAGAAATGTTAAAGGACATGCCTACCCAACAAGCAGAAGAGTTTTCTGACATTCCCAGAGCTCTGTGTTTTGCTGTAGATGCTATAAAGGATTCCATTCAGCAGGCCTCTCGTTTAGCACTATTTTTGGTGCACATGAGAAGGCTCTTATGGTTGAAGAACTGGGCGGCGGAGCCCCCATGCAAAAAGCTTCTGGCAGGGTTTCCCTTCCATAGAGGACGACTCTTCAGGGAGGATCTGGATAAATACATTCAGACTATTTCAAGTGGCAAAAGTACCCCTTTTACCGGTCAAAAAGACATTCCGGGGTCCTACATTTAAAAGGCAGCTCTTTCCTGTCTCAGGGCCCTCAAATTCCAGGCAGTATCGACGGCCGCCTGCACGATCCAACGTTAACAGTAGATCGCAGGGACAGGCCCCTGGGGGTAAGAGGCCATGGTATCGCAAGCCGACAAAGACAGCCCCTAAGTCTGCCTTATGAAGGGGCGCCCCCACTCTCACGGGTGGGGGGAAGGCTTCGTTTCTTCTCAGAAGTTTGGGAAGCCAAGATCCCCGACAAATGGGTCCGGGCGTCTGTAACCGCAGGCTACAGACTGGAGTTTCTAAACTTTCCTCCGCCTCATTTTCAAGAGTCAAGGCTACCAAAGGATCCAGCAAGGAAGGCCTCAATGCTGGCAGCTTTGGATCACCTGCTTTGCCAGGACGTAATAATAGAGGTGCCAGCCCAAGAGCAAGGGCTAGGTTTCTATTCCAATCTCTTTGTCATACCAAAGCCCAACGGCGATGTCAGGCCAATCTTGGACCTAAAGAGGTTAAACGGTTACCTAAGGGTTCGTTCCTTCCGGATGGAATCCATCCGATCAGCAGCCGCCGCGCTTCAGAGGGACGATTTTCTGGCTTCCATAGACATAAAGGATGCTTACCTTCATGTACCAATCTTTCAGTCGCATCAAAGATTTTTACGCTTCGCGGTGGGGCAGCGACACTTCCAATTCAGGGCGCTCCCCTTCGGGCTGGCCACGGCCCCCCGGGTATTCACGAAGATCCTAGCCCCAGTTCTGGCCAATTTAAGGATCCAAGGGGTCACAGTCCTAGCGTACTTGGACGACCTTTTAATCCTAGATCACTCACGGCCGTGTCTGCAACAGGCAGTAAACCTCACGGTTCAGTACCTCGAAGGATTCGGCTGGGTCCTAAACCGGGAAAAGTCAGCGTTCCAGCCTACAAAGCAGTTGGAATACCTCGGCATGAGGTTAGACACAGAACAGCAAAGGGTGTTCCTGCCCCTTGTAAAGATCGAGGCTATCAAGGGGTTGGTTCAGTTGGTTCTAAGCAAGAAAAAAACAACTATTCGCCTGTGTATGCGATTACTAGGCAAGCTAGTGGCCACGTTCGAGGCAGTACCATACGCTCAGATCCACACTCGCGTCCTACAGGCAGCCATTCTAGCAGCCTGGGGCAAGAGAGCACATGCCTTAGAGTCCCCTTTGACGCTATCATCAAGGGTCCGACAAAGCCTGGCCTGGTGGTTGAACCCTCAGAATCTTCTAAAGGGAAGATCCTTCAGCCCTGTTGTCTGGAAGGTAGTTACCACAGACGGCAGGCTGGGGGGCGGTCTTCGAGGGGTTCTCTCGCCAGGGAACTTGGGTGAAAACAGAGAGGCAGCTCCCCATCAATATCTTGGAGATCAGAGCTGCTCGCCTAGCCCTTCTGGCATGGACCTCCAGATTACAGGGGTTCCCGGTGAGAATCCAGTCAGACAATGCCACAGCGGTGGCATACATAAACCACCAAGGGGGAACCAGGAGTCAGGCCGCTCAGAGGGAGGTGAGCTTGATTTTTCAGTGGGCAGAGGTTCATGTACCCTGCATTTCGGCGATATTCATTCCCGGAGTGGACAACCTGCAGGCAGACTTCTTGAGTCGCCAGAGTCTGTTGCCAGGGGAGTGGTCTCTGCATCCCCAGGTCTTTCAGACAATCTGCCAGAGGTGGGGAATTCCAGACGTAGATATAATGGCATCCAGGTTCAACAAGAAACTAGACAGGTTCGTGTCTCGAGCGAGGGACCCTATGGCCTGCGGAACCGATGCGTTGGTTTGCCCTTGGCATCAATTCAAACTTCTATATGCATTCCCTCCGCTACAGTTACTTCCTCGCCTGTTGCGCAGGATCAGAGTGGAGCACAAGCCAGTCATTCTAGTAGCTCCAGCTTGGCCCCGGAGGACATGGTACTCATTAGTCCTGAAGATGGCAGTGGGAGACCCTTGGACTCTTCCTCTACGACCAGACCTACTCTCACAAGGCCCGATCCTCCACCCTACATTACAACGTCTACATTTGACGGCCTGAAGGCTGAATCCCTGATTCTCAGGGGTAGAGGTCTGTCTAGGCAGGTAATTCCTACCCTGATTAGGGCTAGAAAGCCGGCCTCCAGGGTGATTTATTACAGGGTGTGGAGGAACTACGTAGGCTGGTGTGAATCCAAAAGATGGAATTCCCGCAAATATACCATTGATAGGGTGTTAAGTTTTCTCCAGCTAGGAGTGGATAAAGGCCTGGCATTAAGCACAATCAAGGGACAGATTTCAGCTCTGTCAGTGTGGTTTCAGAGGCCGCTGGCCACCCACTCGCTGGTAAAGACCTTCATACAGGGGGTCTTGCGTATTAATCCTCCTGTCAAGTCACCAATTTGTCCATGGGACTTAAATCTTGTCCTGTCCACTCTACAGAAACAACCCTTTGAGCCGTTGGCTGAGATTCCTTTAGTTTTACTGACAAGAAAGTTGGTTTTCTTGGTCGCCATAGTTTCGGCCAGGAGAGTGTCAGAATTAGCAGCCTTATCGTGTAAGGAACCATATCTCGTTCTACATAAGGACAGGGCAGTTCTCCGGCCCCATCCTTCCTTTCTACCAAAGGTTATATCCAATTTTCACTTGAACCAGGATTTGGTACTTCCATCCTTCTTTCCGAAACCCACATCTAGAAAGGAGGGGTTGCTGCATACCTTGGATATTGTCCGGGCCATGAAGGCCTATCTTAAAGCTACAGAAAAGATCCGGAAAACAGATGTGTTGTTCGTTCTACCAGATGGCCCCAAGAAGGGGCAGGCAGCTGCAAAATCCACCATCTCGAGATGGATTAGACAATTAATCATTCAGGCCTACGGTTTGAAGAGGTTGCCTCCTCCTTTGTCGGTAAAGGCCCATTCTACCAGGGCCATGGGCGCCTCCTGGGCAGCACACCATCAGATCTCTATGGCTCAGATATGCAAGGCGGCGACGTGGTCATCAGTCCACACGTTTACAAAGTTTTATCAACTAGACGTGAGAAGGAATGCGGATTCTGCCTTTGGACAGGCAGTACTACAGGCTGCAGTTTAAGATCCTCGGGATCAGGGGCACCCTTGGTTGTAAAAAAGAAAAAAAAAAAAAAAAAAAAGTTTTTTCTTGACTAAGTTGGAATTATTATTATTATTTGAGTATACCTCTAAATTGAATCCTTCTTTGGAAGATGTCTCCCTCCCCTCATTAAAGCATTGCTTTCGGACATCCCATATAGTAATGAATATGCCGCTCTGTGTCCCGTGATGTACGAGAAAGAAAAAGGGATTTTTAAATACAGCTTGCCTGTAAAATCCTTTTCTTGGAGTACATCACGGGACACAGAGCTCCCACCCCTCTTTTGGGTGAACATTTTGGGAGGCATACTGCTTGCTACAAAACTGAGGGACTCCCTCTAGGGGAGGGGGTTATATAGGGAGGGGACTTCCTGTTTGAGATTGCCAGTGTCCACACCTGAAGGTACTCCATATAACCCATATAGTAATGAATATGCCGCTCTGTGTCCCGTGATGTACTCCAAGAAAAGGATTTTACAGGTAAGCTGTATTTAAAAATCCCTTTTTTGTTTGGCAGCCACGTCGCACATGCAATTGTCAGTTCATACAACGCAGTGCCAAAATGCAAAAAGTGGCTTGGTCTCTAACCAGCCAAATGGTCCGGGGCTGAAGTGGTTAATACTGTGTGTGTGCGCGCCTATAGATTTTCTTTTAAAATGTGTGGGTTTACTAGCTCCTTTTTTCAGTTGTTTAATTTGTATATATTTTTAAATTCAGATCTACCTCAAAGCCCACGAGAAATGTACGCTTCTCTCCAAAGACGCTCGGGAGGAATGGTGGTCATCACTGTGATCCTCAGTATCTCCATGTTCATGCTCTTGGTTGGCCTTGCAGTCACATTTGCAACACATAAGTGAGGGTCCTTATGTTGGAGACAGGAATATCCATGACAATGAGGGGGGAAAATCTCAAGCATTTATTTGGATGAGGAAGTATGTTACAAATTTTGTATACAAGTTATTGCAGTTTTTTGAACGTTTCAATTTTTGAGTAGGTTAATAAAGTCCTGATTTGGAACATTTGTATTACATTTCGTGGTTTGTATGTTTTTATTTTGAAAAAAAATGTTGTATCAAGTTTACTGAAACGCTGCTTTAGGATAGATATATATTTTTTATGTTATTTTTATACATCCATGCAAAATAACTGTTATTAGTGGTTAGCATGTACACAAAGAGAAAACAAACTGCACTTGCGGTCTTTAAACAGTTATTTCTTGGCACTGGTGTGCATATCTTGACATGTTGGATCGACTAACCAGATAAAGAAATGTTTTTTTCAGATCTGGGACATCCTGTAGTAGCTCCTGGTTTTTGTCAGATTGTACATACCATCTATTATAGTTTTTATAGTTGGTAAGGTTGGATAAAGGCTCCAGCTAATTCAACCTGTAGGGTGTCTGTCTCTACCACTTCATATATTCCTGTAGATTCGTGTTCAGTAAGATGACCTTTTTTGAGGAGGTGACATTTCCTGCTGAAACTATTGATTATGGAAAAGAGTGCTCTTTTAATGCTCTAACGGTGTAAAAAAAAAAAAAAAAAAAGGGGGTGGCCATGTGTCTTGAGTACTAAGTACTTTGACGTAGAATACTGTTATGGCTGGCACAACCCCTTTCTTTTTTAAATGTAAATGTGAGGTCTGAGGTCTTTTTTCCCCAGATCTCACATTAAAGGGGTCCTGTCACACTTTTTTTTTTTTTAATATTCCTTTAAATTTCATACCTTGGGGGGGGGGGTGTCAATAGTATGCCTGTAAATTGGCACAAAAAAGTCCCTGCACAAAATGACATTTCTAGAGGAAAAGTCAGTTAAAACTACATTTGGTTATACTGAATTGTCAGGTCCCGGCAATACAGTTAAGTTATTGGGGGGGGCCTTCAGGTCTAGTATGGATATTAAGAGGAACCCTGCACTATTAAAAAAAAATCCATACCTGACCCTTATCCAAGCACGCAACCTGACAGGCCGCAGGAAAAAGAACCGCACCTTAACCGCACCAGGCTATATGCCCTCAACATGGGGAGGATGTCCCCATGTTGATGGGGACAAGGGCCTCACCCCCCCACATACCTTGCCAGGTGGTTGTGGGGGTCTGCGGGCAGGGGGCTTTTCGGAATCTGTAAGCTGCCTTTAACAAAGGGGACCCCCAGATGCTGGCCCCCCAAAAAAAAAAAGTTCCAACGATGAAAAAACGTCATTTTTAAGTTTTTTTTCATTGATACATGTCCCCTGGGACAGGACCCAGGTCCCCAAACACTTTTTATGACAATAACTTGCATATTAACCTTTTAAAATTAGCACTTTCAATCTCTCCCATAGACTTTTAAAGGGTGTTCAGTGGCTTTTCGAATTTGCCACGAACACACCAAATTGTTTGACAAATGGGTGAACAGCCAATGTTTGAGTCAAACTCATGTTCAACTTGAACATAAAGCTCATCCCTAGTTGTCACATAACAAGATATATAATAAAATATTAAAAAAAATGTGAGGGGTGTACTCGCTTGTGTGAGATACTATAGTTAGGTTTAAAAAAGTCCATCTAGTTCAACCAAGAAACAAAAAAATCATACAATCCCATGTAAACAATCCTATACCCACAGTTGATCCAGAGGAAGATGGAAAAACCCCAGCAGAGCATGATCCAATTTGCTACAGCAAGGGGAAAAATCCCTTCCTGATTTCCCCTCCCCCCAAGGGGCAATTTGGATTTTTCCTGGATCAGCCTTGTCTATAAATGTTAGTACCTAGTTATGTACGTTTAGGAAATAATCCAGGCTTCTTTTTAAAGCAATCTACTGAGCTGGCCAGAACCAGCTCACGAGGGAGTCTATTCCACATTTCCACAGCTCTTAATTGGTTTGTCCGATGAAAATGGACCGTTTTTCATTGGACAAACCGATCGTGTGTGTGGGCCTTATCGGTTTGTTTTCCATCGGTGAAAAAAAAATAGATTTTTTTTTTTTTTTTACATTTTTCCTATGGATAAACTGATAGACTTCCACACAGACGATCAGATTTTTCTATCGGTCAAAAATCCACGCATGCTCAGAATCAAGTTGACGCATGCTCGGAAGCATTGAACATCATTTTTCCCAGCACGTCGTAGTGTTTTACGTCACCGCATTTTGGCACGGTCAGATTTTTGACTGATGGTGTGTAGGCAGGACTGATGAGTCAGCTTCATCGGATATCCAATGAAAAAAATCAATCGGATTAGATTCCATCAGATATCCAATCGTGTGTACAGGGCTTTACTGTGAAGAAACCGTTCCATATTTGAAGATCAAATATCTTTTCCTATAGATGCCTCTTCACCTTAAAATGAATAACTCAAAACCTAGTTCAGTATATGGACCACCTATGTATTTTTACATGTTGATCATATGCCACCCTTAATTTCCTCTTCAAGAGAGAAATAATTCAGTTCCTCTAATCCTTCCTCCATAGCTGAGCTCCTCCATCCATGCCTTTGGTTTTGTTGCCCGTCTCTGCATCTCCAGTTCTCCACTATCCTTTTTGGAAACTGGTGCCGAAAACTGAACTGCATATTCCAGATAAGGTCTTGCTAATGATTTGTACAGGGACAAAATGATATCTCTCTCCTTTGAGGCCAGACCTCTCAATACAAGAAAGGGCTTTGCTCGCTTTGGAAACCGCAGCTTGGCATTACATGCTATTATTAAGCTTATGATCTACCAAAACCCCCAGATCCTTCTCCACTATAAATTCCTCCAGTTGTACTCCCCCTAGTATGTATGGTGCATGCATATTTTTAACCTCCAAGTGCATAACTTTACATTTATCAATATTAAACTTTTTTTGCCACATGGTTGTCCAATTAAACAGTGCATTAATGTTATTCCATTGCATAGTGAAACTTTTTATATACAATGACTTGAAAAAGTATTCATACCACTTGAAATGTTCCACATTTTGTCATGTTACAACCAAAAATGTAAATTAATTTTATTGGAATTGTATGTAATAAGACCAACACAAAGTCACACTATTGTGTTAAAAATATAATTGGTTTTCAATTTTCTTTACAAATAAATATCTGAAAAGTGTGGCATGCATTTATATTCAGCCCCCTTTACTCTGATACCCCTAACTAAAATCTAGTGGAACCACGGGCCTTCAGAAGTCACCTAATTAGTAAATAGAGTCCACCTGTGTGTAATTTTATCTCTGTATAAATACAGCTGTTCTGTGAAGCCCTCAGAGGTTTGTTGGAGAACCTTGGTGAACAAGCAGCATTGTGAAGGCCAAGAAACACACCAGACAGGTCAGTAATAAAGTTGTGGAGAAGAAGTATTTCCCATAATGGGATGTGGTATAGGAATTTTTGGAGATGCATAATGGATAGATGTAATAAGTCTGTATATCAAGGGCTTCCGCTATGGTGACATGCATGAGAAGATCATGCTTTATGCCAACGACATGCTCCTATTTCTGGAGGATGCGGAGGACTCCCTGAACCAAGTGATGTCCCTTATAGCTAGGTTTGGACGCTTCTCAGGCCTTACCATCAACTGGACCAAGTCCACTCTGCTGTTTCTGGATGGGTCCCCCACGTCTGGTGGTGGAGCCCCATGCCCTGTCCCGGTAGTGACTTCCTACAAATACTTGGGGGTATACAGTACCTGCCGCCGAGAATGTGTTTTTAGCACGACAGCATCGCGCTGATTCTCGGCGACAGGGTGCCGACATGTCGCAGTCGCACTCGCTTGAATAGTAAAAGCACATTCCAGCGAGCGCGTCATAGAAGCAACGGGGATCCGACGTGGATTCCCGCCAATTCTACACGTGGGCGGCGTTTGATATGAATCCTGAGGGGGAACTCCCCGCCTGATTTTAAATAAAAATCCGGCATGGGTTTCCCCCTCGGGAGCATACCGGGCCCTTAGGTCTGTTATGGGTTGTAAGGAGACCCCCCTACGCTGAAAAAACGGCGTGGGGGTCCCCCCACAATCCATACCAGACCCGTATCCAAAGCACGCCGGCCGGTCAGGAAGGGAGTGGGAGCGAGCGCCCCCCTTCTGAGCCGTACCGGGCAGCATGCCCTCAACATGGGGGGGGGGGTCAGGTGCTCTGGGGCAGGGGGGTGCACTGCGGCCCCCACCCCAGAGCACCCTGTCGCCATGTTGATGAGGACAGGGCCCCTTCCCGACAACCCTGGCTGTTGGTTGTCGGGGTATGCGGGCAGGAGGCTTATCGGAATCTGGGAGCTCCCTTTAATAAGGGGGCCCCTAAATACCAGCCCGCCACCCTAAGTAAATGAGTATGGGGTTTTATAAAATATTATTTTTATATACTAAAATATATTCTTCCGAAATTTTCAGCGGAGGGGGTGGGTCTTCACTGCTCTCTGGGGTCTTCACTGCTCTCTGGGGTCTTCACTGCTCTCTGGGGTCTTCACTGCTCTCTGGGGTCTTCACTGCTCTCTGGGGTCTTCACTGCTCTCTGGGGTCTTCACTGCTCTCTGGGGTCTTCACTGCTCTCTGGGGCCTTCACTGCTCTCTGGGGCCTTCACTGCTCTCTGGGGTCTTCACTGCTCTCTGGGGGTCTTCTCCCGCTCTCTGCGCTTGATTCGGCGCTCTCCGGTGCCGCCTTCTTCAGGACTGGCCGCCGCTTCTGTCACGTCTTCCCGCTGTTATGCCAGGCGCGCGGCTCCCAGTGACTTGTATAGGCCTATCTTGTGACGTCACAGTCCCATCATTCTCCGGTAGGTACCACGTGGTACCTACCGGAGCATGATGGGACTGTGACGTCACAAGATAGGCCTATATAAGTCGCTGGGAGCTGCGCGCCCGGCATAACAGCGGGAGGAAGCGTCGAGTTAACATCTGGAGAAGAGAAGAAGACGTGACAGAAGCGGCGGCCATACCCCATACTCATTCACTTAGGGTGGGGGGCTGGTAACTGGGGGCCCCCTTATTAAAGGGCGCTCCCAGATTCCGATAAGCCTCCCGCCCGCATACCCCGACAACCAACGGCCAGGGTTTTTGGGAAGGGGCCCTGTCCTCATCAACATGGGGACAGGGTGCTTTGGGGTGGGGGGGCCGCAGTGTGCCCCCCTGCCCCAGAGCACCTGACCCTTCCATGTTGAGGGCATGCTGCCCGGTACGGCTCAGGAGGGGGGGGCACTCACCCCCACTCCCTTCCTGACCGTGCTTTGGATACGGGTCTGGTATGGATTGTGGGGGGACCCCCATGCCGGTTTTTCGCCGTAGGGGGGGTCTCCTTACAACCCATAACAGACCTAAGGGCCCGGTATGCTCCTGAAGGGGGAACCCATGCCGGATTTTTATTTAAAATCCGGCGGGGAGTTCCCCCTCAGGATTCATATCAAACGCCGCCCACGTGTAGAATTGGCTGAAAACCACAGCGGATCCCTGTTGCTTCTATGACGGCTTTGTCTCCATCACGGCAAGCCAGCGCGCCGCTGGCTCCCGCGATGGGGCTCGCAGGTGGTCAATCTCGCCGAGAAAAGGAGCGAGATTGACACAATATCGCGGTCACCCACTGTACGTCTCCCCCAAGGTGACCGACTATTGTCGCTTAAATGTTTTTCCCTTACTGACCTGGTTTAGGGATAAGATTCACATATGGAATAAGCTGAAAATGTCCCTGGCAGGCAAGGTCAACCTCATCAAGATGATTTTGATGCTGCAGTTGTTGTATCTGCTTCACAACTCCCCGGTAGTTATTACCCTTAAAATATTTAGAGTTGTTAACTCTCTTT
This sequence comes from Rana kukunoris, assembly GCA_029574335.1. NCBI lineage: Eukaryota > Metazoa > Chordata > Amphibia > Anura > Ranidae > Rana > Rana kukunoris. Next base: position 45,769,701 of record CM056058.1, on the reverse strand, counting down.
TTAGGCAGCTATTGTGGCACACTAAAGCTCCCAGGATAAAGTTGGAACAATTACAGCGCCCCAAGGAGGGGGGGGGGGGTGCTGGCTCTTCCCAACCCTTGGATTTATTACCTAGCTGCACAGCTGCAGCACATGATCGGTGCCATGTCCGACTCGATACCGGAGGGCCTAGAGGCCCAGCGGTTTCAGAAAACTAATAAGAGAATGCCCACATATGCACTCCTTCAAAAAGTTTGGAACAAGGCAAAACAGCTCCAGGGGGTCACAGGGTTTACTGAATTCAGCCCGCTTTGGGGGAACAATACATATGTTGAACTGGCCAAGTTAGATCAGGGCCCTCGTTGGTGTTCTCTGGGCATAACACGCCTCAAACAGGTTTTCCATGGTGGTACACTGCTCCCGTTTAGTACTTTACAATCTAGATATGCACTTCCTCCATCCATGTTTTTTTTATTATTTACAATTGCAACATGCAGTTAAAGCTCAGGGGGATGTGGAGGAGTGGGCTCAGTCCCCCACTCCGGTTTTCCGCATCCTGCAGGCTGCTTCCGAGACTAAAAGTATTATCTCACAGTGTTACAACATGTTGCTGGACTCATTCCTAGAGGCGCACCCCATGAAAAGTGGCGGCTCAGTGGGAGGCAGATGGACCAATAACGGGGGAGATGTGGGAGGAGGCGCTGCAGGCCGTAAACAATTGTTCGCTCAATGTAGCACAGAAGGTGTCTCAGCTATACATTTTACTAAGAGTCCACTACACACCGGTCAAACTTTTCAAAATGGCCAGGGTTCCTAGCCCGATGTGTAACAGATGCAGGGTAATGTCTGGCGATCTGATTCATCTGCTCTGGCGCTGTCCCAAGCTCCACAGGTTCTGGACGGGGGCTTGGCTACACTTAATTCCGTGTTCCAGACCAACGTTCCTCTTGACCCACTGCACTGTCTGCTTGGAGTTTTGGAGGGAGTGCTACCGGAGGAGTTGACTCGAATGGCATTTAATAGAGCGCTATTCCAGGCCAGAAAAACTATTCTCCTGAATTGGAAATCGGAGGCGCCCCCCACGACCAAATCCTGGTTGTCACACATGGGCAGGACGCTTATCATGGAAAGGGACATTTACCAACACAGGGGGATTGCCGATAAATTTGATAGGCTGTGGGATGCATGGCTTGCCACACCTGGCCTGAGTCCTACGGAACTTGTCCAGATGAGGTTGCTGGGGGGTACTTAGATTTGTGAGTTACTAGGGCAGTGATGGCGAACCTTGGCACCCCAGATGTTTTGGAACTACTTTTTCCATGATGCTCGTGAGTCTGATCAAACCCCAAACATCTGAGTCACAGAAATTAGTTGACCCTCCAACACGAGTGGCATGAAGAAGACTATTTGCAGTCAACTGCATATACAATATACAGTACTATTTCTATCCAACCATGATTGTTTTTAGCATTTGTTAAAACATATATACTCAACATTTGTATTTAATCTTTTTTATTTTTCTATAAAATACTAATTTCTGTGACTCAGATGTTTGGGGTTTGATCAGACTCTCGTATATATACAGACTTATTACATCTATCCATTATGCATCTCCAAAAATTCCTATACCACATCCCGTTATGGGAAATACTTCTAATCCTTACATACTGAGGGATTTAGATGCAGATGGTTTTTTCCTTGTCCCTAATAAGTGTTTGCTCTATATTATCTCTATAAAGTTGTGGAGAAGTTTAAAGCGGGCTTAGGTTATAAAAAAAATTCCCAAGCTTTGAACATCTTGCAGAGCACTGTTCAATCCATCATCTGAAAATGGAGTATGGCACAACTGCAAACCTGCCAAGACATGGCCACCTGATAGGCTGGGCAAGAAGAGCATTAATCAGAGAAGCAGCCAAGAGGCCCATGTTAACTGGAAGAGTGGCAAGAAGAAAGCCATACGTTTGCATTTTGCAAGAAGCCATGCGGGAGGTGGGGGGCACAGCAAACATGTGGAAGAAGGTGCTCTGGTCAGCAATATTTACTTTTTGACCTAAAATCAAATCGCTTTGTGTGACAGAAAACAAACACTTCACACCAACCTGAATATACTATGAAACGTGGTGGCAGCATCATGTTGTGGGGATGCTTTTCTTTAGCCAGATCAGGGAAGCTGGTCAGAGTTTGTAAGTCGTGTACCGGGGTGGGCTCTCCAGGATACAGCGAAGTTACAAACGAAGAAAGCAACTTTGACGCCAACTTTTCTGAAACTGTTCTTTTCTTTTACTGTAACAAGGTATTAAACCAAAACCGCAAAATTAACACAAAATAAGGTTACATACACCCAGCCGTAACTGAGAACCCCTGTGCTGCACAGCAAGATGCTCCCGGGTGGATACCGAGGCAATTTTTCGTAATTTGCCTATTGGCGGACACAACTAGGACTGTGCCACCGTACCTGTTATTACCCTTATCAAAACGCAAAGATTGTGTATATGCTTAGTCATGGGGTCATCAGCGGTACAGCACAGCAGCTTACACACCAGCATTGGGCCTTGTTGACCTTGTAAGAGAAAGGGACTCAGAAGTACTGGGGACATCAGGCATATCTGTCCAGGGAGGAGCTACTACTGGTTCAGCACTCTCTCTGGGTGGCAAACCTGCCTCAGCAGAGGCCTCGCTGGGTACCTGAGCAGGAAAAACCCACCATTTCTCTTCCTCCTCCTTCTCCTCCTCCTCCTCCTCTGTACTCTGAGCATGAGAAGGCATCTCCTCCACACACACTGGTTTGTCAAAATTACAACGCCTTAACATATTACGGTGCAAGTTTTGTGAGGGTCTCCCAGTCCCCACTGGTTCTACTTCATAGACTGGAATGGCCGGGTCTACCCTCCCTTTCACTGTGTATGGGACTGCCTCCCACCGCCCATCCAACCTCCCAGATGGCCGTTTGGCTTTGACCATCACCCGATCACCCGGGGCATACCCATCCCTCTGCACTAGTCTCGGGTTGGGGTGTACCACTTGCCCCAGACGCTCCCCTACAACCTTGTGGATAGTTCTCAGCCGGCAGCGGTGTTCTTGTACCCATGCGGTGGTACTTCTTGGTGGTGGCTCCATTGGGTCGGGCATGTGAAGGTCTTCAATCTCGCGTCCGGCTCTCCCAAAAATAAGCATATGAGGAGAGCATCCAGTGGTACTGTGTACCCTGTTGTTATAGGTGCGGTTAAAGTGTTCGCACGCCCCGTTTCCTTGGGGATGATACGGGGTGGTGCAGGAGCGTTCGATCCCATGCAGCTGGTACAGTTCATACATTAGAGTACCCTGGAAACACTCTCCCTTGTCCGAATGTATTCTCTGTGGGCAACCAAACACCTCAATAAAGTATTTGCAGACCGCTTCAGCGGCTGAATCTGCTGTCTGGTCTCTGTTGGGTACAGCCACCTCATACTTGGTGAAGTGATCTGTCATGACTAGACAGTACGAGTGTCCCGAGGTAGAATATCCAATCTGCACATAATCAATCATCAGAAGCTCCAGGGGTGCTGAGGTTTGGATGGTCTGGACAGGGGCCCACTGTTCAGTACTCTTACTCAACCCGCAGGGTCAACACTTAAGACATGCCTCGGCCACCATGTCAGCCAGATCTGGAAAATATACCAGCCGTTGGAGCCACTTGAACGTTTTCTCGCTCCCAAAATGGGCTCCCCTTTCATGGGCTGCCCTGGCGGCTTCCGGTCCCAATGACATGGGGATGACAATCTGTTGTCGGTACTGCAGCTATGTCTGTAAGTATATGGTCCGGCACAGGAGTCCCTGGGTAATGGTCAACTTGTCCCACTGCCTTAACAACTTTTGGTCCTCTGGGGTCAGTCTGGCTCACTCTTCTGGCCGTGGCCAGATCATAGTCCAAACCCATTCCTTCAGGTCTGGGCAGCCATTCTGGATTCTCTCCCAATCAGCCAATGTCTTTCCCAGCATCAGGGACATCCCGGACGCCACCCCACTTGAATGTGCCACGTCCTGGCACAGGACGACCAAGGTCAGGCGTTTCAGTGTCTTCCAGCTCCTCGTCGGTACTCTGAGCCGACAACCCTACAGGGACTCGGGAAAGTGCATCGGCATTGCTGTTCTCCCTACCTGACCGAAACTTGATGCGGTATTGGCACTTAGAAAGCCGAGCCATCCACCTCTGTTCAAGCGCACCGAGTTTGGCATTCTCCAGATGTGCTAACAGGTTGTTGTCCATCATCACGGTCACCTCTGCACCTGTCAGGTACTCCGCAAATCTTTTGGTTATGGCCCACGCCAGCGCCAGTAGTTCGAATTTAAAGGAGCTGTAATTGTCAGAGTTGCACTCTGATTCCCTCAGAGACTGGCTGCCATAGGCAATGACCCTCTCACGTCCATCCTGGACTTGGGATAACACGGCCCCCAGACCATGTACAGTTCCGTCAGTATACAACAGGAATGGGGTGTCGAACTGTGCATAAGCCAGAATCGGGGCTCTGATCAGCGCCTCCTACACTGCTTCAAAGGCCCCTTGCTGTCTGGTTCCCAACTCGATGGGGCGATTCTTTGGGCCCCCCCTTAATAATTTGTTTAACGGGCCCACCAAATGAGCAAATTTGGGTAGTAACCGGCCAGTCCCACGAATGCCTGCACCTCTCTGTGTATGCGATTGGGGCCACTTCTGGATCGCCTCTACCTTACTGGGGGCCGGCTTTACCCCCTCCTGGGTGACTACATGTCCCAAATACTCGATCTGTTGCCGAAACAGTTGGCACTTCTTGGGCTTGATCTTGAGCCCATGGTCTCATAGCCATCCTAGGACCTGTCGCAGCTTCTGGAGGTGGTCTTCAAAGGAGGCTCCAAACACTACTATGTCATCTAGGTATATCAATATCAACTCGAAGTTGAGATCCCCCAGGCAGTACTCCATCAGCCGCTGAAATGTTCCTGGGGCATTGGACAGGCTGAATGGCATCCGGTTGAACTCGTAGAGTCCCATAGGTAGAACGAAAGCAGTCTTCGCTTTGTCCTTCTCAGCCAACGGTACCTGCCAATGTTCACTGGCCAGGTCAAGAGTTGAGAAGAATTTTGCATGGCTCAGGACTGACGACGACTCCTCAATCTGCGGAAGTGGGTAAGCATCCCGGACGGTCTGAGCATTCAGTTTCCGATTAATCAAAGCGGAACCGGAGACTCCCATCTTTCTTCCGCACCAAGACTACTGGAGCAGCCCAGGGACTTTGACTCTCTTGGATGACCCGGTTTTCCAACATGCTGGCTACCATATCCTTCACCTCCTGGTACATTTTAGGTGGGATTTGCCGGTAACGTTCCCTGATTGGTGCCGCATCACCAGTAGGGATTTCGTGTTCAATGGCGGAAGCACACCCGAAGTCCTCATCATGTCGCGAAAATGCCTCTTGAAATTCCCAGAGGTTGTCTTCCAGCAACTTTTGTTGTCCGGGAGATAGAGTCTTGCAGTCCACCCCCATTCGGTCCATGATCACTCAACCATCCCACTTCATCGTCGGGGCCTCCCTTTGTTGAACCTCTATAGCATAGGTCCAGGCTGATCTCCTATAAGGCTGTAGCGTAAAAACTCTGTCGTCGAGAGACATCCCCTTCGAACACATAGACTTTGGCCAGCAGGGTCTTGCCGGGAATGGTCAGCTCACCATCTTCAGCATTGAGGCAGCGTACAGGCACACACCCATCTTACACAATGGCGAGGGCACGGGCTACCAGTCGGCGAGTCTGTGTTTTCTCTTGATAAGAGGGTTCAATCAGGACCTCCAGTCCATTCAGTCATCGTCCAGCCCCCACCGGCAGCATCAAGATTCGCTCTTGTCGAGGTAGAATCTTCACCGGGGTCCTCCGCATCACCTTCACGTCTCCAATGGGCTAACCGGACATGTGTAAGGCTACGCCCAGTAAGTTTAGGAATACGGATCTCAACTGCGGAGACTTCTCAGGTTCGGACCCAGGTTTCACTCTCTTTTGTGCAGAGAGTTTGGTATCCTAGCATCACAGTCTTAGTCACGCAGTATGGCGCATATTCCTTCATAGGCGCCTATGCAATTTAAGGAAGATACCGGACGCTAGGTCCAAGGCAAGTTAAGGTTACTCTAGATACAATAGTTGGCGTGATCCCGAACGGGGATACGGCTACTAGAGCACTAGACATAAAACACAATACTTCATAGCAAGGTATATAGAGTTAACGACATATGCCTCAATAGTGGTGGACTGATACAGCGCAGCAATATTGAGGGAATGGCGGACAGGGACGTTATAGTAGGTATGCAGAGATTACGGACCAAACTCTGGTAATTGCAGGTGGCCGAGCATGCATGGCATGTGAGTAACTGTACAACAAGTCCTCAGGTAATAGGCAGTTTGCACAAAAGCATTTGAGAAGGAGATACGTGAACATGAAAGGACTTCCCATATACTTGGTAATATCAAGGATGCAGAAATCATGGAAAAGTCCCCTTGAGCATTGTTAGGTAAGTTAAGTATGCCCACCTTGGTATGATGACCCCTTTGGTTCCGGGAGAATGAGTTTAACCGTGCACTAACGAGACAGACACGGTATTAGGTTAAAGTCACTCTGCTTTGATATTGCGCGAACAGTTCCTTTTATAAGTCATACAAAAACATATAGGAATGCATAGGGATACTTGTCTTAATATCATTGGTTAACATACTGTTACTGGGCGGGTGCCCCATCGGACGTTGCTGAAACACCCGTGATCTATAGACTGGTGACAAGTGACATCCGTTTCACACTGGCCATTTCTATACATAGACATCACAAGACTTACACATGACAATCTTACTTACACAGCAACATTTACGCAATCAATGTGTTAATCTATTAACCCTTGACATCCCTTCAAGCATAAACACAGAAAGGCTAAGGCTGCAGCAATTCCTGACACAGTATAGCATACACAGTAGCACAGTTCACAGGGCAGCAACACATTCACATGCTCTTTATATGTCCCAAATCTTCAGGGTGATAGATACAGTTAGTTATCGGCCAAACTGGCAGGAATACGATCAGGACAGTCCAAAATAGGAGGCACAAGGCTTTCCCAGAAGTCTGTGGTGAAATAAGCGACGTCATCTTGACGGAGGTCAGGGCTGTCTGCCCCCGTTAGTACCTCACTTGTACTTGCTTCTAGTTGGAGGCCAGAGCTGTCCACCCCCGTTAGTACCTCTGTCTGGCTCTAGGCACCAGTTTTACTCGGGTGGCATGGATCCATGTTGGGCTCTCTTCCGTCAGTATTGCGGTCCGGGTAACGGCTACCACATTCATCTCTGGACCATAAGCGAAGTCTTTGGCTCTTTTATCTTTGGTCAATCGTTTTACAACTACAACATCTCCTGGCATAAAAGGGTGGGTGTTTTCCTGTGGAAGAGAAGGAAACTTACAGACAACTTTTTGTTCTATCTCATCTAGTTTGGTTATCAATGTCCTAACATAGTGATTCTGGATTTGTTCTAAATCTCCTTCCTGTAAGGCCAGGGGTTTCTTTGCTCATGGGGTGGGAAAGGGCCTTCCCATTAAAATCTCGAAGGGTGACAGTTTCAATGATTTGTGGGGAGTCATGCGTATTTCTGCTAGAATAATAGGCAAGACTTCCTTCAATTTGTGAAAGGTACCTCCTTTGGCCTTTCTCAGTTTATCCTTGAATGTGCGATTCATTTTCCCAACAATTCCCGAACTCTGGCGATGATGATATGGGTCATGGAACTTCCAATTTATTTTGAGGGCTTTCACCAATTCCAGATTTACCTTAGAGGTAAAAGCTGATCCCTTGTCACTATTTATTTCAAGTGGTCATCCCCATCTGGGAATAATCTTTTGGGTTAGAATTCTTGCAACTGTTTTTGCATCCTCAGCTTTAGTGGGATATATCTCTGGCCATCGTGAGAACATATCCACGATTACCAGGGCATATTCCTGCCTACCCTTATCACAGGGAATGTGTGTAAAATCAATTTGGAGGTGGGTAAATGGAGTTGTTGGATATCTGAGGTGTTGGTGGACTGCCCGATTAGGGTTGTTAGGATTTGCCCGGAGGCATGTAATACACCTCTGTACAAGCCCAGCTACTAACTTTTCAATGTTAGTAATGTAAAAGTCATTTTTTAGCAGTAGTAGCGTTGTGGCTTTACTGTTGTGGCCTACCCCATGGTACTGGGCTATAAAAAGTGGTGCACTAGCCTGTGGGATACATGGTTTCCCCTCTTTGAAAATTAGTCCACTATTTGGACTCTTATGCAACACTGGATAACACCAGTCATTTAGATCTGTGTCACTTGCGGAGTACTGGAGTTCCACTATCATTTGTGTGTCATCTAACGAGGGTGGTGTTAGTACGGCCATTTGTAAGGTAGCTAATTGTTGGAGTGCGGCTTCTTTCGCTGTTTTGTCTGCTAGAGCATTAACTCTAGAAATCGGATCACCGCCCCCCGTGTGTGCCCTACAATGTAGTATGGCTATCTCTGAAGGGAGGTGGACTGCAGCTAGTAGATCATCGATCAACTGGGAGTGAGAAATTATTTTCCCATCCGCTCCTATGAACCCTCGTCTGGCCCAGATCACTCTGTGGTCATGGACCACGGAGAAGGCATACTTTGAGTCTGTGTAAATGGTGACAGACTGTCCCTAACAACTGGCATGCTCTGGTGCAGCCTGAGCTGACTGATAGGGGATGGGTTTTGCTTCATGTATGCAGTCAGGTAAACTTACAACGGCATATCCTGAGTTGTATGTGGTGTCATTTGGTCTTGTGCATGACCCATCCACAAACACAACATGTGAATATGGTATGGGCAGGGTTGCCATGTCTAGTCTAGGGGAGGTTTCTGTTACAGAAGTCAAACAGTCATGGTCTTGTGGAATGTCATCTGTCGTGCCTTTCAATCCCAATAAGGCATTTAAGATAGGGCAGGGCCTGCATTTGGGGAACAGTATCTGATTGACAAGGATGTGTTTCCTAAGAGGATGACTTCGTATCCACTTAGACGTTGGGCTGACATATGCTGGGTGTGTACCCCTCTTAGAAGATGGATGACATGGTGGGTAGTGTAAAGTGTGGTGGGGTGGCCCAGGGTGAAAGCTACTGACATTTCCACCACCATTGCACATGCCGCTAGGGCTCTCAAACAAGCGGGCATACCTTGTACAGAAATTGGCATTACCTTCGAAAAAAAAAGCTACAGGTCTAAACTTTCCTCCGTGTTCATGTGTCAGTACCCCCGACATGGTTTTACAGTTGTCCCTTGATTCAGGGAGGCCCAAAGCAGGACTACACATCATTGCTAAATTCAACTTTTCAAAAGCGTTTAACATTTCTTGTGACCATATTATATCTTTTGGTTTGTCTGACAATGTGCACTGCCTCAAAATGTTGTCATAGTAAGAACAGTCTGGTATCCACTGTCTGCAGTAATTTATCATACCCAGAAAAGATAGCATTTCCTTCTGAGTATTTGGGTTGACCAGGCCCATGACAGATTGGATACGGCTAGGACTGATTTTCCTACTCCCTTGACTGAGGACAAAACCAAGATATTCAACTTCCTCTTTACACCATTATAACCTATTGGGTGAAACTTTGTGCCCACATTCATGTTACCAACCTAACAACGATAAACAACCTTCCCTGCAGGCCTCCCTTGATAGACTACAAACAAGGAGATATCCACATATTGTAGCAGGACAGAACCTTGGGGGGGGGGGTGCCAGGGTTTTAATGTGACTTGGAGGACTATGCTGTACACAACAGGTGAATCAGCATATCTCTGGTTCATACGGCACCAGGTGAGTTGTTGACCCTCGAAGGTAAATGCGAACAGAGGCCTAGTGTCCTCGTGTACTGGTATACTGAAAAAAAGGCGTTCTTCAAATCAATTACAGAAAAATAGGTGGCCTGTGCAGGGATGGAGGAAAGGAGAGAGGTGACATCTGGCACTATCGGGGCAAGAGGGAAGATTAAGCTATTGATAGCCCTTGGGTCTTGAACAAATCTGACACTACCGTCTGGTTTGGAAACAGGGTTGATAGGGGTACTATATGCAGAGCAGATAGGGGTTAAGATTCCCTTCTCTAAAAAGTCCTGTATCATAGGTCTGATTCCATCTAGTTACAAGATCCGGGTTTGACTGGATCCCAGACAGTACAGATTGTGTTGGGCAACTTAACCATGGCTTGGATGATACAACTCTTATAAGCAAAATATGTGTTTTGCAAAATGAAAGCAACCTTGGGCGTCTTGCGCTGACACAGGAAACAAGTCATTGGTTACAGAACATGACAGTACTCTGGCTTTGTAAAGTATTCAGAATCTGTCTTATATGTTATACCAATTGAGGAAGTGTCGACTTCACAATGAAAGCAGTGGAGTAATTGCTAGACTGTTTCCCAACCCGAGGCGTGCACCAGATTGTATGTAAGATCTGTATCTGCCTGTGTGTGGTCAGCTAGTTGGATTGGAGTGGAGTCTCCCTCTAGAAGTGGTTAAAGGTAATGCGGGCTGTGAAGTATCACAGTCAGTCTTACGTGCTTAGTAGAAATTCCTTCTTATTTCTTTAGTTCCTCATATAGCCCCGTCACGAGACGCTTGTTGTGGTTAGTAATTCACCACTGGCAAATGTGATCATGACAGATTGTGTAAAGTGCAACCTTATTGTGTCTATCTGGAAAATTTACCCTGCAACCTAAATAGTCTGTACTTTCTTTGGGAGAGATTATTAAAACTAACTTTGGCAGATTTTTTAAATTCCACTCAGTTATATTAAATACTAAACAAATTTTACATAAAGGACAAATTACACAGACAACCGGCTCAGTATCACTTGCTTTCATCAACCGTGGGTCATATAGCTTTCGCCTAGCCACGGAGATGGGGCATCTTATACCTTGCCACACACGTCTCAAAGTGGTCCTTGGCCTAGCTCACCTTCTAGGCACTTGTACCACACAAACAGATAATCTCTTATTACTCTAAAATTCTTAATACTTTAAACATATACTTCTAAGCAGCAATAATTTAAGCAGCAAATAATATAAGCAGCAGTAATGGGTGATCGTACCGAGGGGTTCCTATGCTCCCCGAGACATTTGATTCTTAGTTATTCCTGATAACCTATATTATCTGGACATCCCCGATGTCTATAATTATGGTGCCAACCACTCTTACCCGTATCTAAAGCACAATTAATTTACAGTGCCTGACTGCCTGGATTCATAGGGAATTCAGGAATTGATCGAGCCCCACTGACCGCATGAACGGTTTACAGGGAGACCACCTAAATCCCGGACGAGCCCCCAAAACTGTTAGGTAAGTTAAGTATGCCCACCTTGGTATGATGACCCCTTCTGTACCGGGAGAATGAGTTTAACCTTGCAGTAACGAGACGGAAACGGTATTAGGTTAAAGTCACTCTGCTTTAATATGGCGCGAACAGTTCCTTTTATAAGTCATACAAAAACATATAGGAATGCATAGGGATACTTGTCTTAATATCATTGGTTAACATACTGTTACTGGGCGGGTGCCCCATCGGACGTTGCTGAAACACCCGTGATCTATAGACTGGTGACAAGTGACATCCGTTTTACACTGGCCATTTCTATACATAGACATCACAAGACTTACACATGACAATCTTACTTACACAGCAACATTTACGCAATCAATGTGTTAATCTATTAACCCTTGACATCCCTTCAAGCATAAACACAGAAAGGCTATGGCTGCAGCAATTCCTGACACAGTATAGCATACACAGTAGCACAGTTCACGGGGCAGCAACACATTGCATAGATCAGGGTACTTGCGATACTGAAGAACTGGCTGGCAGAGTCCAGGATCCGGGTTGCTGGGACTTGTAGTTCCAATGAGTAGGATTGTGGAGTCCTGGTTGGCGCTGCAGGGTGATGCTGGTCAGGTCCCTGGGGTGACAGGCCGGTGGTGCTGGAGGAACCAGCTGACAGTGGAGCGTCCCCACGCAATAGAGCAACACCACACTGACAGCCTGGCCAGTTTAAATAGGCCACGCAGCCACTTAACAGGAAGTCAGAGGCTAATCAGGAAGTAACTAGCTGAACTCCAAGTGAGAGACTCTTCAGGAAGAAGGTTTGGGAAGGAAGTAACGGGTGAGAGTAACTGGGAAAGAAGTACATATAACTGTACTCAAGGAAGGTTAGCGGTGAGACGCTACAACATGTTACTCTTTTGCAGACTACAGCTCCTCACCATCTGTGTGTGGTGGCCCGTTGCCAATACTTTGGCCCTTCTTTGGCATAGTTGATGGTCTTGATCCCTTAGTACATTCATACCTAGGGTCACGTCCATCCCTTCATGAGACGGATGGTCCACCAGCACGACCCCCTTCTTGCCGGTGTCTTGCCCAAACAGTTGGACCCGCATCCATACTATCCCTCGGATTTCCATCTCTCGGTTATCAGCAGCCGTCAGCCTGATGACGCTCCCGTCTTCGGGCTCCATCATATGCCAGAAGTGCCTTTCGAAGAACTTCAGGGGCATAAGGGTGCACTCTTCCCCTGTATCAACTAAGCAGCGTACCTTCTGGCCTTCCAACTCGGCTTCCATAACGGGGCTGCTGGCATAGAGGTCATGTTCCTCACGCGTAGGGCCTAGCTTCTGGTGTACCGCCGCAGTATGCCCAGCTACTGCGGCAGTCTGAAGTTTAATGCCGGCTTGGACTTCATCTGTTCTGGGCACTCTCTGGCTATATGGCTATATGGTCCTCTTTTGACGCGTCCCTGCACCTGAGTTATCCTGGGTGGAGTGGAGTGGTGTGTTGTACTGGGGTCAGTTCAGGGGGCCGGGGTGATCCTGACTTTATCCGGGGAACTTCCAGACAGGGCCTGGACCGTATCCTTTAAGGAATCAAAGTCTTCAGATGCAGACTGACGTCCTGTAGCATGGGTGCTACTCACTACTCTCGCCATCACAGGTGTGTGCTCTTCCTCTCTCTCCACGGCGGCTAGGTAGACACTGTAGAATGTTATGTCGGCTGCCGTCCGGGTCATCTCTTGCAGCTTGTCCTGTAAAAACTTGTTGGAGAACCCTACTATGAACTGATCTCTTAGTAGCCAGTCTACCTCCCGGAAGGCTCCCATGCCCTCTGGGTCCCGCCGCTGTATTTCATTGAGTGTCTCCTGTAGGGCATTAAAGTACTGCATCAGGGTCTCACCCTCTCGCTGTGGTCGGTTGAAGAAGTGGCTTTGCATCTGCACTACTTTGGCACAGCCCCCTAGTGCTCTCTCCAGCAGAGAGAATACTTTCTCTAGGGTGTCCCTTTCGGATTCGGGCCTTACCATCACTGCCCGTCTGATGTCACCCTCTAGAGCTCCCAACGCAACCTCTGCCTACAGCTCAGGGGTCAAGTTACACATTCTAACTGCACTCCGCACCCTTTCAGCCCAGTCCTGTAACGTCATGTTTTGGCCGTCATACTTTGGCAGATGACACAGCAGCGCCCCTACAGGGATGTATCCTACTGGGGTGGGCATGGCATTGGAGGCAGGCTGGCCTTGCGCTGGTACAACCTGAGCTAAGTTCTGATCCGGTGCCACTGGCACTTCCTGCCGACTACGCCAAGTTGTAAGTCGTGTACCGGGGTGGGCTCTCCAGGAAACAACAAAGTCACGAACGAAGAAAGCAACTTTGACACCAACTTTTGTGAAACAGTTATTTTCTTTTACTGAAACAAGGTATTAAACCAAAACCCCAAAATTAACACAGAATAAGGTTACATACACCCAACCGTAGCTGAGAACCCCTGTGCCCTGAACCCCAGTGTATGATAGCACGTGTGTAAGTTTTACTTCCTTGAACAATGGGATCTGCTTCACAATCTTACAAGTTGATGGGAAGATGGATAGCGCTAAATACAGGGCAAGAAAACCTGCAAAAGACTTGAGACTGGGGCTGGGGCGGAGGTTTACCTTCCAGCAGGACACCCCTAAACATACAGACAGAGCTACAATGGAATGGTTTAAATCAAGGCATATTTATGTGTTAGAATGTCCCAGTCAAAGTCCAGACCTAAATCCAGTTGAAAATTGCTGTTCACAGACACTCTCCGGCCTACTGACAGAGCTTGAGCTATTCTGCAAAGAAGAATGGGAAAAAATGTCACTCTAGATTTGCAAAGCTTTATTTGTAAAAAAAATTGAAAATCATTTTATAATTGTTTTTCACTTCACAGTTATGTGCCACTTTGTGATGGTCTATCACAGGGGTCTCCTAACTGCGGCCCGAGGGCCAGATGTGGCCCTTTGCTAGCTTTCATCCGGCCCTTGGGGCACTATTCCTCCCACTGACACCAACAAGGGGGCACTATTTCTTCTACTGATACCAATGCTGGGATACTACTACTCTTACTAATAGGGGCACTACACCTCCTCCTACTGGCCACCAACCCTGAGGCTATATTTATTCTCACTGATGCTGGGCCCGGGACATTTTCTGCCCCCGCTGTCCACAATCCGGCCCTCCGAAAGTTTGAAGGACAATAAACTGGCCCTTTGTTTGAAAAGTTTGGAGACCCCTGGTCTATCACATAAAATCCCAATAAAATACATATGACATACAAATGACATACAAATGACAAAATTTGGAAAATTTCAAGGGGTATGTATACTTTTTCAAGACACTGTATATGGAATATTTTGTGAATTGTTTTTAGGTTTATGTATGTAGGCAAAGGATTTTTTAAAGGTTAAGTTTACCTTTTTTTTTTTTACTATTTTTTTATACAATAAATGCGGGTGTAACATTGTCCTTTGGTTGACTTTGGGTGGGTGGATGGGTGGAAGAGTGTTTGTGCTAGGAAGGGGAACTGGGGAAGGGGGAATGTAGAGGAGCTGCAGCTGCTGATTAGTATTTTCTGAAAGTGTCTAGTGCTGCTGTCAGAATCCCATGTGCAACAGGGAGATTACTCCATCTACTTCATTTGCTTGAATCAGGTAATTTTATTTTTTTCGTTTTGCCCACTGGCTGAATGAAAATTAACTGTGTATGGCAAGCTCAACCACTTCCCTACCCCTATTGTCAAATGACATTCGCAGGTACACTCTGTCCCTCCAGGCGGGTGTCATATGACGTCCTCGGCTTCCCAGTGCCAAGACGTTGCCCAAAAGGTGGCAGTAAAGAGTTGAAAAACCATGTAGTTTGGTGAGTGTTGGCTGAAAATGTGCTGTGTGTATGCAGAACAAGTTCACGGCCAACGCCCTTCGGACCAAAATCCATGGGAAAGTCTGATGGAAGTCTGATCGTGTGTATGAGGCTAAAGAGTTAGCTGTCTGTTTATTTTCATTGCACATAAAATCATATGTAATGGTAGTGTTTCATTTTTAATAACGATAATGCTGATGGGTATGCATATCTGCGAGACTATTTCTTGTGGCAAGCAATCAAAGCCTATTTTATGAGTTCACAAAGGTTTCATTTATTAAACCATACTCCTTTAAGCCCATCTACTGTTCACTGCAGTTGGACCACATTACTGCTCCAGTTCGGGTGACCAAAGGTGCCTCAGGTCTTGTATAGTATAGAATGCATTGAGGTGAAAAACCGTGAGGGTTTACAACCCCTTTAAAAGTGTTGAAAAATGCAAAAAAAAATTGGCAACTAAGCGCCTATTAGCGTTTTTGAGCCATAAGCTTTTGCGGGAGTATAGTTTTGCTAACAAAAAGCTTAAAAATGCTACAGCTAAAAAATGCTGAAAAATGCTACTGCAAAAATGCTGAAAAACAAATTCTACAGCTTTCTACAGCAAACGCTGCTGGCATTTTTATAATGTCCAGTGTGCATAAGGCCTTAAACAGTTTGCAAAGTATTCTTGAAAAAAGTTTAGAAGCCGTGTCCATTTCTCTAACCCCTGTCCACTCCCACTCCAAGGTCTTTTACAATCCTATTGTCTATAGTGTATACTTAAAAAAATAAAAATAAATGCTGTGTGCAAGTAAAGTGTCCGGGTTTAGCTTGAAGAAAAGGTGGCAACTCTAGGGCAACTGTGTTTGTGGAACTTTCATTTTGTGTGTTTTAATTAAACTGGGTCAGGAAGCCCTTAACACCAGTTGAAATTTGCATGACTCGGTTAAAAAAAAAATAATGGGCCAGATTCACAGAGCGATTACATCTGCGTAACAGGAGATGCCCGGCGTAAGTCTAAATGTGCGCGTGCGTTTCGATGCACGGCATTCCCAGAACGAGATACGCAAGAAATCTACTTTTTTTTGTCCAGCGTAATTTCGTTAGGCGCATCCGTCCACGCAAAACTGCGCTAGACACACCATTGATTTGCTAGTCAAATATGCTAATGAGGGACTTACAGAGATCCACAAAAGAACGTTGGTGCAGCGCAGGCTACGCGGTGTGCGCAACAGCAAAATGTCCTGTCTAAAATTAGACCATATAAAAGCTGGTCTAAAATTAGAAAAATCGTCTACATGTCAGATAAAGCAACACTGTTAGTGAGGAGCTGAGCAGTCACACGTGTTGCACAACAATCTGTATGCCAACATGCCAGGGGCATCGTCGCGCATAGCTATACTACTGACTTTAGATGAGCAAAGAAGGAGGAGGGCGCGGAGGATGGCACGGGAGAGGATATACCGCACACGCATAGACCTGTTTGGCATGAGTGATTGTGAGGTGTATCGCATGTTCAGATTCAGCCCTCATGCCATCCTGGAATTAACCACAACCCTGCAGGAGGACATCACCAGCCCAACACAATGCTCACATGCAGTGCAGCCACTGGTCAAGGTCCTGGCAACACTCCATTTCCTTGCCAGTGGCTCTTTTCAGCGTACAAGTGGAGTGGTGGCTGGGATGTCACAATCCTCTGTGAGCAGATGTGTGCACCAGGTTGTCCCTGCAATCCTCAGACGCATGGCTAACCAAATCATCAAACCCACCACTGAAGACCTGCGGCTGAAGGCAATGACAGATTTCGACAGAATTGACAGATTCCCACGCACCGTGGGGGCCATTGATTGCACACATGTGGCACTCCAGCCCCCCCAGGAGACAGAGCACATTTACCGCAATCGGAAGCATTGGCATTCCATCAACGTACAGGTGATAGTCGATACCCAAGGCCTCATATGGCACGTCCGTGCCAAACACCCCGGATCCAGCCATGACAGCTACATCTACAATCAAAGCCCCATCCGAATGGAATTCGATCAGAACGTGTATGGGGACACCTGGCTGGTTGGTGATTGACATGGGTGGCAGGCATGACTGTCCCCCCCATGATGCACACATCACAACGAGCACATGCATGACTAACATCCTCCTGTTTTTTCCCTTACAGGTGACTCTGCATATCCACTGGGACCCCATCTCATGACTCCTATCCAGAACCCCCAAACCCCAGGAGAGGAAAGATACAATGAAGCCCACACCCAAACACGTGCAGTGGTGGAGCGCACCTTTGGCCTCCTGAAGTCACGTTTCCGATGCCTGGATAAGTCTGGGGGTACCCTGTTGTATTCCCCAAACTTTGTGTGCCATATCATCGGTGCCTGTTGCCTGCTGCACAACTTTGCAGTGAGAAAGGGCCTGCAGATTGACCTACGTGATGACCTGACCCCTGAACCAGACAATCCCCCCCTAACCGAGGATACCCCGTCTTCTGAGGGAAGAGCAGCCAGGAGACAGCTCACATTGGGCATCTTTGCACGTTAAACACACACATTAATCATGGCACAATGAGAATGCATGCATGCACACCACTGTGGTCCCTAGCACACACACCCCACATCCTCATCAAATTGGATTGGCACCGGTCCACCATGCAGGACTTGTGAGCAGCAACGCCACGCCAAGGCTCCAATTATGTCACTGTACATTCATACACCATTCACACGGACCTGGGGATCACTTCTCCCTGGTCCTGCGGAACCCATCTCCACCAAAATTGAGGGTGACACCCCTTTTCCGGCAGGAATGTCACCCCCACATTCAAACAGCATTCACAACCCCCAAAAAAAAAAAAAATACTAGCAAAATCAAAAATCAAAATTTCCAGAAAAAAAAAGGCCCCAAAAAAAAGGGGAAAAACAAATTAGTGCCCTTGACGTGAGCCATGCCTGGGGCGCCCCCGGCCCAGGCTCCTCAGGGGAGACTCATGGGGAGGGGGGGTAAACCGGGGAAGGAGGAGCAGCCCCTGGTCTCTGCCCACCTGGCGGCCTGCCCTCCAAGGCCACGGCTATTCTGTCCAGGGCAGCACCTAGTGTTGCCGTGTTGGCCTGGATAGCCTGGGTAAGGGCCCTCACATCCTGCCCAACGCCTGCTGATGTAGTCTGCAGGTCGTTAAGGCAGTTTCCCAAGCGTATCCTTGATGGAGGACAGGCTCTCCGTCATCCGCACCAATGTCTGGCTGACCTGTCCCAGATGGCGGGTCTGGAGGAACTGGTCCCTTCTCAGAGTGGCGGCCAGGAGATCGGCCACCCCCCTGGTCTTCTGAGTCGCCTTCCTGCCTCCAGCTGATGCTTGTGGCTGGGGAGAAGGGGAGCCCCTTGGGAGGGGAGCCATGTTGGGGGAGGAGGGGGGGCTCCTCCTTAGGGAGGGCTGGTTGCTGCCAGCCAGAGGGGAAGAGTCATCCAAAAACAATAGTCCAGTGCCTGACATGGACTCCTCCTCCTCCTCAAACTCCTCCTCCTCAACCTCCTCCTCCTCCTCCTCTTCAAACTCCTCCGCGGACTCCGGCCTTGTTGGGGGGGCCTCATTAGGCTGCTGTCCTGGGGATGGTACGGTCAGGCCAGATGGCCCAGCACCCTCCTGCACATCTGTGGATGACACAAAACATTCACAGGTTGGAGGATCCACACACTTGCCACATATTCCCTTTCACCCCCTCCCCCAAACATGCTACACACCTGATAGAAAAAAAAACCTTACCTGGCATCACGCCTTCATGACTTGAGTCATAGCCGGGCAGGCCCTCCACTTCTTGCCGATGAAAGGTCTGGGCCACCGCACGCTCCTCCGCTGTCAGCCTAACAGGTCATGGTGGGCTCCCTCCTGTGGCCCTGGCATGGACAAGCATTTTGGCCAGCTTCCTTTTGACCAGACGCCGGAGGTCATTTATCTTTTTTTCAATCCCAGACCGGTTCCGGGTCTCCCCCTCCCCGCTGAATTCACCTGGTCAGTGATCATGTCCAAAATCTCTCTCCTCCTGGCCTGGGTGGTGTTGGCACTGTCCGGGCCGTGGAGGAAACGCCCATAGTCGGAAATGGCCCGGGCAAGAATTTGTTTCTCCCTCAAAGAAAAATTTAATTTCCTCTTCCTCTCTGTCGTACTCTGACCAAAAATCACTCCCAGTCAACAAAAATCACTCACAAAAACAAGCACGACCAATCACCAATAACAAACAGAAAACTATCAAACAAAAAGTCTCACAAACACTCAGCAAAAAGCAGTCACAAAAACAAACAGGAACAATCAAGCAAGAAAACAAACAAACAGAAAACTATCAAAACAAAAAGTCTCACAAATACTTAGCAAAAATCACTTTCAAATATCTTCTAACAAACACTAGATCACACAGTACACAAATCTGACAAATACAAATCACAACGCAACTAACAACGGAACAAAAGCACTTTGCTATATGGGAAGGGAAACAAAGGGATGTACTTTTGCAATGGAAGTGCGTTTGTGTGTGTCTATTTATGCTGTCTGCGTAGTTCTCAAATTTGCCCTAGTCCATTTCCAATTTCACTGATTGCGCCGTTCCCGAGTTGTGAGCATGCGCACAGAGGTGCTGACATGGTCTGCTTCAAGCGCGCATGCGCGAGCTGGCCGGCCCTTGATTTGCATGGGGTCACGGCTCATTTCAATGTAACACGCCCACGTCTTTCCCAATTTGTATTACTCCGCCTTACTCCTCTGAAATAACGTTACGCATGCGCAATTTTCTGCGTAAAAGCGACGAGAATAGGGTGATTGCGCGGCTACATTGCGCAAGTCTAACGTAAAGGCGGTGCGCTACGCCGGTCCAATAATGCGCAGATGTACCTGAATCTGGCCCAATATATATACATTTTCTTGTGCAACCTTGCCTTAAAGTAAATGCTGATCTTACAGTAAGTAGTAAACGTACATGCTTTTTAAATGCCCGAGAGGCTCTGCTGTCCTCCGTGGTAACATGTGCATCTTTTCAGAGGGCTCTGGAGATTCTGACGCCTGGATGTTCAGTATCCATAGCAGGTGAGTCACCTGGGAGCCTCTTTTGACAGATCCTTTTCTGCAAAGAAAAAACACCTGGGAAAGGTTCTTGGTAACATTACCTATTGTACCTTCACTTCACAGCAGCCTGTATACCACTTAGGATCTGTTATTGTGAAGCAACATTGTGTGAATGGCTTTGGTAAGTCTAAAATGGATCGATGTGTCTGTTTATATGTTATATTAGGGAGCTCTAAATTCAGTCAGTTTTACTGTGTGTTTTTTTTTTTTTTTAGCAATTGATAAATGTTGGTTGGTTTTGTGTTATTTTTGTGGTCACGGGTAAAAACTTTGGATATTGCAGCCAAATGAGCCTTTATTTAGGTCTTAAAAAATTCAATTTTTTATTACAATTTGTACATTTACATCTTTGCAGTGTGTTTAACCTATTGTGTTGCACAAAGGTAGACCATTCATATCAGTGAGCTTAAATGTAAGCTCAGGACTGCTGGTGGTTAAAGTGGTTGTAAACCCTTTACAACCACTCTATGCTACAGGTAAGCCTATATTAGGGCTTGCCTGTAGTTACCCAGGATATCTCTTAAACCTGCACGGTTCAGGAGATATCCCCTGTCCCCTGCATGTGCTGATGTCAACATGCGCAATGGGGCATACTGAAGCAATGGCACCTATGTGCCTTTGCTTAAGTCCATGTGCCGTTACCAGCCGCTCCCGCCCGCATGTGCGGACGTGACGTATGACGTACACGTGCTATGGAGCCGCGATACCCGGAAGTAACCCTCGGGAGAGATGTCCCTGCCAGAGGGGGGGGGCGACGAGGACCGCTGCAGGGGCTTTGATCTAGGGTAAGTAATTCATAATGAGCTAGTATGCAAACTAGCTCATTATGCCTTTGTCTTGCAGGTTTTTTTTCTGAGGGTTTACAACTAATTTAAGAGGCGGCACAGTCATGAACCATCCTTGCTGACAGCAGAATGTAAACATAAGAGCCGACATTAAAAACATTTATTAAAACATGGCATCTGGTATGGATTTTGGGGGGAACCTTATGCTAAAATCTTGCCCGAGCCTGGGCCAGCTCTGTGACGGCAGCCGACAGGATTCACAGGAGAAGAACAGCCAAACCCTTTCATTGCTGACGTATGGACCTGCGTACGGACCTACAACACTGCCCCGAAGTGGCCAAGTCCGTACGCCGTATGTACCTCTTATAAGCTCATGGTCACTTCAATGAGCCTCAGGTTCTAATCATATGGCTTGAAAAAAAACCTCATACAAATGTCCTGCAAGGGAGTGGTGCTCCTGCGCCCCTTTGCCCCTAATGGACTGGTCGCTCCTGGTAAGACCCCCTTTCACATGGAGCTGACCCTGTCAAGCAGATCTGCCTGCTCACTGAGCAGGCGGATGACAGGTCCGTGTCCGCTCCGCTGATGCAGAGTGGACACAGAAATAGATCTGCTAGATGGATGGGGAATGGACTCCCCATTCGTCTGCTTTTAGCAGACTGGATCGGATGCAGGCGTGTGTAAATGGACACATGTCTATTTACATCAGTCTCTCCATAGAGAACAATAGAGACATAGAGAAAGGGGCATAAGGTGTTCTGTTCATCTCTGTGCAGGCAGTCCCATTGATGTCTTTTGGAATGTAGCAATCCATGTAGGCCCGCATGCATGTCCCTGAACTCACACTGTCTGCGTTCAGGGTCATGTACCCACACGAATATCAGATTGGGAACAGCAGCTATGCCTGTGCAGCCCTTCCAAGTAAATTGACTCAAATGAGACTGCCTGTATGGAGATGCATGAAACACCTGTGCATCCCTGTGCGGGTAAACATGGCCCTTCATGGGCGTACACTTTAGCCATATGTGAACGATGCTTTAGTACTAATTTAGCAGGAAATTTAAGTTATGTTGCGTTTATGTGCACTATTAATGATTTTAGTGTATTTTTAGCGAAAATAGCGATATGATGAACATTTGCCCAATTATTGCAAGGCCCAAAAAATCTGTAGGATTTTTATTTATTCTACAGGTCATTTGCTTTTCAAAAATGTCTAATTTTGAGTTTTTTTTTTCAAATTCTGAAAGCTGTAAGTGAAAAATGGTAAAAACTCCGGATTTTTTGAGTAAATTGTTGTTATTTTTACGTACCGTGGGCCCGATTCAGATACCTTTTGTGTATCTGTCCGGCAGCGTAGCGTATGGTGTTTACATTACGCCGCCACAAATATTATGGGCAAGTGCCTTATTCAGAAAGCACTTGCTCCATACTATGTGGCGGCGTAGTGTAAACTGCACGGCGTAAGGCCACGCAATTCAAATGAATGGAGTGGGGGCGTGATTCATGTAAATGAATCATGACCCCACGTCATTCACGTTTTCTTTGGACGGCGCAGTGCGCCGTGGACGTTCCCAGTGCGCATGCGCGAAATCACGTCGATTTTTATCAATGTAAACGACGTGAACGTCGAGCCCCATTCCCGAACGAGTTACGCAAACGACGTAGCCGACGGCAAATTCGGCGCGGTCCCGACTTCCATACTTAACATTGGCTGCGCCTGCTATAGCAGGGGTAACCTTACGCCCTCTAACGCTTACGTAAAAAAACGACGCGCCGTCGCAAGTCCGCTCGTGAATCGCTGTATATTTCTCATTTGCATAGGCAAATGAGAAATCGACGTAAACGCCACCTAGCGGCCAGCGTAATAATGCAACTAAGATACGACGGTGTAAGCGAATTACGCCGCTCGTATCTTAGAAGAAAGCCGGCGTATCTTCTTTTCAGAATAGCAAAAAAAGATACGGCGGCTATTCTTAGTATTTACGCAGCGTATCTATAGATACGCTGCGTAAATAGCTTTCTGAATAAGGCCCCTTTAGTTTTCACCATTTCACAAAAAGGCACAATTTAACCACTTTAGCCCCGGACCATATTGCTGTCCAAAGACCAGAGCACTTTTTGTGATTCGGCACTGCGTCACTTTAACTGACAATTGCGCGGTCGTGCGACGTGGCTCCCA